>JANUSC010000240.1:0-344374 GCA_025200525.1 Camellia lanceoleosa
GCTCCAAAACCTCAGAACCCCTTCTTAGGTTCGGCAAGGAAAAATGCCTTCAAAGAAACATGCATTCCTTAACTCCATGATGGTATTCTTGTGAATGTCTGAAGTTTCAGACTTATGTACAAGAAACCGATATGCACTACTATTATGTGCATAAATAATGAATATACAATCCACGGATTTCAGGCCTATCCTAACCCGTTAGGGTGTAGGAATCGCCACTTTTGCAAGACATCCCCACATTCGTAAGAATTTATAAGAAAGCTTAACGCCTTTCCAGAACTCATACGGGATCTTGTCTACTTCGTTTCAACACAAGTTTCACACTTGTGTTTCGTCAGAACAACCTTGTCGAACTCAAAAACCATACGAAAACATGTTTACTAAGAAGAGACCTTGAGACAAGATTCTGACAAATGTCCAAAACATACATGACTTTGTTCAAGGTTAGCTCTTTTCCTGAGGTTAACTTCAGAACCACCTTTCCCTCAACAAATGAGGTAGTAGTGTTTTCCATAAACAACTTCTTACCATTTGTAATCGGTTCGAAAGTTGTAAACAGCTCCTTCTCGGAGTAGAAGTGGTGTGTAGCCCTAGTAAAGCTAAAAACCCCTCGCTACCACAGATGTAGCACTTCCCAAAGAATCGATAACCAGGTTGCCAGCTTGTATGCAGCTTCTTTGCAACACCACCCCTTGGCCAACTTAGAGCCCTTGTTCACGGGAGGCTTCTTCATCCCGTAAAATTTGCCATGCTCAATGACATTGGTCTTCACTAGGAGGTACTCCTTCTTTCTTTCTATTATCCTCCTCAATTTTGGAGTCAGATAATTAAGTCTTCTTTGTAGAATTTATACAAGGTTTTTTGAACAAATCCTTGTGTCGCAATAATTATGAAACTCTCAAAATCATATCACAGTAAATACATTCCCAGAATGTCATCAACCGAATTAGGCACCCAAATATATTAGGTTCGACCTATCACTCTGAAGCCAATAGTCTTACTATTAGGAAACACAAATCCAGTGTTCAATAGTCTACTATTCGGAACTTCATAACATGACCAGTAGTCTTATCACTAGAAATCACTAATTTCTCAGCATGTGGTCAGTAGACTTTCTACTACTAGGAGTCACAATGTCTTAACCTATGATCAGTAGTCACTTTATTACTAGGAATCACAACATCCTGACATAGGATCAATAGACTCTTTCATTACTAGGAATCATCATGTATTGACATATGACCAGCAGCCTTTCCACTACTAGGAATCATGATGTCTTGACATGTGATCAGTAATCTATTCACTACTAGGAACCATAATCTCATAACTGTGTAGCCAGTGGTCTAACATCTCCTAGGAACCACCAGTTTTCTATCTCTGTGATCAGTGATCTTGTACTCACTAGGAGCCACCAATTTAAGAATATATTTGGAATTTAAAAATCCAAAAATTATTCACCCACTATAACAAGTTGTCTTAACTTTGCTTTCAAGCAAAGTCACATAGCAATCATAGATGCTATAAATAACACAAGGATACCATACTATTTGCCTCTGATCAATTCAGAGATATTTTAATGCAATCTTATGATTTCCTTTAACCATACTTGATCTCTCAAGATCTTCCTTTAAGAATCTCGTGAGGTTAAGGTTGTCAGGTGGAACAACATTTCTGTTTGTTACCTTTTGAAGCCATTTCTGAAACATCACAACTGAATTTCACTTCAGTGATTCCAGAAATTAAACTTAACCCTTAGAAAATCCCTCAGATGGAAATTTAATTCAAAACTAGTCTCACCATTTAACCTAGAATCGAACATGGTCAGGAATGTTCCCAAGAAGACTGAAAGGGTCACATCGGTCCCACTTAAAATCCAGTTAACCTTTTGACAAAATATTCAAGAGCATGTTGACTCCTAGTCCATAGGAAACAATTTAAAAATTAAGTTTCCAGGGAATAAACCAGGTTATAACAAACCGATTTCCAAGCAAATAAAATTTGCTACAAGAATTACACCACTCATAAAAGTTAACCAGTACTCCCGGAACTAAGCCCATTATTTCTGAATAAAATCATAAATATTTTAGCTAATGCTAAAATTTGGTTTCCTTTCTCAAAACTAAAACACTTTGAACATAATTAGATTATAACCAAAGACTTTCTCCAAACTTGGTTTTCCAATACTTTGGGAATAAAATGATTAAACCCAAAGACTTCCTCAAACTCCAAAAGTTTGAAACCAAATCCGTCTTAGTTGTCATTTCTGAACAAATAAGAACTACTCTTTAGCCAAAGCTAAAACTTTGGTTTCTATCACAGAAAACCAAACCAAGTTCCAAACTTACAAGCAATTTAAAAATTGCTATAACAATTACACGCATATAAAATGCTTCTAACAAAACAAGCAAATAAAACTTGCTACCACAAATTGGTAAACAAACCAACTAAATCTCAAGAAAAACATACTTCAAACATTTAAATAAAATAGCCAATCCATAAGGATTCAATTTAAACCAAAAGCTTTTCCACGCTTAGGTATTCCTATTCAACACAAAGGTTAGTAGTCCAAATATTTTTGTTTTTACATCCCAAATACTATTCATTTGGTTTTATATTTGTTTTTCGCATTGGTATCCCTACAAAGAAAGTTAGTAGCAAACCACAACAAAATACAAACAAATAATCTAAGCAAAAAATAAAGGAAAATTTACCCATGAGTCCTAGTTTTTGAAAAGTTGAACCATTTAGTCCTAAAAGTTTTCTTATGCTCCATTTAGTCCCATTTTTACATCAGCATGATGTAAATGATGTAAATGATCTGATATTTCATTCTATAATTTCAAAATTTATTGAAATCTGATGAACATTAGATGTTTGTCATCCTATAATTTCAAACATTATTGAAATTTGATGAATATTAGATGTTTGAAATCTAATGTTTGTAACATTACTCTAATGTTATTAACATTGTATCTGATGTTATTAACATTGTAATTGGACCTTTCAGTCTATAAGAAAACTTTTAGGACTAAACAGTATATAAGTTATTAATTTGGGATTTATTGGTGCATCCCCCCAAAATAAATATAATAAATAATTGAAACTATCTAGCCAAATATTTATAAAATTAACCAATGAATTAAAATGCCAATTAAATTAAAACTTTAAAATAAAGTTCAATACTCATGAGTTATAAACGAAATTAATTCATAATAAACATTTAAACTAATAACTCCAAATAAATAAGTTAAATTCAAAGTTAATGCACCCAATTAAATAATTTAGATTAATGCACCCAATTAAATAATTGACATTAATGCACCAAATTAGATAATTTAGATTAATGCACCCAATTAATTAATTCACATTAATGCACCCAATTAGATAATTTAGATTAATGCACCTAATTAAATTCAAATTAATCATGTACACAATTCATAAAAACTCTATAACTCCAAAATATATTAAATTATGTAATCTAGTCTAGAAAATAATAAGCATGTAACAAATTAAAAACTAGAATAGAATTAGCATGTCAAAATTACAACATCCATAAATTATATTTTATAACCTTAAAATTCATGCAAATTATGATAGAGAATTCTAACTAAACTAAGCAATTAGAGAGTACCATAGCATAATTCACAATCATTGAAATAGTGAGCAATACCGCAACAATTCCTAGTAACATTATACAAATCTAACCTAATTGTCTATATAAATCTATTCGATCAATTTCATAGAAAATATATATAAAATCTGTTTTAAGCTTGTTGTTTAAATTGTGAAACTAAATAAATAGATTTATGAAGAAATCAAATTATATACCAAGAACATATGCAAATAATTACAATTAAATTTCAACAGAAATACACAAAACAATAAAAGGGTAAAGAGACGAAATTGAAGCCTGCACGGAAGTAGTTTCCTTAAAACAGATTTCGCTGCATCATGGGTCGAGTGCTTAAGGAATCCCGGCGTTTGTCTTCCAGGATACGACGGTCAAAACCAACTCTGTAAGCACTTTCTGTCTAGCTTAGCGAACAAAAACAGTGGCAGCACTCTCTCAATGTAGGAACTTTCTAGCAAACTGACTTGTAAAATGGAAGCAAAAAAATTTCTATATAGAAACTTGATAGGAGGGTCTCAATTTATAGATGTAAATGAGAGAGAAGAAGAGCCTCCAGCCTTTAAGGCTGGTCATTAAAACACCAAGCATCCATAGCCCTTTTCCAAAAATATGAAAGTTTGGATGCTCAAAGGATTCACACCCTTTAGCTAAGAAAAAATGATTTAAATACTCTTTAAAATCCAATTCATGAATCTAACATCATGAAGTAATTTCTTGGCAATTTCTTATTCAAAACCCAATGATTTTTGGCTCACTTGGACCCAACACAATAAAAGGTTGGGACCCACTTTAATATTTAATTAAAGTCACCACACTTTAATATTAAATTAAAGTCACCAAAAATCATTTTTTCCAACACATTCTATAGGAAAGTGTAAGGAATTACCATTTCATTTAATTTCATCTCATTTCAGTGTACAAAATAGAGCATAAATGAGATATAAGTGTTTCAAATATGATTAGTGTTCTGATAAATGATTTGGGTCATTTTGATAAATGTGTTAATTGGATTTCCTTTTTTAACTTGCAAATTAGTGTTCTATGATCTTTTGTTTTTATTTGATTGCTAAAAATTAGAATTATAGTGAGAAAAAATAAGCCTGTTGTACTTAAATTATGGCACAATTAAGTAATCAAACAGTCATTGTACAGTCCATTGGTATTTAAACCCAATCTATTTATAGCACTATTAAATGAGTTATTTCTTCACTACAAGTCTATGGTGTTTCAACCTCTTCAACAACCTTAGAGTTCATTTTAATTTAAATCATGAACAACATTCATATTTTTGGTTATGTATGTTTAGTATATATTTTATGAATCGAGGCTTAATTTCTTACTTATTATTTATAATTTTTCTCATAATCAAATGTAATAATTTTTCTCATAATCAAATGCTTTTGTATTAGTTTTTACAGGTGGATGATATATTGGAGGAAACAGTAATATTAAATCTCTATACTAATTTTTTATTTAAACTACATTTCTTAATATAATTTTTCTATATATACACAGGTTCACACCATAGACTTTTGTCTTTTGTTTTGGTTGTTGTTTGGGTGTCACTTGTTCTTGTTGCGTTGTTGGTTGTTGTTTCACTTCTATTCCAACTATATACAGTGAAAATCAAACAAGCCCCAAAAATCAATTAAACAAATAGACAGAGAAAATCAAATAAGCAGCAGAAATTAAACTAGCCAAACTAATGTGGTCAGAGAAATTTAACTTCCAGAGAAAATTACCACTGACAGAGAAAATTGTAATAAATAGAAATGTCTCTAAGCTATGTTGACACAAGAACATAACTTTTTGGGGCTTAAGATTTTCACTTACCTTGGGGTTGAACTTGTGTTGGTGTTCGGTAAGGTTGTGTTGCTAGTTGGATGGATAGTTCTTGAATTTGTTCATGCAATCTAGCATTTTCAGTTTCAAGCTCTAAAATTGAATATCTCAACTGTTGAGTTTTTTTTGTATCATCTTCTTTTTGAACCTCCAACATCCTTAGTTCCATTTGGTTTGTGCTATCACTTTCTTGAAGTTCTGAGTTATATGATGTCAAGGTTCTTATTGCAATGTCCTTTTCTGCAAGTAATTCATTCCAATTTTTCTCTTGTTCTATTTTGGATTTAGAAAGTGCCTTTAGTCTTTGATGTAGATTAGCAATTTGAGCATTCTTTGATTCCTTAGATTCTTGAGGCTGATGTATTGTTGAGCCACAAATGCTATCATGATGTTGGTCCATCGGCTTATTATGTTTTTCTTCATCCATTTCCTCATTGTTTTTTTTCCTCTTTAGATTCAGTTCCTTTATCTTCTTCTTCTTTCTGTTCATTTTCTTTTTTGTCTTCTACTTCTTCATTTTTCTTCTCTAGCTTCCGCTTTTGCATTGCTTGTTTAATCTTCTTCTCCATTACTTCCTTCTTGTTCTTCTGTGTTGCCTTCTCCTTCTTCATTCCCTCATTCTTCTTCAAATGAATCTTCTAATCTCTCCTTGAATTTGACCAATGCCTTTTTTGAATCTTTCTTCTTCTTTTTATCAAGACAAAACTCCTCTGATGGGTTTTTAACTAGCTCCTTGTTATCTATCTGTAATAGGAGGCTCTTTTATTAGAGAAATGTTAAAAATTCACTGAGAGAAAAATTCAAATAAGGCAGATAAAATTTATCTAAATCATACTAATGGGAATCAAACTTCAGAGAAAATTGCATGGGCCAGAGAAAATTACACACAAGGAGACATAATTTTATGGGTTAGAGATTATGAAACAAGCAACATAATTTAGATATCAGAGAAAATCAATCAGGGCATATAAGTTAATGTTACTATAATTATGGTCAGAGATATTTGGATTCCAGAGAAAATTCATTACAAGGGCAGAAATAAACAGCAGTAATCAAAGAAGCAACATAAATTGAAATTTCAGAGAAAATTGATCTTAATCAGTCAAGGCACATAAGTTATGGATCAGATAAAATTCATCTAAATCATACTAATGGGATACAAACTTTAGAGAAAATTTTAATTACACACAAGGAAACATAATTTTATGGGCCAAAGAAAATTATGAAACAAGCAACATAATTTGGATATCAGGGAAAATCAATCAAGGCAGATAAGTTAATGTCACTATGATTGTGGTCAGAGAAATTTAGATTCCATCATCACAAGGGCAAAAATAAACAGTGTTAATCAAAGAAGCAACATAAATTCAAATTTTAGAGAAAATTGATCTCAATCAGTCAAGGCACATAAGTTATGGGCCAGAGAAAATTACACACAAGAAAAAATAATTTTATGGGTCAGAGAAAATTATGAAACAACCAACATAATTCAGATATTAGAGAAAATCAATCAAGGCATATAAGTTAATGTGTTACAATTGTGGTCAGAGAAATTTGGATTCTAGAGAAAATTCATTACAATGGCAGAAATAAACCAGTGGTAATCAAAGAAGAAATATAAATTGAAAGTTTAGAGAAAATTGATGTCAATTAGTCAAGGCACATAAGTTATTCCATATAAGATATTGCATTGCAAATAAAATTGATCTCAATTAATCAAGGCACAACGAGGGAAACAAAACAATGGTGAGAGAAATTTTAGAATTTCATTGAGACTTCAGTGGCGATAGAAATCTAACTTGTTGAGGTACAAGAGAGTGGATTGGCGTTTTTTGCAACTGTTTGGTCAAGCTTTGCAGGTTCCACTCTGCACATCTTGAGCATTCAATTATGTTACTGTCTTCTGAGTCAATGATAGTCGCATGTTTGCATAGCCAATATTGTGATGGAAATTGAAGTAATTAAATCTTGCTAAACATACAAATTTGTAAGTATCATAACTATAAATTCTACTTACCAGCAATGCAATGACACACCCGTAAATTTTTTTGGAGTTTTGTGCAATGTTGTGATAGAATCGATTAATGTTGCTGTGATTGCTTCTGGCCAATCATACTGCTTCATTGATTCAAAAGGTTCCACGTACTTGATAAAAACCCACCCTATTGAATTCCCACTTGTTGCAAAAAATAGGGTGAGATACAAGTATAAGGTAACAATGATTGCTACATCTTTAAAGTTAGTTGGTTGCTTGCCTTTCATTGCTTTGACCAAGGCATTCTTAAGAACAAGACTAGTGAGCCTTGTGTCCTTTCGGAATCTTCGCCTTAGGAATGCAGTGTTTGGTTTTTTTGAATATTTTAGTGACATGGCTCCTTTACCACCTTGCAAACCAAAAATCAAGGTCATGTCATTGGTTGTAAATGTCAAGTTCTTTTTACTAACTGTGAATGCTTTCATTTTTCCATTGTAATGTTGGATTATTGCAACTACATCATCATCAGATTTCCTAGACTTCCTTGGATCCATCCTTCCAATGGTTAGAGATTGGATCAAATACTAGAATGGAGTCTTTTGAAGCTCTTCAAGGTGGTTTGAATTGAATTTAAGTGTTTTAAAAAAGGAGACAACAAATGAGAGATTGGATCGGTATTGAATGCTGTAATGAGCTCTCTTTCTTTGGAGTTTAACAGGTTTTTTCCCCCTTGAGCTTGAGTCTTTTGAAGTTAGGGTACTCATCTTAATGCTTGTTGCTTCATCACCTTGGACTTGTGTTTTTTGGCGAGGAGTTTGTGGTGTTTTGCTGGTTTTACGTTTCGCCATTTCTAGACAATGAAAACATAAAGATGTCAACATTAAATCCCAAAGAAAATTGAACATGCTAGAGAAAATTGAACATGTCAAAGAAAATTACACATGAGGAGAAAACTAAGGTGCAGTTCGTTTCCATTCCCAGAGAAAATTACACATAGGAGAGAAAACTAAAGTGGCCAGAGAAAATTAGACACTGAAAATTAAAAACATTGCAGACGGACACAAGGGAGAAAAGTAATATGGAATACATGCAGCCATAGTTCATTTCTATTCGTATAGAAAATTATACATAGAGGAGAAAACTAAGGTGGCCAAAGAAAATTATAAATGTCAGAGAAAATTAGACACTGAAAATTAAAAATATGGTAGACAGACACAAGGGAGAAAAGTAATGTGGAATATATGTAGCCACAGTTCATTTCCATTCCTAGAGAAAATAAACAAAGCAACATAAACATAACAGAGAAATTTTGAATAATTGTTAAAAATTACATATAGATGTAAAATATAGCCAGAGAAAATTCAAGAAAGAAACATAAATCTAACAAGTACAGCAAATGAAAATGACAGAGAAAATTACACATTCTAGAGAAAATTAAACATAGCAAGTTAGAGAAAATTTCCATTCCATAATATGAAAATGGCAGAGAAATTTACAGACACAATCAGAGAAAATTAAACATGACAGACACACACAAGAGAAAAAGTGATGTGGCCAGAGAAAATTATAAATGCCATAGAAACATAGACACAGACAGAAGAGTAAAATTACATATAAATGTAAAATATAGCCATAAAAAATTCAAAAAAGAAACGCAAAAATTTAGCAAGCATAGAAAATGAAAATGCTTGAGAAAATTACACATTCCAGAGAAAATTAAAATGCCAGAAAGTAGAGAAATTTGATTAAATTGAATTTGAAAATTACACAGAGAAATTAACCATGCTAGAGAAAATGAGGGAATAAACAGAAACAAATAAGGAATAAACATGTCAGAGAAAATTCAAAAAAGAAACATAGATCAAACAAATGCCAGAGAAATTCTAAAACCAGAGAAATTTACAAACAAAATCACACAACAATGTTCAAGAATAAGTTCAAAACGCAGAGAAACAACACATTTCAAATTCATGTAGTTTTTATTACAAAATTGAAACCCTAATTAATGGAAGGCTAATATAAAATGCAATTAACTGTGTTTCCAGAGAAAAACTCGTTGGATTGTAGAAAAACTTACCAGAGTGAGTATGAAAACCTAATTACGAACTGATATGCTCTGAGATGAAGATACATTGTAATGATGATGAACAGTGAAAACGGGTCAGAGAAATTTGTAAGGAAGGAATGGAAAAGATTTTCGCAGAAGATGATGAAACCCTAATGTCGATAGTGAAGATGATTCAGAAATCCTAATTCTGTTCTTCTCTTGCTTGTGAAGATGGTTGGATGTGAAGTGTGGAACTGATCAGTTGTTGGAATGTAGTTCAAGTTCCCCGTTGATTGTGAAGGGTATTTTGGTCCAAGAAGTAAATAAAAAGCACGCGTTATTAGTTGAGGGACCTGAGACATTATTATTTTTTTTTGGTGTCCTTTATCCTCTAAATTACTATTATTAGAGACCTTAAAAAAAATTCCCCAAATTATTAGTTTAAGGGAGTGAAATGTAATTTGCCCAGCAAGGGTTGTAACAAGGGAACAATATTGGTGTATACTATGCCAGAAAAAGGAATTTTGTACAATTTTTTTTAACATAATGATATGGGTCGCTGTGATCCACCCATTTCTAAATGGAAGATGATCTATTGGGTTCATAATATCAATAATGCAACTCATATGATGCCATTCTAGATGAAATTTCAATTTATCCTATGGGCTGGTTCAGTTTTGATCATTCTTATACATCCTCAAACCTCTTTCTTCAGTAAATTGTAAACTATTGTAATATTATTTCTTATAATGATGTTACACATCATCTTTTTATGTAATTAATTAACTATTCTAGTTGGTGAATTGTGGTTAGTAGCACTTCTATTTTGATTAAGAAGTTTTGTATATTTTGTAGTGTCTTACGCATGCAATGAAGTCCAAGAATAATGAAAAATAAGGATTAGGATTAGGATGGGTTTGTTTATTATTAATTAAACAACCATAAAGTTTGGTTAGATATAGGTGCACAACTGCCATTAAAGGGTGACCTCATGTTCTGTCTTTAACTAAGGCTCCATGAGAAATCAACAAGCCAAGGTCTACTGGACTGTACTAGTACATGTAATGGTGGAAACATTACGTAGTTGATAAGTCACTATTTGATTGTCTGGATTAATACTTACGGATTTATATATTGTGATTAGTATTTATTAAGATTTACAATCCACAACAGATATATATTATATATTCTACATTTTTAAATATAAAATATCCAGATTTTTATATTCGGAATCAATTCAACAATTAAACGTGAAATATATAAGCTCTACTGAATATAAAATCCGATCAATTCTCATACTCTCTCTCATACTCTCTTATATCCTCCATCAAACAAAATCATTAGTGATTTATTGGGCCCAATTAATGAAAGTGCAGATCTCAAGAATTATCTCAAGAGGATGAGAGAGATGGTTGGCGCCAACACAAATTTTAAAATTGCTTTAGTAATCTCACTTTGTTTGCTTACCAAACTCACCCAAAATGACATGGGAAAAAGAAAAACAATCAATAGCAGAGTATGACAATGCTTACAACCCTTTTTTTTTCCCCCACAAACCAAACCTTCAACTAAACTGTATTAAAAATGGCTCTGAACAAGAGAGTTGTTTTGGGTATGGTGTTAATAACATTTAGAAAATTGACCATTTTCTTGTTTATAATATTTCAACAAGCCTACATAATAAAATAAACCCCATGGGTCTATTTGAACAAATTCTTTTTTTTAATGATTTCTTTAAAACGCCCAAAAAATTAGGAAAATATTTTTTTTCCACAAATCAAACCTTCAACTAAACTGTATTAAAAATGGCTCTGAACAAGAGAGTAGTTTTGGGTACGGTGTTAATAATATTTAGACAATTAACCATTTTCTTGTTAATAATATTTCAACAAGCCTACATAATTTGAGAACTTGGTTAAAAGTAAAAAATTGACTTTTAACCTATTTTTGGTCACATCACCTTTTTATTTTTTTACACATCTTTTAAAAAATGTCAAAAAATTAACTTTTTATCAACTTTTCAAAACAATCTATTTGAAATTTTTTTTTTTAATTATTTCTTTAAAATGCCCAAAAATTTAGGAAAATATATATATCACCAATACATTTCATCTATATATTAAACTCCATGTATAAAGGTAGTAGTAGCTAGAAATTCAACGTAGAGGGGCATATATTAATTATAATATTGAATTTCTTTTGCCATAATAATTAACAACGAGATATTATTAAACACACATATATATATATATATATATATTATTTTTTGTTAATCAGTACAATGCAATATTATAATTATCAGGAAATAAACAAACAATAGGAATAAATAAACAACTGAATTTATAATCAACAAGTCCAACCTTATCAACTCAACAAAAAGCTCCATAATGGAGACAAATAACAAATTAAACAAACTTCGTAATAGGAAAGAAATGATTAATTGATTCAATTCTTATCTTGATATGTTAGTTAAGAGTGTACAAGAATGAAAAAATAAAATAATGGCATATTTTTAAATTTTAAAAATATGAGTTTTACATAATTTAAGAAGGGGCACTATTACATTTTTATTGGGGATAAATAATACATAATTTTTGAGATAAATTACAAATACACACTTGAACTTTGCTTGAAATACGAATTGCCCTTTGTGGTTCTAGAAATTACATCACATCCCTTAAGGTTTACAATTTCATAACAAATAGCCCATTTTATTATTAAATTATCAAATTAGTTAACAGTTTTTAATGATGTTAGAAATTTATTTAAATTAATAATTTAAGTAATTTTATTATTTTATAGGAGAATAGTTAGGCATTTTATTTTTTCAATTAATTCTATTCAATAAAAAAATACGAGGGAATATTTGTATTTTTTCAAACTATAAAAAGTAATTCATATTTTAAATAAATCTCAATAAATGTATTTGATTTATCCTAATTTTTGTGTGTAAAAATATTAGTATAAATATGAAACGTTTAGAAAGAGCACATGAACCCCCTGATGTCAAGGTAGCTCCGTCCTTGAGTACTAACCCACTATATTTAAACATTACAAAACCCACCATAACATATGAGAAAGAAAAATGATTTGTAACGCTAAAAAAATAGGCACTAATGCTCCTAACTTTTAATTTGGGTAATTTTTTTTTTTTTTTTGCCTTAACTATTTTTCTGTTTTGCCTTTTTGGGAATTTTGGGGCATTAGTGCCCCTTTTTTTCGAGCCCCTAATCAGTTTTGTATGAGAAATCACATAAAAAAATGAAAAGTTTCAATAATATTCAATCGTCAAAATATTATTCAGCGTGTTTGATTTCAATTTTTTAAATTCAGTTTTTTAAAAATTAATTTTTTTTTATTTTTCATGTTTTTTTTTAAAATTTTAGTGAATATTTTTAAAATTTTAAGTTTTTTTTTTTTTTAGATGCACCTTACTTACATGTATTTAAATAATAAAATATTTGTGAAAAAATATTTTAAAAAATTAATAAATATACAAAAATATGAAAAATATACTGATTTTTCATTTTTTTTTTTTTTTGTATTTTTGATATTTAATGAATTTTTTTCAAGATTTTTTTCATGAAAATTATACTTTTAAGTATATTTATGTTAGGTGTGTCTAAAAATTTATATAAAAAAAATTGCTTAAAATATTAAAAAAATTCAGTAAAAGCAAAAAAATACAGAAAACAAGAAAGTAAAATTTTTTGAAAAGTGTTTTAAAAAATTGAAAACAAACATGGTGATTACTGTTACATGAAAAAAATTTGGAGAATTTTTTTTAAGGTCCCTAATAATAGTAATTTAGAGGATAAATGACACTAAAAAAAAGGGTGATGCATTAGGTTCCTGAACTATATTACGCGCATTTTTAATTATTTCATGGACTAAAATACCCTTTACAAATCAACACAGAAACTTAATTGGATTCCGACAACTGAGTTCTATTCTAAACATCCAACCATCTTCACGAGCAAGAGAACAGCATAATCAAGGTTTCAATATCATCTTCACCATCGACATTAGAGTTTCATTATCTTCTGCAAAAATATTTCCCATTCATTCCTCACAAATTTCTCTGACCTCGTTTTCACTATTCATCGTTATCTCAGTTCATCTTCGTCACATTGCATCTTTATTTCAGGGCATATCAGTTCGTAATTAGTATTTCATTCTAACTCTAGTAAATTTTTCTACAATCCAACGAGTTTTTCTCTGGAAACACAGTAAATTGCATTTTATATTAACCTTCCATTAATTAGGGTTTCAATTTCGTAATAAAACGCTACATGAATTTGAAAAAAGTTATTTCTTTGTGTTTTGAACTTATTATTGAATATATTTGTGTGATTTTATCTGTAAATTTCTCTGACATTTGAATTTCTCTGGTATTTACTTGATATATGTTTCTTCTTTGAATTTTCTCTGGCATGTTTATTTTGAAAAAAGTTATTTCTGTGTTTTGATCTTATTCTTAAATATGTTTGTGTGATTTTGTCTGTAAATTTCTCTACTTTGTAAATTTTTCTGGAATGCCTACTTTTCTCTAGAATGTGTAATTTTCTCAGGCATTTTCATTTTCTGTGCTTGCTAAATTTATGTTTCTTTTTTGAATTTTCTCTGGCTATATTTTACATATATATGCATTATTACTCTCTTGTTTGTGTCTAAGTTTCTTTGGCATTGATACTTTTCTCTGGCCACATCACTTTTCTTCCTTGTGTGTCTCTATCACGTTTAATTTTTTCTAGTTGTATATGTAAATTTCTATGGTATTTTAAATTATGGACTAGAAATTTTCTCTGAAATGTGTAATTTTCTCTGACATTTTCATTTTCTGCGCTTGCTAGGTTTATGTTTCTTTTTTGAATTTTCTCTAACTATATTTTACATCTGTATGTAATTTGTAGTAATTTTTAAAAATTTCTCTGTCATATTTATGTTGTTTTGATTATTTTCTCTAGGAATGAAAATTAGCTGTGGCCACATGTATTTCACATGAAAACACTTAGGTGCTGTTTGGTAACACTTACGTTTTCAGTTTTTTGTTTATATTTACAAAAATTTTAAAAACTCAAATAAAAACTTGTTTGGTAAAATTTTTGATTTATAAATCAGTGGTCTCAGTTTATAAATTTGGCCAAAAAATGAAAACACAAAAAATGTGTTTCCGTTTTGAGTTTTGAGTTTTTTTTTTTTACCACCCAACACTAGCCACCACCCGCCACCATTTTCCACCACCGTCTTCCGCCACCACCACCCACCACCACTAGCCACCAGCCACCACCCACCTGCCACCCACTCGCCACCGCCACCCACTCCTCGCCGCCGCCACCACCACCACCACTACCACCATCACCCACCACCCACCACCCACCACCCACCTGCACCACCACCCACCACCACCACCCACTCGCTACCACCCGCTACCGTCACCTACCCACCCACCACCACCACCATCACCCCCTACTTACCCTCCACCACCCGCCACCGCCACCGCCACCACCACTACCCACTACCACCCACCACCCGCCACACCCACCCACCCACCCACTCGCCATCACCACCCATCCACCACCTAGCACCACCGCCACCCACCGCCACCGCTACTCCACCACCCACTACCACCACCACCACCATCACCACCACCACCACCCACTTGCTACCATCCCACATCACACCCACTCACCCACCCACCCACCCATCACCATCACCATCACCCGCCACTTACCCTTCACCACCTACCACCACTCGCCACCGCCACCACCACTCACTCGCTACCACCCACCACCCGCCACCGTTACCCACCCACTCATCCACCATTACTACCCACCACCCGCCATCCGCCACCCACTTGCCACCACCACCCGCCACCACCACCACCACCACCCACTTGTTACCACCCACCACCCGCCACCGTCACCCATCCACCCATCATCACCACCACCACCCACTTGCTACCACTCGCCACGACACCCACCACCCACCGCCACCCCCCCCACCTATCCCCAACCACCCCCCACTCGCTACCACCCACCACCATCCGCCATTCGCCATCCACCTGCCACCACCATCGGCTACCACCACTACCACCACCCGCCACCATCTCCCACCCACCCACCACTACCACCACCCGTCGCCTACCCGGCACTACCCACCACCACCCACCACTACCGCCATCCGCCATCCACCACCACCACCACCACCACCACCACCACCACCACCACTCACCACCACCACCACCACCACCACCACCCACTCACCACCACCACTCCCACCACCCACCACCACTCCCACCACCACCACCCACCACCCACCACCCACCACCACCACCACCACCACCACCACCACACACACCACTTTCCACCACCATCTTTCACCGCCACTTTCCATTTCTCACTCTTTTTTTATATTTTTAAATTTTTTAAACATTTTGTCAATTACCAAACGCGTATGTAATTTATGTTTTTCTAAAAATAAACAAAAAATAAACAAAAACCAGTTCATAAAATTTTTGTAAATATAAATTGAAAACGTAAACGTTACCAAACACACCCCTAGTATTCTCTTGTCAGTGTCTAAATTTCTCTAGAATTTATAATTTTCTCTGGCCACTTTAGTTTTCTCCCTTGTGTCTGTCTACCATGTTCAACTTTCTCTGGTATGTTTATTTTGTTCAATTCTTGGTTTCAAGGTTGTGTAATTTTCTGTGGTATGTTTACGTTGCTTTGTTTATTTTATCTTGTTAATTGTGGAATGGAAATTTTTTATGGCTTGCCATGTGTACTTTTCTCTGTCATATTCATTTTCTGTGCTTGCTAGATATATGTTTCTTTTTTGAATTTTCTCTGGCTATATTTTACCTCTATATGTAATTTTAACAATTATTGAAAATTTCTCTAGCATGTTTATGTTGCTTTGTTGATTGTCTCTGGGAATGGAAATTTTGTGTGGCTAGATGTATTCCACAGGAAAACAATTAGTCCTTTGACATTTAATTTTCAGTGTCTAATTTTCTTTGACATTTATAATTTTTCCTAGCCACCTTAGTTTTCTCCCTTATGTGTAATTTTCTCTGACATGTCCAATTTTCTCTAGCATGTTCAATTTTCTTTGGGATTTAATGTTGACATCTTTATGTTTTTATCATTGTCTAGAAATAGCAAAATATAAAAGCAGCAAAACACTAGAAACACCGAGCAAGAAACGGAAACTCTCTCAGTCTTCTTATGATCTAAGATCAAAAAGCAGCAAAATACCACAAACTCCTTGCCAAAACATACAAGTCCAAGGTGATGAAGCAACTAGCATCAAGATGAATACCCTAACTTCAAAAGACTCGAGCTCAAGGGGAAAAAACCTGTTAAACTCTAAATAAAGAGAGCTCATTAAAGCATTCAATACCGATCCAACCTCTTATCTATTGTCTCATTTTTTTAAACACTTAAATTCAATTCAAACCAACTTGAAGAGCTTCAAAAGACCCCGTTCTAGTATTTGATCTAAGCTCTAACCACTGAAAGGATGGATCTAACGAAATCTAGGAAATCTGATGATGATGTAGTTGCAATAATCCAACGTTACAATGAAAAAACAAAAGCATTCACAGTTGGTAAAAAGAACTTGAGCTTTACAACCAATGACATGACCTTGATTTTTGGTTTGCAAGGAAGTAAAGGAGCCATGTCATTAAGATACTTTAAAAAGTCAAAATCTGCATTCCTAAGGAGAAGATTCCCAAAGGACACAAGGCTCATTGGTCTTGTTCTTAAAAATGCCTTGGTTAAAGCAATAAAAGGCAAGCAACCAACTGACTTCAAAGATGTAGCAATCATTGTTATCTTGTACTTGTGTCTCACCCTATTTTTTGCAACAAGTGGGAATTCAATAGGGTGGGTTTTTATAAAGTACGTGGAGCCTCTTGAATTAATGAAGCAGTATGATTGGCTAGAAACAATCACATTAACATTGATTGATTCTATCACAGCATTGCACAAAACTCCAGAAAAAGTTACGGGTGTGTCATTGCATTGCTGGTAGGTATAATTTCCATTCAAATTTACAGTTATGATACTTACAAATTTGTGTGTTTAGCAAAATTTAATTACTTTAATTTCCATCACAGTATAGGCTCTGTGAACATGCGAATATCATTGACTCGGAAAACAGTAAAACAACTGACTTCCTAAGATGTGCCAAGTGGAACCTGCAAAGCTTGACCAAACAGCTGTAGAAGACACTAGTCCAGTCTCTTGCACGTCAACAGGTTAGATTTCTATCGCCACTGAAATCTTAGTGAAATTCCAAAATTTCTCTAACCACTGGTTTGTTTCCCTTCTTGTGCCTTGATTGATTGAGATCAATTTTCTTTGAACTTTTAATTTATGTTTCTTTTTTTATTACCACTGGTTTATTTCTGCCATTGTAATGAATTTTCTCTATAATCTAAATTTCTCTTACCACAATTGCAACACATTAACTTATATGCCCTGATTGATTTTCTCTGATATGTGAATTATGTTGGTTGTTCCATAATTTTCTCTGACCCATAAAATTATTTCTTCTTGTGTATAATATTCTCTGGCCCATAACTTATGTGCCTTGACTGATTGAGATCAATTTTCTCTGAAATTTCAATTTATGTTGCTTCTTTGATTAACACTGTTTATTTCTGCCCTTATAATGATTTTTCTCTGAAATCCAAATTTCTTTGACCACAATTATAGTGACATTATTTTATCTGCCTTGATTGATTTTCTCTGATATCTAAATTATGTTGCTTGTTTCATAATTTTCTCTGGCCCATAAAATTAATAGTCCTTGTATGTAATTTTCTCTAGCCCATAAAATTTTCTCTGAAATTTGTATCGCATTAGTATGATTTAGATGAATTTTATCTGGCCCATAACTTATGTGCCTTGACTGTTTAAGATCATTTTTTTTTGAAATTTCAATTTATGTTGCTTTTTTATTATCATTGTTTATGTCTGCCCTTGTAATGAATTTTTTTTGGAATGCAAATTTCTCTGACACAATTATAGTAACATTAACTTATATGCCCTAATTGATTTTCTCTGCTATCTAAATTATGTTGCTTGTTTCATAATTTTCTCTAACTCATAAAACTATCTCCTTGTCTGTAATTTTCTCTGGCCCATACAATTATCTCTAAAGTTTGTTTCCTATTAGTATGATTTAGATGAATTTTATCTGCCTTATTTGAATTTTTTCTCTTAGTGAATTTTGTAACATTTCTCTAATAAAAGAGCCTTCTGTTACAAATAAATAACAATGAGTTAGTTAAAAACCCATCAGAGGAGTTTTGTCTTGGTAAAAAGAAGAAGAAAGAATCAAAAAAGGCAATTGTCAAATTCAATGAGACATTAGAAGATTCATCTGAAGAAGAAGGGGGGAATGGAAAAGGAGAAGGCAACACAGAAGAACAAGAAGCCAGCAATGGAGAAGAAGATCAACCAAGCAATGCAGAAGCGGAAGCCAGAGAAGAAAGTGAAGAAGTAGAAGTAGAAGACAAAGAAGAAAATGAATAGAAAGAAGAAGACAATGAAGAAGAAGATGAAGGCATTGAATCTAAAAAAGAAGAAGAAAACAATGAGGAAAGTGATGAAGAAGAACATAATGAGCCGATGGACCAACATCATGATAGCATTTGTGGATCAACAATGCATCAGCATCAAGAATATGAGTAATCAAAGGATGTTCAAATTGCTAATCTACATTAAAGACTAAAGGCACTTTCTAAATCCAAAATAGAAGAAGGGAGAAATTGGAATGAATTACTTACAGAAAAGGACATTGCAATAAGAACCTTGACATCACATAACTCAGAACTTCAAGAAAGAGACCGCACAAACCAAATGAAACTAAGGATGTTGGAGGTTCAACAACAAGATGATACTAAAACAATTCAACAATTGAGGTATTCAATTTCAGAGCTTAAAACTGAAAATGCTAGATTACATGAACAAATTCAAGAACTATCCGTCCAACTAGCCACACAACCTTACCGAACGCCAACACAAGTTCAATCCCAAGGTCAATGAAAATATTGAGCCACAAAAAGTTATATCCGTATGTCAACATAACTCTGAGAAATTTCTATTTATTACAATTTTCTTTGTCAATGATAATTTTCTCTGGAAGTTAAATTTCTCTAACACATTAGTTTCTGCTAGTTATTTCTATTGATTTCTGCTACTTATTTGATTTTCTCTGTCTATTTGCTTATTTGATTTTTGAGGCTTGTTTAATTTTCACTGCGTATAGTTGGAATAGAAGTGGAACAACAACCAACAACCCAACAAGAACAAGTGTCACACAAAGAACAACCAAAACAAAAGACAAAAGTCTATGGTAACTGAAAAATATTGAATCAAATAAATTTACATATTGAAATATGATCTGTTACTTCAGAGAAATTTAACTTTTATTGATATTTTCACTGTCTACAGTGAAAAAAGATCCTACATCAATGGTAAAGAATTTAAAGGCAAAAGAAAGGAAAAAAGAATAGCAAGATCCATAATTTCAATATCCCAAAGTTGTGAATGTGACTAGAGGTTCAAAGCAAGCTGCAAAGCAAACAGAGCAAACCACCAAAGACAAAGAAGTACTTAATGCTGATGAGTACGTCTTGCTTCAGCTAACAAGCATCAGAAAATCTTGGATTTTTTCACAAACTCTACCGATTTCAAAATTGGTAAAAGAACATGTAAAAGACATCTTGCAGCACATATCAAATGTGTTTGGACTCGAGTAAGTACAACAAATTAAATAGAAGATAACAAATAACAATTTACTAACTTATATTGCATTAACAACTATTAAATCCCTTTTTTGTTATCTTGTGGGGCTTTATTTTGAACAAGTGAGTTCAATCTCATTATCTTTGAAGATATTAGAAACCTAATAAAGGAAAAAGAAATTGCTAACAATGTAAGTCTTTCATCAAAATTTCTCTGCAATATTCCATCAGCCTTTATAAACCAATGTTACAATTATAAATGATATTTTTCAAGTCATTGATGGCTATGGAGAGATCCTATTTGCTGAGCAAAGGAGAAAAGGACAACAACCAGCTTTATTTTTTTTCATATGCATGAGCTTAGTATGTTACTACTCTTTTATTTGATTTTCTCATAAATTTACTTGCTACTTTCTCTTGTTAAGATACTTCTCGAAGTCAGTTGTATCACTAGTCTAATTTTCTCTAGGTAGTTGTGTGCATTTAAAACTTCTCTGTGTATTTCTTAAATTCTTGTCATTCTAACTTTTTCATAACCATTTTTTAATTTTCTCTGACCGTAGAACTTCATCAAGATGACGGAAAATCAAACTTTTCGAATCTTATTATTTGACAAACATGTTGTAGGTTCCTCCATTTCCCAATAAATACCGGGGGCAATGAGAAGTCAACAGATAGAAATCACTAGACCTTGCTAGTCTTGGGCAAACAAGACAATTTATGGAGGTTCTACAACTTACTAAGGCCAAGAAGGGATGATGCAGAAGACAAATATATCAAAGATGCAAAACAATTGGTAACGAGTGCAAATTTCTTTGATCCATGATAATATTTATGTGATGATAATTTTCATAGAATCCCATTGATTTATGTGTAAATTTCTTTGTTTTTTAAAAATTATTTTTTTGCAACAAGATTATGTGGAGAATTTTTCGAAAACTTGCCTTGCAAGAGAGGCACAATCACAGCCCTCTTTCAAATTGATAGACTCACAAAATACAAATTATGACTTTGAATATGTCAATAATGCTCCACAACAAGATAGTGATTCGTAAGTTTCATACAACATCTATAAATAAGATAATCTAATTTGAATGTTTCTTAAAACTAACTATACCTATAATTTATATACAGTGTGGATTGTGACCCTTTTGTATGCTACATAATGAGACAATATAGCAACCATAAACCTATCAACTCGAAATTGTCGACACAAGATGTAAGGTTGATGAGGGCAGAAATCATATGGAGATTTGTGACCGAAGTTGGCCGGTCATGGACAGAACCAATTCAAATATCACGAGAAGAAGAACCAAAAGTATAATAGTGAAAGCACATTAGTGAAAGGAAGACAATGCACATAATGTAATTAGAAATAACCCTTCAATTTGTTTTTTCATACATTGAAGGAATGATGATGTTTGACATATATGTATATATCTTTTTTTGACTAATGTAAATTTTATAGCTATCAATGGTTAAATATATATTTTTTATAATGCATGCTAAGTTGTGATTGTCAACACAATCCACATAGAGAAAATTATCTGTAGAAATTTTTCTGGTATGATGTTTCCAGAAATTCACAGAGAAATTTAACTCGTATCGTGCTAAGAGGGTACCTATATGATCATGTAATCTGTAATGCACTGTGTTAGTACAAAACAATCATCAAATTCAAAAAACACAATGCTCACAATAATTCTCTCCGCTATTGGCAAATTTCTCTAGATGAATTTGACCTCACAAAACACAATGCACAGAGAATTTTCTCTGCTAGTGGCAAATTTCTTTGGATGAATTTGACTGGTATTATAAACACACTACCTATAGTATGTTTCAACAAACACAATGCACACTGTAATTTTCAATACTATTGGCAAATTTCTCTAGAAGAATTTGACCTCACAAAACACAATACACATTTCAACAAACATAATGCCCATAGTAAATTGCTCTTCTATTGGCAAATTTTTCTAGATGAATTTGACTGGTATGAAGTTACTAGAAATTCACAGAGAAATTTAACTCGTATCATGCCAAGAGGGCGCCTATATGATCATGTAATCTGTAATACAGTGTGTTGGTACAAAACAATCATCAAATTCAAAAAACACAATGCACATAGTAATTTTCTTTACTAGTGGCAAATTTCCCTGAATGAATTTGACCTCACAAAACACAATGCACAGAAAATTTTCTCTGCTAGTGGCGAATTTCTCTGGATGAATTTGACTGGTATTATAAACACACTGCCTATAGTATGCATCAACAAACACAATGCACATTGTAATTTTCTTTGCTATTGGAAAATTTCTCTGGATGAATTTGACCTCACAAAACACAATGCACATTTCAACAAAAACAATGCCCATAGTAAATTTCTTTGTTTTGGCAAATTTCTCTAGATGAATTTGACTGGTATTATTAAGGCACTCCCAAAGTATGTTTCTAAAAACACAATACAAAAAGTTATTTTCACTGCTATTGGAAAATTTCTCTAAATGAATTGATTGGTATTATTATATGCACACTGTCCAAAAAATACATTTCACAAAACAAAATACATAAAGTAATCATCAAATGTATTATTCAATCAATAAAATGTATTATCCTCAACTATTTAACAAATGTTTCTTGCATGTTCTCTTATTATGGTGATCAATACTCTCACATCGACTACACTTAATCACCATTTTAAACTCTCCAATAGAAGCAATTTTGTTCTTTTTTGGCCTCCCAGCTGGTCTTTTACTCAGTGGAGGTAAAATCATAGCATCATCAATGCTACACACAGGTTTTTGAACAGTTAGAACTGGGCCAATCGAAAACGAGTATGCTTGACGATACATATCAGCATGAAAAAATGGTTCAACAAATGAATTCAAATGCTTTCCACTCCTAAAAATTGCAACAACAACATGTTGACATGGATACTCATTTATTTTTCATTTTCGACATGAAAAAGTTCTCAACCCAAGATCAACCATAACTGAAGGAAAACAATGCACTTCAAAGACATTATCAAATGATAAACTCACATTCAATGTCCTCTCATCCATGAAAGCCTTCTCCAATACACTATCCATACGAGGACAAAGAACTTTATTGTATTTACTAGAAAGCAGCCTCCTATCAAACCTCATATTCATGATTTGCAACCGTATCATGTCCACCAAATTTGTTATTGGCAAGTACCGAGCTTCTCGTATCCATGAATTGAATGATTCAGCAACATTTGAATACATTTCACCATAACATTTTCCCTCAAAACATGCATCACTCTAATTTTCATATGGTAAACTTCTCAAAAAAATACTCACAATGTCTCCTCCCTCACTTTTTAATTCATTTAACTTGAAATGGAATGATGCCTTTGTTGGCGCACATGCAGATTTTGAAAATTTGGACACGATCGTCTCCCTAACCAAATTTGTGTTTCCACATGACAACCTATCCCTCAAATTTCTCTTTAGATGTTCAAGACAAAATTCATGAAAGCAATTAGGGAAAAACTTAGTAATTCTTTTCACAATACCACAATGTCATTATGATATAAAACTTATCACATTTTCCGATCCCAATACTTCATATAAATATTCAAGGAACCAACACCAATTGTCTTTATTCTTAGCATCAATAACAGCAAAAGTTATAGGAAAAAAACCTGACAACAAATAGGAACAAGCATATTAGACATACACATGTAGAGAAAATTAGAACAATAAACAACTAAAGAAATTTGATACTGCCAACATCCAAAGAAACTTCACACAGTAGCCAAATCCAGAGAAAATTCACACAATGGCAACCTCTAGAGAAAATTCACTTAGTGACCAACTCCAGAGAAAATTCACATAATGGCAACCTCTAGAGAAAATTCAGTTAGCAACCAACTCCAGAGAAAATTCACACATTGGCAACATCTAAAAAAAATTCACTTAGAGCATCTCCAACGCTTCACTTCTTTTTTCACCAAATCTGAGTCGAAAAAATGACTTTTCACCAAATCTGATACTCAGTGCTCCAACCCTTGATTTTCATCATTCATCCCGGTCGAACGGTTAATAAGCAAAATTTTTTTTTTTTGTCTTTTTTTATTTTTTTTTTTTTTTTTTTTTTTTTTTTGAACTTTTTTTTTTTTTTTTTTTTTTTTTTTTTTTTTTTTTTTTTTTATTGGTTCGTCGGTTGGTTTCAACAAGGCAACAGTCAACCTGTTCATCTTTTTTTCATCAGCGGTCATTTTTTGGAAAAAAAACAAAATATCAAAACAATTTGATGAAATTTGATTGATGATTTTCGATTTGAAAATGAATTGTGATTTTTTTTTTTTTTTCACCAAATTTTAAATTTGGTGAAAGGTTTGATTCAGGGTTGGAGATGGTCTTAGTGACCAACTACAGATAAAATTCACACAATGACAATATCCAGAGAAAATTCACACACTGGCCAAAATCTAGAGAAAATTCACCCAATGGCCACAACTAGAGAAAATTCAAACTGTCAGAGAAAAATCACATTCACTCAATTACCACATGTATAGAAAATTCATATACTTAGATAAAATTCAATATATTTACAATTACTTTCATTCTCATCTTTCTCGGTCGCAGCAAGCATAACTTTTTTGTATGGTCATTTCAAAAATGTTCCATCAAGAAACAACAATGACTGACAATATTTGAAACCATCAATGCATGCATGAAAAGCCATAAACACTCTTTTGAAACACTTGTTATCTTCAAAATCTAACTCAAAACGACTACATGGGTTGTTCTTCAATGTCTCATCAAAATACCATCGTAATTGATCGAATGACAAACAAGAATCCCTATATGTACTACATTTTTCTTTTTGAACCCCCAACCAATCACGGTTATAACTGATTGAGACCCTATACTTGTCTTTTATTTTTTTGACAATATCCACTAGACGAGTTAAAGGTTTTGCACTTACCTCTTCAAGTATCACCCCAGAAACTAAGCTAGAAGTCATCCTAGTATGTTTACTAGTACGAACCGCCACACCACACGTATGTTTATTGTTCAAATTTATTATGTAACAGAACCCTTTTTTTTTTTTTCAACTAAAGCATGTACACGCCACATATATCTCCTTTATTCCTTATATGTACATTCTTCCATAACCCTCTGCTTGTCATTTTTAACATACGTAAACTGAAAACCAACCTCAATAGCATACTTGCATAAAACAGTACGGAACTCAACCACACTACCCTTAAACTTTTGTCTAACACTTGTAATATTATTTCGCCAACCAGTTGACAATAACACATTTTCTTGGTGAGAACAAAACTTAGAGAGTGAATTCATTTCAATATCCACCAGCCTATCACATTCACAATGCACAACATCTACCCAATTAGACCCCACTTCATCTTCTTGATCAGAAGTACTACACCTAATAACTGAAATATCAACTATATCAACACCACGTGCACAAACAACCCTCAACATATTCAAAAAATTAATATTATTTCGAACCATACAATTCGGATGGCCCATAATGGAATATGAAATACACATCGTCTCAGGTTTCAAATTCTCCCATGTTTTACACAAAATGTCAACCAATTCCTCAAAATTCAATTCACATGAAACATTAATGACAATAGTATCATTCCCATATTTGTACAGCAACAACACTGCACTGTTCATCGAAATTGAAAGGAAAAACAAGAAAAATAATTTGTTCAGTATAAAAACACTTCACAAGAACAACATAAAAGTCCAGAGAAATTATAATTTTTTCTGGATTATAATAACAAGCTTATAATTTTCTCTGGACTCAAATAAAAGTCCAAAGACATTTACAAACTTATATTCACCTTCAAAACAACAAAAACAAAAACAAAATTACAGAAAACTTAATGAATCTAGAGAGAATCACAGAGAAATTTGCTACTAACCATTAAACACAATCATAGATAAAAATCACACAGAAGATCTGTTATGAAATTATAAGCTTCTCTGTGATTTTCACTGAATTACAAGCTTACAATTTTCTCTGTGTGATTGTGCAATATTGCACTCATATCAAAATCTAGAGAAATTTACAAACTTATATACACCTTCAAGATAACAAAAAACACTGCATTGTCCATCTAAACTGAAAGAAAAAACACAAAAAATTACTTTTGCTCAGAGAAACAAAAACTTATAATCACTTTGAACTACAAACTTATAATTTTCTCTGAACTACAAACTAAAAGTGAATAAAAAACTTATAATTATCTCTGAACTACAAATAAAAGTCCAGAGAAATTTAAGAACTTATATTCACTTTCAAGATCACAAAAACAAAAACACATTAACATCAAATTGACAAAAATGCTAATTATTCCACACAAACACAGAGAAACTCATAGAGAAGATCTGTTATGCTCACAAAATATTCAATTGAGAAAAATAAGAAATAAAAAATAACAAACTTATAATAACATGTTCATAACAAATTACAATTTTCTCTGTGATTTTCACTAGATTACAAATTTACAATTTTCTCTGTGATTTTTACTGAACTACAAACTTGCAATTTTTTATGAGATTCTATCTGCATTAGAAACTTATAATAATATGTCCATATGAATTTATAATTTTCTCTATGATTTTCGTTGGATTATAATAACAAACTTACAATTTCTCTGGACTATACCAACAAAAGTGCAAAAAAAAAAAAAAAAAAAAAAACAGAGAACAAACTTAGAGAACAAAAAATGATAAGAAATTTACACTTATCTCTAGTTTAAAGAAATTTCTTTGGTTTGAAAAAATAGAGAACAAAACTTATCATTGATAAGCATGTTGATGAAAAACAGAGCACGAAAAATGAACTCTAAACATCAAAATCAATTCTATTGTCAACTCTCTTTGAAATTGATCAAAAAACAGAGAATGAAAAATGAACTCCAAAAATCAAAATCAACTCTATCAAGCTGGCCTCTCTCTAAAATTGATCAATTATAGAGAATAAAAATCAACTCCAAAAATCATAAACAAGTTCACTGAGCTAGTCTTTTTCTTAAAAATTAATCAAAACTGAAAACAAAAACCTAATGCAAAAATACACTCGAAAAACTAATATGAAATCAGAATCCTTACATAAAATTCAAAACAAAAATCGAAATCCATGTGGAATCTCCATCGAAAACATACTTGATTCAACTCGACTGAAAAACCTACACGATCAACACACTGTAACACCTACACGATCATAGCAATCTCTATCGTCAAGTCCACTGCAACACTTGTAAAATCCCTACGAAATCTCCACTATGAAGTCAGTTTCCAAAATCTCTACCGTGAAGTCAGCAATAGAATATGCAATTTGTCAAAATCCAAACAAACTTATGTTATAAAGAAGAGTAAATCAAGTATTTCATAACATAAAATAAGGTTGAGGGACCTTAGCCATCAAAACATATTATTATGGATCTCTCATCCTATCAAAAGTTGGACAGGGATCTTAAACTAATTTTTTCAAAAAATTATCCAAATTTACAATATTAGTAAATAAAGGGAAAATTAGTCTAGGATCCCTTTCCCACTTTTTGTAATGGAAGAGATACACAAAATTATTTTTTGATGTCTAAGGTCCCAAAACATATATCAGAGAAATTTGACTCTTTATCCCTAAACTATCGAAGGTCGTTTGTGTCCCCAAACCAACATAAACCTGAGTGAGAAAAAAAAAAGAATTACAATCGACAACATTCGGATTAGAAAATCTGTGTCCCTCTCTCTCATGGTGATGAAGTGTCTCAAGCTGTGTACATGGAATTCACTGGGTAATCAATGTAGCATTTCTAGGGTTTTCAGGGTTTTGTTCTACTCCACTCAGATTGAGACCGAGACTGTGACTTCTTCATCGTCTTCAAAGGACACTCTGTATGGTAGGCTTTTACAATTCGGAAACCCTAGGGTTTCAATTGTACCAGTACTCTTGCTCAAACACGTCCAAACCCATGAACCCCCGTCTGCTTCTTCTTCTTCTTCAAATTGTTGTTGATGTTGTTGTTGATCATCAGTATCAGTATCTAGTTCTTCCGATTCGTCTTCTTCTCAATGCTCCAAATACCAATGGTATAGAGATTGAAGCAACCTACCTAGGTCTATACCTGAAAACCAGAAAAATGAAGCAACCTACCTGGAGTTGAACATTATTGTGGAGTTTCCAAAGTCCAATGGTGTCCAGAAAAATGATTTTGGAGTTGAACATTATTGTGGAGTTTCCAAAATCAGAACATTTCAACATAATCTCTTTATTGGAGTTGCATCGGATTTAGGATTATGGGGTTAGAATAGGTTGCTTCAAGAGTCTCACTCTCAGGCACAACTCCAACATGTTCTGGGGTTGGAATAGGCAGTGAAATGTCTAGTGGGATTTCAAACGTAATTGTGGAGGATTTACACACTAGAGATTCAGCAGCTGGGATGAGCCAAAGACCATTTTTGTGAAATTGATTCAATTTTCAGTGTTATGTTCCAACTTTGCTTTGAAATTGTCAAGAATTTCGTCCAGGTGAGGGACAATTAGTTGAATAGAAAAAATTCCAAATTGTGAGCTAAATTTTTTTTCATTTGAACTGAATTTTCTCTGGGTTGAAACCAGAGAAATTCTCTGATTTTTGAACTGAATTTTCTCTGGGTTTGTCCAGAGAAATTCTTTGGTTTCGAGCTAGAACCTGAAATGCTTAATTTGTATAAATCCCAATGTTTGTGAAATCAAATTTTGAAACCCTCTTATTGAGAAGGAGAGCAATATTGATGTTGTTCGATTTGATCTCTCATTGTCTTCAGAGAAATTCTCATCTAGAGAAATTTGGGAATTTCTCTGGAGAATTTCTCTAGATGAGAATTTCTCTAGAAAAGGCCAGAGAAATTCCCATTATTTGCTTGACACCAAGAGTGAAGGCAAGCAAAGCAGCAACCCAGAGAAATTTCTCTCACAAAATTTCTCTTAGTACCAAAGAAATTTCTCTCTGTTTTCATTTTGACCAATTTTTTTTGGATCAATTTTCTCTTGACTAATTTTCGCTGGACCAATTTTCTCTGGACTAATTTTCTCTGGGACCTTAGACATTATGAAAATAGTAGATGTCCTTTATACTATAAAATCTTAATACAAAAGACCTTAAAAAAAAACCCCGTAAATAAACTCAACACTATTTATCGATTGTCAAAATATTATTATTGTTTCACGAAAAAAATTACGACATTAGTAAAGAAACTCAACACCATTTGCATTTTTGTCTCGAAGGACAAGTTGAGCTACTTCCTATTGCTTTGTTTTTTATTATTAATTATTTATTTATAGGCATGGCAGAGGACATATTTATTTATCCAAAAAATGCTGATTTTATCACATTAACAGAAATCAACAGAGTATCTTGGTTGTTTCAAAACTAAAAATTGCTATTTCCATTAAAAAAAAATTTAACTAAAATTAAAATTTGGAAATTGCAGAACATATCTCTGAAACCCACAAAGATAATTGTTTTTAGGTTTCAAAATCACAAATTTATTACTCTAAAGTCACCTCTGATTAGCGAATAGAATTAGATGGGACTTTCTTCCCCTTTCTTTAGTTTTTGTTTTGCTTGACGAAAAGGTTCACATCATTTCGTACAAGCCCTTTAACCATGGTGCAAGAAAGAATTTCCAAGGAAATGAAAGAAATGTTTGCCGCAATGAATGCTATGCTCCACCAAATATCAACCAAACAAATTTTATCACAATCACAATAAAAAACATTGGTGATCAATCCTGACGATTGTTTTATCACAAGAAGTCTTAGAGTTAGCACACCAAGTGATTAAAAATTGTCTTGAAAAATGACTGAGACTGATAAGCTGTTCAATCTCTAGATGAAATGTCAACCAAGAAAGTGAATCTTGAAATTATTGTCGTTATTTGTTTGTTTGTTTTTTTAATCTTAAGATTTTGGCATTATTCATGGAGGATACATGTTGATGAAAAAATAAGCAAGTGTTCCACCAATTTCATCATTTGGAAGTCAATTGAAGAACAAGAATACTATAATTTTATGATTTTAAAGATTATAGTATAATAAAATTATAGTATGGGATCCGGAGTGGAATTTATAATATTGGTGTATTCTAATCTTGAGGGTAAGTTTGACTTTTGAGGGGATTGGAAATTTACACATAAATTAATTCGAATATTTCAGATTCTATTTTATAATTAGAGTTATTAGGTAGCTAGGATTAGTAGATATATTTATTAAACACTTACCTTAATTATTTGTGGTTTTAAAGATGTTATCAAAAAATAAATAAGTCTGCCAGATAATTTTTTAAATTAAATTTGAGCTTATAAAAAGTCTTTCCCTTTAGTTTGTACTTTTTTTTTTTTTTTTTTCCTATTTCTTATATTTTAATTTTGTTATACAAGAAGGGTCATATCATTTGGTATGAAAATTTGAATGATACCATTGACACAACTAGATAACTGGATTAGAGGAGTGTAGTTTATAAAGAATCAAGTAATAAAAAAATGAAACAAACTTCAATTGATAGGCTGTAAAAAAAAAAAGGCAGAGAGTTAGCACGTGCACCCTTCTAGTTATATTATATTATTACTATAATGTTATTATATGTTACAAAGTTAATATCTCAGCGTGAATCTAAAGATGAATTTGTGTAACATTTTTACTATTCTAAATTTGTTCCTTATTAAGAGGTTTACCTTTTCATAGTTTAAATGAGTTCTTCCATATATTTTAATGGGTAAAAATGTATACTTAAAAAAAGTAATTTCTGAAACTCACACAAGTTTTTTTTAGTGAGAGGATCCCTTCCGTCCAGATTTTAAATTAGAGAGTGTTATTTGGGTTCGTGGGATTCATCATGGGTCTCGTTTTGATGATCTAAACTATTCATTTTGTTAAATATTTTGTGTATTTTAACCAAAAAAAATTAGCTCGATGAGATAACTGTAATTTGTTCAATTTATTGTGTTTGTCACTAAAAACTGTATGATTTATTTTTAAAAATACAATCATTGTCTATTTTTGATGAAAATTTGAATAAATTACAGTTATCGGATCGATCTATTTTTTTGTGTGATTGAAATACACTAAGTACCCGACAACATAAACATTTGGATCATCTAAATAGGACCTGTGATGGATTCCATAGACCCAAACAATGCCCTCAAATCCAAAATTAAACCGAAAGAACCTTCCTCTGTTTATTTATTTATCTATTATTTGCATTGGGTGTGTCACAACGTCACAATATATATGTGGGCGAAAAAAAAAGAAAAAAAAGGAAAAAAGGAAGAGAAAGCAACCATTCAAGAGAAAGCAAATGAACGTTTGGTTTTGTACAGAAATTATTATTTTATATTTTCAAAAACAAAAACATGAAATATGTTATTGAAAACTCATGTGACAAATTGTTTAGTAAACTTTTCTCAGCAGAAATTTAGGGTTCGTTTGGTTTGATTTTCTGAAAAAATTTTGGAAAATTTTCTTTACAAATAAGTTTTTAAAAGTAATCAAACCAAACAAATTTTTCCAAAACTTGTAAACCAAACAAGTTTTCCAAACAAATCTCTCTCTCACACATATCAAATCAATCACTTTTTCCAAAACTCTCTCTCAAAATCATTTTTCAAAACATCTTTTGAAAAAAACCAAACCAAACATGTTTTCGTACTTTTTTTCTCTAAAACACATCTCTCAAACACAAACCAAACATACCCTTAAAATTTAAAAAAAAAAAAAAATTTGTTTTTAGTTGACTAACTTTAAATTAATCTCTGAATTATAACCATAGTGTTTCAAATGTCTCATATTTTTGTTTCCAAAAACACAAAAAAACCAAAACAAAATTTTGACAATCTTCATTGCTAATTGCTACAGAGTATCAAAAGTAACTTTTCTCTATATTTTAAGATTTATAGATCAAATGTCCCACAATACATGAGTAATCAATCAATGCACATAGGAACAACATCCCATTATTCATCCTCATCTCAAATGGGTTTTTGGATCTGAGTATTAACTCCCTAATGAATAAAAGGTCCCCAAACATTTGTTTCTCAAATAACAAACATTTAAATTCAAGAGATAACACAAGCATTTGGGTTCTCCTCAGCACTTTGAACATAGTAATACTGAGTCATGCAAGGATTGTAGGCCTTGTATGCCTTCACAAGCTCTGCAATCTGTTTCTCTTCTTCTTTCTTTTTATCTTCATCTTTCTTTCCCTCATCTTTTTTACCCTCATCTTTCTTCTTTTCGGGTTCTTTTGCCGGCCCAACTGTCAGTATTTCTGTGTACCATTTATTCCTCAATTTGCCCACTACACAAACTGGATCGACGTCTCCGATCACTGTCAATTTCTTCTCCTTCATGTCCATTGCAATCGATTCAACTCCTACATAAAATTGAAAAATTAAAAACAGAGTAATAAATAATAATAAGTTTTGTTTATTTATTTATTTTCATATATGAACAAGAAAGTTTGGCAAACCAATTCAATAATCAATACCTGAAATGCTAGAAACTGCTTTCATGGCCTTTTGCTTGTCTCTTTCATCATGTAAATCCAATTTCAATACAAGTTTCTGCAACAAAGAGAGCAAGAACAGTAAACAACTAAATAGCAAAGAACAGAGTGATGGAAAAACAGAGTACAGGACTATAACCCACTTTAGAATCTGTTTTGGAAAAGCAAAAATATCACTCGAGAAGCTGATTACTGTGGAGGAAAATAAATTTTTAAGATTCTTTGGAAAGAAGATTCAAGATTTATATTCTTATTTGCGAATGGAAAAACCTCCAAGAGATGGGTTTGAAAATTCAGAGCATATAAAGGAAAAAAAAAAAAAAAAAAGAAGATAATATGAGATTCGTGCATTTTCCGACAAAAAAAAGATGGGAATTTTAACTTATACTATGTTTAAAATAAGAGAAAACAAGAAACCCATCAAGAAATGAGCTTAAAATTCTGTTAAATTGAAGAGAAATTGAGAAAGAAGCTTCAATGAGAAACCCATCAACTGGGCATGAAACAGAACACAATACAGATAAAATTCCAATTACAACGAATAGACACAAACATATATGTGCATATTTAATATGTTAAATATAAAAAACAGAGCAAAAGAAAGAAAGAAAAGAAGGAAAAAAAAAAAAAACAGGATTGTCGGTAAGAAACTGAGGGAAATTTCACCTTCATTTCCAGTAGGCTCAGAGTTGTGACCAGGACTTGAACAGACTTGACGAATCAAAAGAATATTTATGTTACAATTAATTATAATGTTGATATATGTATATATAAGGGGTGTGTGTATTTGTGATGAAAAAGAAGATGGAGAAGGAAAGTTCCTTGCTGAACACGGAGAGAAGACCAGAAGAGTCAACTAGAGAGAGAGACAGAGAGAGAGGGAGATAGAGATTGTTTGGAGGAAGGAACCCAGTGAGTGAGTTGTGCCCTCGTCAAAGCTAAGACAGAGTCTTCTTTGATGATCGAAAGGGGTTGCAAGCTCTTCTTATTCATCATATCGGTGGACTTGAGGACAATTCTTATGTGTGTGAAAATGGCCCGTGGGCGGCTGAAACCGCTAATAATTTGGGATGGGTCCGTTCTATTTAGGTTCGTTTGGATTTGAATTCGAGCCTAATCAAAAATCTTGAACTTGGATCTGGATCATTTTTTTGAAGCCCGGCCTGTTTAGTTTGACCGGCCTTAAGCCTAGTGTATTTTTTAGTGAAAAATAATAAAATTTTGATGAAAAAAAAAGAAGTTCAAGCTCGCCCAAGCCAGAGCTCAGGCCCAAGCCCACTGGCCCGACCTAGACCGAGGTCCGCTTTACTGGCCCGTCTAAGGCCCGAATATCCTTGCGCATGGACCTAATTTTTTGGCTCCACGAGGCCTGACATGAGCCAGGCCAGGCCAAATTTACACCCCTCCTTATGTTCTTTTTCCCTTCCTAACAAATTGGTAAAATTGTATTACCCTTTATAGGGATATGCACTTTGGTTACAACTTTTGTAATTTTAGTTATAATTTATTATGGTATTAGTTATCATATTATTTTAGTTATTATTCAATAATTTTTTTTGGGTTATATGTGAGATATTTGGTTATAATTTTTTTTCCCCCTCTTTTTATCTTTTAGTTACGATTATCATAGGATTGAGTCACAAATGTCATAATTTGTACCATACCCTCACTTTAAATTTGGATAACTCAAAATAGTATGAAAAATATAACATATAATCTTATTTTGTATCTCATTTTCTCACTTTAAGATAGAAGTGAGTGAGTTTCAAGAGTTGAAATGACTATTGTGTGGAGGCCCAACAACCACTATTGTGCAGCCCATGAGGCTCATTTGGAACCCATTTTGATGATTTAAACCATTCACTTTTTAAGGTACATCAAGTAGATTATATCTGAAAAAAATCAAATTGATCAGACATCGATAACTTTTTCATTGAATTACATTTGTATATAAAAAAAAGTAATAGTAAATGTAATTTTAAGTATAAAACTAAATACAAATATAATTAGATGAAAGGGCTATCAATGTTCGATCGTTTAACTTTTTACAGATATGTTATACTCGGTGTACCTTGAAAAGTGAACGGTTGAGTCCCATGGTCTGCGTAACAGGGACCATTGTGTCCCTTGCACAACAGTCACCCAAACTCCTTGAATTCTATATGTATTTATGAATGGGTCAGGCTTGTCTCTAATTCGCTTTGTGGATTAAATGGTACTGTTGGACTTATGGAGCTCACCATAGGTCTTGTTTCGATAATCTGAACCACTCAATGTATAGAACTTATTGAGTATTTTATTTCTATAAAAAATCACATTGATCGGATATTGATAGCTACTTTGTCAGATTAGATTTTTGTCAATAATTTATTTTGAAAATTATATTTACCATTGATAGAAATATGATCTAATTAAGTAGTTATTAATATCCGATCAACGTGATTTTTTACAGGGATAAAGTATTTAACGAGTTCTACACATTAAACGGTTTGAATTATCAAACCTATGATAAGCCTTTACAAGCCCAACAACATGCTCTAATTCGATCTCAAATTGGAGAGAAACCTAGACCTTTATGAATATGAACCATTACTTTGTGTTTACCAATTAGAAATTGAAGTAAAAATTGAGATTACGTATATATTATTCCCCGATAGTATTTTATTAAAATTGGAGTTTATTTTGACGATTTATTTGGTTTATTTTTAGGCATTTATGGATAAATTATTCGTTAAAAAAAAAAAACAAAACTTTTTGTAATCATGTAATTTTATTAGCTATGTTTGGCATAGGTTATTTAGGCTAAAATAGTTATAAAAAGATAAAATAGGTTAAAAATTTAATAAAATAAAATGTCACATCCAAACTATAATTATTTCATTTTTTCTTTAACAAAACTAGAAAAAGCCAAAAAGTCCATTCCAAATAAGACTTTTTAGCTCTAAGCTAAAATAACCGAAAAGCCAACTCAAATCCAAAACGAAGGCTACATTGTTTCTAAAAAAAATAAGAATCAGTTTGTTTGGTTTTATAACTCATGATTCACTTTTCAGAAAATTAAAATTTTTTATTTTTTGTATTTTTTTTGTTTTTACTATTTTTTTAATATTTGAAGAACTTTTCTTTTAATTTTAGATATACCTAATATAAATACACTTAAAAAGTATAATACTTGTGTACCAAAAATATGGGGAAAAAAATGAAAATCTAGTATATGTTTTGTATTCTTGTGTATTTCTTAATTTTTTAAAATATATTTTTTATGAATATTTTATTTTTTAAATATATCTAAGTAAGGTGTATCTAAAAAAGTAAAACAATTGCTTAAAATTTAAAAAATATTTACTAAAAATAAAAAAAAAAGAATAACAAAAAATTCAATTTTCAAAAAATTGAATTTAAAAAATTTAAACCAAATATAGTGTATGATATTTTTAGTAGTATATTATATTATATTTTTATTACGATTATTAAATAATGTAGTTTTTTTTATTTTTTTTATTTTTACATTGTGGTACAATAATCTCCATTTAGAATCGGTTAGGAATTTACCACGTGGCCATAATTCTAATAAATATGCCTTAAATTTTTTGTGTAAGTTTAAAAAATGAGGCAAAACTGTGTTGGTCAATTATTGGTGTGTGGGACAACCATTTCTTGAAATAGACCCCTAAATTTTGCGTGCGAAATGAGGAGTATTTCATCAATTTCTTGAAATAGACCCCTCTGGGTGTGTTTGTTTTGAAGGATTAGGGAATGAGGTTGGATTATTAGTTTTACCAGATTAATAGTTTATTGTTTATTTTAATTTTTTTTTGTTCCGGATTAGTCCCATATTTGTGGGACTCTCCTATCCCATGGGGGGTGAGATTATTTTCATGTGATTGGTATTTTATGGGATTAGGCTCAGAAATGTCCATTTGACCCCCTATGCTATTACTAAACAAACAATTAGAAAAGGATAAAATAGTTTTTTGAACATTTATAAATTATTTTTTTAGTTTTGTTAATTTAAAATTATATATTAAATAAAAAATTTAAATTATAAATTATAAATTAAATTTAATTAAAAATAATAAATTAAAAATTATGGCCTTATAAAGATTTGGGCTCCATAGAAGTGGATAAGGATTGTTTTGGAAAGTTAGTTTTTTATTTTTTATATTTTTAAAAAAAAATATGTAAAAAAAATAGAGAAATTATATGATTTAAAAAAGTTAAAAAGTCAAAAAAATTAACTTTTAACTAATTACCCAAAGGGCATGTTTGATTGGGTGGATTAGAGCATGCGATTGAGATTATTAATCCGTGGGCCTAATTATCCTATGTTTGTTTTAATATTTTGATTTATGATTATTAATCTAATGAATAATTAATCTAACAAATTTGTAGGATTATTAGTAATGGGATAGGGGTGAGATTATTAATCCAATGGATATTAATCCAATTAGATAGTGAATACGACACTAATTTAATAGAATTATTAATACTTCACTATTAATTTTGTGAATCAAACATGACCAAAATGCATAAGTAATTAAGGACAATCATCATTATTATGAGTTCAAAAAAAAATTATTATTATTATTATGGCCTCTTTTGACAAGAAGAAGGTAAAAGCAATTTTTTTTTAGCTTGTAAATTTCTTTTAAGTCACATGGGTTCTCTATTTTTTTTTTTTTAAAAAAAAACTAAAAATTAATTTTAACATATTTTCCAAAACAACAGTACATATTTTCTTTGTTTGTAGAGACTTTTAATTTGTTGGTATTACTTCTCCAATCATCAAATTTTCCAATTTTTTTGGTGTGGGTGGTAAACTGCCTAACCATCTGCCTCTAATTTCAACTTAAACCAAAGCTTGGTTTTATTCTAAGGTTAACTTGTGATGTAGTAGGAGTACTTATTAAATAAATTTTGATTGATTACATAGAAAATAATGATATTATATTTATTATATATCTATGTTATATTATGTTTATTATTTTTATTGTCAATTTAATATTAGGCCAAGTTTGGCATATCTTGAAAAAGACAAAAAGTCAAAAAATTACTGCAAAAGTTAAAAAGTTATCACTATTCACAAAAAAAAATAAATTTAATACATAATTACATTTTAGACAGCTTTGCGGTCCAATAGGAGAGTTGACTTTTGAGAAAAATTGTACGGTTTTAGGTGCACAAATAACGCATTGATGTTCGGCCGGTAGGGGCCATCATGGGTCCCGTTTTAATAATCTGAACCGTTGAATGTGTAGAACTCGTCGAGTACTATATGTTTGTAAAAAATTACGTTGATTAGATATCGATAAATATATGATCAAATCAGTTAAAATTTATAAAATAGATGGTGTTATAGTTAACGATTAAAAAAAACTAATTCGATCATATACCTATCGGTATCCGATCAATGTGGTTTTTTTACATATATCTAGTACTCGACGAGTTCTACACATTGAAACGGTTTTGATTAGCAAAACGGGACCCGTGGTGGACCCCCACGGGCCGAACAATACCTCCAATTCAATACCCGAAAAGCAGAGAATCACATCCCAAGTACACTCTGCACACACGTTGTCCTCAATTATCTCATCGTACCGCCTATTTCCTCACAATCTTCTCATATACACTAATTTATATAATTTTTTAATATATATTTTTTCATAAAAAGTCAAAAAGTTATCCTAAATAATCATATTTTTTTCTCAATTTTTTAATTTAAAAAATCAAAAAGTATACTTATTTAAAACCCTCCAAACAACCCCTTAGTGTAATTTCCCCCTTGGGAGGTCCTGGCTATTTTGCTTGACATACGGCATTTGGTGTATCAGGGCAATTTCAACTTAAAATGGATAAGCAGAGATCACAATATGGCAGCAAATTGGGTAGTAAAAAGCTCATGTCAATCAGAGGTTCCCTTTGGGTTGGGTAGCAAACCCTTAGCTTTAGCTGCTATTTTGCGAAATGATGTATCCACTTTCTCTTTGTGATTTCTTTCAATATACATTCTCTTTTCGTTCAAAAAAAAAAAAAAAAAAAATGTATATAAACCAATATTATTTTTTTGAGGATTGGTCAAAATCTCTTCGTAACAAAATTTCAATGAATTAAGGATAAGTTTTTCTATAAAAATATTGAGGGACCCCAATTATTATGAAAATATTACATGTCTTTTATATCTTATATCAAGGACCTTAAATTAAAATCTAAAAAAAAAAAAATCCCTCTACGATCATTTAAAAAAAAAAAGAAGGATCCGAACTAATTTTCAAAAAGATAGAATGAGGTGTACCAATTATTATTATTATTATTATTATTTATGTTTTGTGGCTGGTACCAAAATGACATGGTGACCTCACCAGATAATTTTTCATGATGTGGAGTGGCCAATTGGATCTCATAATCTCATTTTAAATCAATCTAAAATTGTATTTGAATTATAAACCTGAATAAAGATTTAAAAGAAAAAAAAATGTGATTAAAATGTGAATGAAAAGAAAATTAATTTTTTCCTTCATTTTCATTTTGTTTATGATCAAACACAATATAAAAGAATCCCAAACTTTTCGTTGATCTCATGGACTCAGTTCGTGGATCAGGACCCAAGTTATCCTGTTGCACTGAAATAGATGTTTAAAATTGAAAAAAAAAAAAAAAAATTACAATTTTTATCACAGCAAATTGTTGAGTACATTTGATATAACAATAGTAGTAGCCCTTGTTAAGGCAAGGTATGTCCTAAATGAATCAGTTTGGAAAGTTTTAACCCTAATGTCTTGTTTGTTTGACAACTTTGCTTATGACAGTTTTATTTATTTATTTATTCTTGATAAAAATAAGTTCCAGACGAGTAATAATTTTAAATATTTGCGTTGAATCTTATAGTCATTGTAATTCACTAGAAATTAGACTATTCACATAAGATGAACAATAACTTTAATTTTTTTTTTTTGGGGGGGAGGGGGGGGGGGGGAGATTACATATTTCTCATATTTTATATTTTGTGATTAATATTTACTTTATTTCATTAATATATAGACTTGAGGTGTATCAATCATGATATTGACTTGAACATAATGGAGTAATAGAGAGATATATTGCGATTTGATTTGCTCAATATCTTTGTAATTTTTTTTTAAGGAGGTAGGATTCTATTAGGTGACTTATTTTGCAATTGTTTTTCTTAATAAAAAAATTGCTGTCACCAAATTGATGAAGTTTATTGGAGGAGAGGACTGATGATGAATCAATTTCTAGTTTATGTTCAAAGAATTAATAAAAATTATGAATGTAAGCAGCTACCCTATCTCTATAGCGACTCAAATCTCGATTTAAACCATATAATAAAATTATATATTAATAGTTTGTTGACCAATATTTTTAATTAATTCTATTTTTATTTTTATTTTTTATTTTTGAAGAAGTCTTGCCGTGTTTTCAGTTCTGGTGGCTTTGACAAATTGGTTTATAATAAGTTGTACTTTTGGTGGGTGGATTAAACAGACTTTCTTCTTCTTCTTCTTCTCCTTTTTTTTTTTTTTTTTTTTTGTGATAAAATGGGTACAACACATTCAGAGTAATTATTAATTATAGGATGATTAGTATTATTTGATTTCAAATCTTATATAAGGGTCAATCTTTGATTTGGAAAAGGAAAATGCCTGAGGCCTTAAATTTGAGGCCTCGAATTTGTCTTGACTCTCATAATTTTTTTTTTTTTTTTTTCTTTTAAGACAGTGTTAGTTTGGTGTTTTTTTTTTTTTTTTTTTTTTTTTTTTTTTTTTTTTTTTGCAAGGGTAGTTTATGTATAGGGATGTACTAAAAAATTAGACATTCCGCAAGTGAGTTGGGTTAGACTGATTGGGTGATAAAATTGACTAATTAATTTTTTTTTAATTTAATTTAATTTAATTTGTTGGGCTGTGTTGGTTTGATTTTTTATTTTTATTTTAAAGGTGGTTATGTGTAGGGGTGTGCCAAAAAATTAGACATCCCGCACCAACTCATCGTACAAAATTATATAGAATTAATATATTTTAATCAGCAGTCTAACTAATCAGTCAATTAGATTAGACTGGTTGAGTGATAAAATTGACTGATCAGTTTGATAATTTCATATAATTTTATACGATGAGTTGGTACGGAATGTCTAATTTTTTTTTTGCACATCCTAACATATAACCACCCTTAAAAAAAAAATAATAAAACAAAAAAAAAAAAAATAATACACAGCCAAAAAAAAAAAAGGCTCACTCGAGGCCTCTAATTTGTCGCTTATAGTTGGCCAACGCATAGAAGTGTTTATTTGACTTCTTTAACCCAATAAACTAATTAACAAAAAAAACCATGTTGTCATTTGATATACATAAAAAAGAAAAAGAAAAACTAATTTTAGCATTATTTTAACCCTTTACAAAAAGAATAAAATCATAAATATGATATGATTTTGGGGTGAGTTGGTAGTTTACCACTATTTTGAAATTGGACTGAGAATTATCTAATTAATTCTGTAGTTATGCTAATAAATTCTCAAGCTGCTGTATGGCTAGCTGTAAGGCTTCTTGTTTTATAGTTATTTGTCTATTTATTTGTGTGATTTTCAAACTAAAATGTACTAGAAATCTACCGGAGGCTAATGATAACAGAAATTGATATCTTAGTTTTTGATCTTCTAATTCTTGTATAAGCTCAGTACTGGCCTCGTTTGGCAAATTAATATTTTAGCCAAAAAGTCAAAACGTTACTAAAAAAGTCAAAAAGTCTATAACATATATCAAAAAGTCAAAGATTCCATTTTCTCTCTACTTTTTATATATATTTTCGTAAAAATTCAAAAATTCACCCCAAACATACTAGTTTTTTTTCCTCATATTTTAACTAAAAAGTCAAAAAGTTACTAAAATAGCCTGTTCCCAAATGAGGCTTTCTGATTTTAATTCTAAGTTCTTCTAAAAGCATAAAATTTTGAATTTAAAACTCTTATATGAAAAATATTTTATTGATATTTCTACTCAGGTTGCTCTCCTTATATTCTAAAATTCTTTTTCATATTTGGTAAAACTATTTTTAGGCAATGTTTGCTTTCATTACATGTACTTCCACCTTGAAGCTAAGTCTTGTTTAACATAGTATATTTTTATTTTCTATTTCTTACATTTCCCTTTCTGCCTACAATTTACCCCCAATGCCTAACCACGACTCACACGGGCTCTTTGGCTAAGGTCACTCAGTAATGAAATAGAAAACAATAGATACTATGAAGGTGCAAAGCATGCAATATTAATGAGTGAGCAAGCAAGCATTTCATAAACTTAGTTTTTTTTTTTTTTTTTTCAAAAAGAAAATAATTTTTTTACAAGAAAAGAGCTATCATTTTAAAATATCTAAGGAAAAAGAGAGACTACTGACACTTCACATTAATATGTAATATACTTACAAAGATTATGTGACTTTGAAATACTGGAAGACTTTGACAGACTTAAAACACTTTGAAAAGTTTGAGAAGTTTGAGAGTTTTTTGCAAGGAAGAGTGGAGAGAATTTTTCATTGTTTCATCCGTTGGCATGAATGCCAATTTATACAATACATTAGACGGATATAAACAAAAGCCACAGACTTACCCTTACGTATAATTTTTGAACAAAAAGTCCAAAAGCCTAGTCAAGCTTAGTTATAGGCTTTACAAAATTTTTACATAATAAATACAAGGACTTTGACACCTTTTATGACCAACTTCCTATTACTCTAGACACAGATAATAAAAATTATATCAATAAAGAGTTAGGATAATGATGTCGGGTACTGCTTTGGGCCCCATCACACATCATTCAATCCTCTAATTTTGATAAAATTTAGACATCGTAATTTGTTACAAAACACGTGTAAGGATTCTCACAGCTTTTCTTTAATGAAGTAGGGTAAGGGTCATCTGCTGTATTAAAGTAGTGAGTGAAGGAGAAACCTTACTATTAACAGACGCAAGTAATTATAGACACAGATAATTACCGTAGCCGTTGTCATTTTTTGGCGTGAATTTTGCTGATCGTTGAAGAGAAGTCTTATCTTCTATAGATTTTATCTTTTTCTTTTGAGTATCTTGATGCCAATAATTGATATAGACATATGGATTCTTGGATGATGGAGTGAATCTTCAAGGCTAATCTTCCGTGGATACGAAAAAAAAAAAAAAAAAGATACAAAAATTCAAAAAGTCAAAAAGTCTAAATCCTATGAAACTAAAAGTCCAAAATAATAAATGAAATATGGACTTTGTGACTATAATACTTCCAAGGTCTCTAAAGAGTCTAATTATGGAGTGCATGGTTTTTGTTTTTGTTTTTGTTTTTTTTTTTTTTACTATAATACATTTTTTTTTTCATCCCTACATTCTATCTAGGGAAAATTATGCAAATAGTCCCTGTAGTTTACGCGATGTGTCAATTTGGTCCCTATAGTTTTAATTTGCTCGATTTTGCCCCTTAATTTAACGGATTGTGTCATTTTAGTCCAATAAATAACGGTTGTTAAGTTAATTTAATGGATAGTCAAACAATGTGTCAATTTGGTCCCTGTATTTTTCACAATGTGTCAATTTAGTCCCTATCAAAATCGAGAAAATTAAAACTATAGGGATCAAATTAACACATCGTGTAAAGTACATGGACCAAATTGACACATTATTTGACCTTCTGTTAAATTAACTTAACAACTGTTATTTATTGGACTAAAATGACACAATCTGTTAAATTAATGGGCAAAATCGAGCAAATTGAAACTACAGGCTCAAATTGACACATTGTGTAAACTATAGGGACTATTTATGCAATTTACCCTTCTATCTAAAAGATCTTCAAGATCTCTGTTGAGAGTTGATCGTAAAAATCGTCCCTATTATCTAGTTCATTCTTCCATTGGTTACCTTCTTCTTCCATTATTGGTGAATCATGATAGACACTATCTTTGATAGTTGGGTACCGCTTTTATCGACAAATGTTTTTTTCTTTGAAATGAAAACCTGGAATGGCTAAGTTACAGTATATCTTTTGATTTCTATCTTCGTAGACGAGATTACCATAGCTTCCATTATATGCTAATAGAGGATTACTAGCAAATTTTCTCCATTTATTGAGTTGATCTTTGAGTAAAAATTTTCTGCATGGCCAGGGTCTCTAATTGAGAAGTCCTAGTTATCCTGGAAATGTCGAAGTTCCTTTGAGGTACATTTTATGTTTAGCTGGAATGCACATTATTCTTTTCCATTCTAGTAGCTTGCTATCAATTAACGATTCTACAAACGGATGATGCTCTTCCATTACATAAAGTACTAAATGAGCAAGTTTATTTCCAAAATTATCTGTCTAATCTGGATCTGAAAAAATTATTCTGGAAACAAAGCCGTAATCTAACAATTGTGCAGCTGTTAGATGATGCGTTTTGCCTCTAATCTCTATCTCTAGTGGCTCAAAAGTTGCTAGATTTATCTAGCAAAGGTAAATGCTGAAATCTAGATTACACTGACATCTTCCAGAATATCCTAGCCTATCTATACATCTTTCTTCTTGTAAACAGGGTTGTTCTTCATCGTCGTAGAGATAAGTCCATTGATATGCCATACCAAGGCATTGAACTCCTACTATGGAGAGGTCTTGAAGAAATTGTTGTATAGTTACTAACTCACTATTTCTATTATCTTCGGCTAGGGTGTATATATAGGGTTTAAGGTCTTCTATTTCTCAGTTTTTCTCACAAAAAGATTGAATGATAGAATGCTTGAAGAAATACATTCTAGCACTCAATTGTTAAAATTCCTCACTAGTAAGTTGTTTGATTTCTAGGTCAGGAAAGGGAATAGGTGCTTTTTCTGGAGTTAATTTTTTAAGCTGGCTGGTGAGGGTTCGAATGGTTGCTCTCAATTGTTTTTTCTCGTCTCGGAGCTAGTCTAGCTCTTCATCGACCTTTTTGCCTTTATCCATAATTTTCTTGAAAATTCTAGTAAGGCCTTCATAATGTCTGCACATTTGAAGATGGTTTTGAGAATCTGGCTAAGGGTCAGGACTACTGTTCCCTATTATCTGGCTAACTGGAACTCCACTAGTAGCAAGAATAATTGACTACATCTTGCTCAATATGTCCAGATAATCTTTAGCTATTTGGCTAATAAAATAACTGGTTCCTATTTGTCTGGGGGCATATGTGCTGGCTGACTCGAAATCATAAAATCCTTTAAATTGAGGTACGGGAAATTTTTTAACTAAAGGTTCAACTTCTACCCAGTCATGGTAAATACCAAGCTTAGTTTCTTTAGCTACTACATAGAAAGAAAAGCTTTTAGACAAAGGTTAATTTTGGATTTTTGAAAAAATATACTGAGAGAGTTTAAGGTCGACAAACGCTTTGGCTGGGTGATTGAGATCGTTCCAAAGGTTATCTAAAAGACACTGTTGAATTAGGTCTAGCTCGATTCCTGTTAATGGTTTGAATTTGTTTCTGTCTTCATAAATGGGAAGAGCAAATCCCCCAAAGTTCATTATTTTGTTGTTCTCCATTATCTGTACAAAAAATAAACTAGTTATTTTCTTTTTCTAAATAAATTTTCCTACTTAGCCAATCTGTTAATTTATTATCACTTCCTTTAATATGTTCAAATTCTACTTTATATCCTTGTCCTACTATACAATCTAAAAATTTTGCCAATCTTCTACTACTAAGTTTAAGCTCATTAAGTTTATTGTGAAATCTAACTATAGCTTCGCAGTCTGTTCTAATTGTAAAGGGCTTGTGTAAAAATAATCTAAATTTATTTATTGCATATATTAGTCCTAATATTTCAAAATCTAAGCTGGTCATAGTTGTATCTTTTTCTTTAAATTTTCCAAAACTATATCTATGAATGCACTCTTTATTTTTACTATCATACTTGCTAGGTTTAGCTAATAATACCGTTCCCCATCCTAATTGGCTTGCATCTGTTTCTACGACTATATATTTTGATTCTAAGGGAGGTTGTAGGTCGAGTAAATTTCTACAAATGTCTTTAATTTTTCTTGCTAAGGCTATATCTTGTTGGTTAAAATATTCTTGTCTTGTTGGTGTGGTCTTCCTATATAGAGGTCCTATTATCTTATTAAGGTAGGGAATGTACATTCGTGCATAATTTAGAATCCCTAAAAATGATTGAAGTTGTTTGTATCTTGTAATTTATTTGGGTAATATAGAATTTTCTTAACTATGTGGGGTTGTAGCTTGATTTTTCCATCTCCAAACTCCATTCCCAACAAATCTATTTGAGGTTTATTTAATATCATTTTTCTCTTACTAATTATTATTCCATTGTTTATAAATTCGTCTAATACTATATATAAATGATCTATGTGACTATTTTTATCCAAGCTAAATACTAATATGCCATCTATATATACCAGTATAAAACTATATTTATTAAATATAGTATCCATCTTACGCTAAAATATTGAAGGTGCATTTTTTTAGTCCAAAAGGCATGACTAGCCATTTATAATGTCCTTGTGGGCAACAAATGGTTGTCCAAGGTATGCTTTTCTTTTCTATTTTGATTTGCCAAAACCCTGACTTGTAATCAAATTTGATAAATATTTTTGCTGTCTGTATTCTATTTATAAGTTGATCTTTATCTGATATGTTATATTTATCATCTTCTGTATTGTCATTTAACCTTTTATAATTTATAACCATTCTAGCATTCCTTCTTTTTATCTCTGCATGATTTCTAACCATAAATGCGGCGCTCCTATGTGGGCTATTACTAGGTCGAATTACTCCTAAATCTAATAACTCTTTAATCTGTGTTCTAAATTCTTCTATATATGCTGGCATATGATCTATTTGTGCTGATGTAATCTTATAATCTTTATTTTTTATATCTAAACTAGCTAAAACTTTATTTCTTTCCCAGTATTTCATGGGCTGCTCTCCTAAAATTTCTATTGTTTTAACTAATTTTATTATTTCATCTAAATCATTTTTTGTTCTTCTGTATATTGGTTTTTTCTTTAGTTTTCTTATTTTTGCGAAAATTAATTCTAGTTTAACAATTTGTTAGAAATTTTTTGTACTCCAATAGTCATATTTTTCTTCTAATTCAACATTTTCTATGTTTTCTGATTCAAAATCTTCTATGTCTAAATTTTATAAAGAAATATTTGTTATCTCTTCATTTGGTATATATTTTTGGGCTAGCTCAGGAAAAATCTTTCTACTAGGAAATAAAAAACGAGCGAGAATGGAATCTACTCCTATGGTACCACCATGCTTCGCATGCAACTCTGATGAATGGGCTATGGTGCTAAGGGCATACACTATTGGTTTATGTACTATGCGTTTGAAGAAACTGACGCTATGATGAAAACTAATTTGTGCTCCATTGATGCAATGTGTATATGTTTGTCTAGTGCCATTGGCTATACTGACTAAAGCTGGGGTTACTAAAGGTGAACTCCATCCTGGTGGAACTCCATGTTGTTCAATATATGACTTACTAGCTTCGGTATCTATCATGGCATCTATACTAAGAGTTTTTTTCTGTAAATTTTGTTACACAAGAGATCTTAACTAAATTTAGCTTAGGTATGACAGGATAATTAAATGGTAAATATGCATTGTCATACTGTGCATATGTTCTTCAATAAGTTTATCTTTTAATGGGTATTTAGTATGAAATTGTTCTAACTGTTGTTTAAGCTATTTATTTTCTAATTCTAAACATCCTATGTCAAGACTAGCCTTAGTTTCTGTCTCTCGTATTTGTAGTCTAAGTTCTCTTACTTGTATCTCTAATTCTCTAATTGTTAGGTGTAATTCTTTATTCTCTAGATTATGATCCTCTCGCATCTCTTCGTTATTTTCTATCGTTATCTTGTGTGTAATATTTAATTTTTCTAGACAGACTATACAATAGGTTATACTACATAATAAACATTGAGCTCTCTTAGAGCATCTCCAATGGTTTGCCATTAGAGCTACCATTGCTATAATATATCAGCTATGTTGAATTTTGATGCTCCAATGGCAAAATATAGCAGCTACCAAATTTGAGAAATGCAAAAGCTTGTGTCAAATTTGACATAAGCTTTGGTAGCTGCCATTTGCGCTAACTCAGCTAAAACCAACTGTTTCCCTCCCTCCCCCAGCAACTGTTTCACCATTTTTATGTTTCAGAATTCACCAAATTTTTTTGTAAATAATGCAACATTTTACCATTTTACCCACAATCAGAATTCACCATTTTATCCGAAATTAGAATTCACCATTTTACCATGTTTCAGAATTCACCATTTTACCCGAAATTAGCTAAATTCAAACAAATGCAACAAATCTTTTTTTAATTTGGTCAAATTCAAACACATTCAAAAAAAGTCATCAAATTCAAACAAATTCACAAAAAAAAAAAAAAATTCAACAATTTCTAGAAAAGTCTCAACATGCAATTTCATAAACTGAAAATATGAACAAAATTGAAAATAATGAACAAAACTGAAAAGGAGAAATACCTGGTTTTGGTAGTTCAAAGTAGATTTGGTAGATCGAAGACAGAGAGATGAGAGATCGAAGACAGAGATATGGTAGACGGTCACCGATCGTCTTTTTGAGCACATACCGTCGCTGATCGAAGATAGAGAGATGAGAAATAGAGTGACAGTGAGAGATATGTAGATTTGGGGATCACTTCTTCCATTCTAAGACTGAGAGAGATAGAGAGAGAGAGAGAGAAAGAGAGAGATAGAGAGGAGTGAGAGGGAGAGAGGGAGGGGGTAAACGGTCGCCGGTCGTCCTTTCGATCTTGTACCATCACCGATCGAAGAGAGATAAAGTGAGGGAGATGGAAAGGTAGAACAGATACCAAAAGGGGCAGTGAGGGTGATTGTTTCTGGTGATCGTCTCTTCTATTGTAGGAGTGAGAGTGAGAGTGAGGGAGAGGAAAATGGTTGGATAGCTGATTGAAGATAGAGATGGAGAACAGAGAGAGAAGTATCTATCTTGCAAGAGAAGAACCTGTAGACACCCCATTTTTGACCGTCCTTAAGACTTGGACGTCATCGTTTGAACACTCGATGATCATCCATGTTTGTGTTCGTTTTGAGTTCTCGGAGGTCTCGATTGCACGCCTTGCCACAAGAGCTCTCAACTTGTTTGTTTTGTGCTTGGTTGTGGACCAAACACTTGTGTTTTTGCTTCTAAGGGCAGGGAATGGCTTGTTGGCCATCCCCACACCTCACCGGCCATGGCTTGAGACCACCCCTCTTGTTTCCTTCCTACCGGCCAAAGGTGTTGGCCGTTCGGCAATGTTTTTGGTCGGCCGACCATTGTTTTAGTCGATCGGCCACTTTTTCTAGCCGAGACCTTTTCTTTGCCTTTTTTAAGCATTATGCATACCAAGTGCTAGCCGGGTAAGCCTGTAACCGCCTCCATACACGCGTATAGAGGATTTGCACCACTGTTTTAGCTTCTTGAGGAAGCTTGAACATTTTGAACCCTTGTTTTAGCTTCTTAAGGAAGCTTGAACCTTTTGAACCCTCATTTTAGCTTCTTGTGGAAACTTGAACCTTTTGAACCCTTGTTTTAGCTTCTTGAGGAAGTTTGAACCTTTTGAACACTTGTTTTAGCTTCTTGAGGAAGCTTGAACCTTTTGAACCCTTGTTTTAACTTCTTGAGGAAGCTTGAACCTTTTAAACCCTTGTTTTAGCTTCTTTAGGAAGTTTGAACCTTTTGAACCTTTGTTTTAGCTTCTTGAGGAAGCTTGAACCTCTTCAACCTTTGCTTTAGCTTCTTGGGGAAGCTTGAACCTTTGCTCTAACTTCTCCAAGAAGCTTGAACATTTGTTTTAGCTTCTTGAGGAAGCTTGAACATTTGCTCTAGCTTCTCCAAGAAGCTTGAAACTTTGTTTTAGCTTCTTGAGGAAGCTTAAACCTTTGCTCTAGCTTCTTCAAGAAGCTTGAACCCTCTTGTTTCTCTATAAGAGAGGGTCTCCCTTTCCTTTAGAGAGGTTCCAAAAAAATTGTCTAAGGCTCCAAGATATATCTCTCTTTATATCTATATTTTGGGTTCAAAAGGGTCTTATTCTTGGCCTATTACACCACACCTCATAGCCACACACCTCCACCATTCATCTAAGGTCCTTGGAAGGTATTTTCAGAGGTTGAAGAGTTGGTTTTGGGCTGGAGAAGCTATTGGTTTTGCTGAGCTACAAGGGTAACCCCTTTTCCCTCTTTTTAGCATTATTTTGATCCTTCTCTTAGCCTCATTTGCATACATATTTAAGCTTTGTTGTCAACTGAAAAAAGTCTTGTTTTAAGGTCCTTTTCATGTTTTTTTAAGACCATTTTGTTGTTGAGGGTCATCTACCCTCTTGCATGCTTGTTTTGGCCTTGTTTTGTGCCATACCATAAGGCCTTCGAGCTAGTATTTTCTTGGCCTTCCTACCACTGAAATCCAGTGGATTTTCAGTGGTGAGAATGTGGTTTTGAGGGCCAAAATCAGAGAGGGGTGACCCTCTCTCTTGTTGTCTTGTTTACTAGCATATTTGGCTTTTCAAAAGAGCCTATATTTTTACACCTCCAAGCCTTGTGTCAGGCCCTTTTTGGTGACTTTTAGGGCCTGCCTAGACTCTGTCTAGAGTTGGTTTTGTCATCTTGGGTGTGCCTCTTGCATGTGTAGAATAATCCTATTCATAGCTTATCAAAGGAGCATGTCATTCTTGCATGTGTTTATCACTTTTCAGTGGGTTTTTGGGCATTATTTGGCATGTCATACCTTTTTCTTTTGCTGGTTTAGTGGCCTCTTGAATGCTTCACATACTTGTAGTGTAAACCATGCTCACTAGCTTACATTGCATGTTGTCTTGGCCCTTGATTCTAGCATATTTTGGCCATGTTCTAAAATGATTTTATTCATGTTTTGGGCTGCCTTAGCTTTTTTTTGAGGTCCCATGGTCGAATGATGCTTTCCATGTATGCTTGTAGTGTAATAGTCATGCCTGCTTGTAGTGTAATAGCCATGCCTAGCTTTGAGTTTTGAAGCCTATTACATGCTTATATTGAGGTGTTTTCATGTTTTAGTATCATTGTGTATGATATTTCAGATCTTATTCATTCGCCATCTTCCTATGTTTATCACTCTTTAAGCGCATTTGAGAGTTGTGCTTGTATGCCCCATTTATGAGCCATTGCATGAGCTTTATTTTTGCGCACTTCAAGACATCATCTTAGTCCATTTTGCCACTGTTTTGGGCCTGCATAGGGACTGTTTGGGGCTGGTTTGGTCATTTGTGCATTGCTTTGCATACCTCTAGTGTAATGTGCTTCACTAGTTTCGGTATTTGAGCCATCCAACATGCATTGTGTGAGTTGTTTACATGATTCGAGACCATCTTGTATGCCATGTCAGAGCTGGAACTTGTGCTATTGTATGCCATATTTCATCCTTCCAATGCTCTTGTAGAGTTGTGCTTTGTGCCCTAGACTCGGAGCCATTGTACCTTGCATGTTTGTGCGTGTGTTGTTGCCTCATTTTCATCATGATTGGCCACTGATTTGAGTATGGCTGAGGCCCATTCATTTTAGTTTAAGTCCATCTTGCATTGTATATGCCATATAGTCCATGTTGTTGCATGATTGACCATTGCATTGTGTATGCCTTGATCGTCTCATTGATAGTCTTCATATGTGCATTGTGTATGCCATTCTTAGTTCATAGCATTGCGTATGCTAGTCGCACCCTTGCATGTCATCCTTTGCATGTTTGCATCATTTAGTCGCGTTGCATTTAGGTTGCATGCTAGAGTAACATTCATACCATGCATTATTTGTTGCATTGTGTTTGGAATAGAAGTTAGTCCAAACATGGGAAATGAGGGACGTTTTGTACTCAAAGTGATGAAACATGCTTCAATTCTCGGTCGCCGTCACTCCTAATTACACATGATGGAGTCTAAGCCTTGTTGTGTTCATATGTGCATTCATTTCACATCGAGTCGTACAATTCGACTCCTCGGCCATCATGCATCGAGATGCGTGATTGGTGGCACGAGGATCGAAGACTACACTTCCTAGAGCTTATGCAATGATGGGGAGAGTGGTCGGGCACACATATGTTGAAAATACTTTGCCTTCTCTCTCTTTTGCCTTTGTTGCAGAAAACAGAAACTAGAGGCAGAAACTGGTCGGCCGACCAGCTTTTCTGGCAGACCGACCACCTCTTTTGATTTCTCCCTCAAATGGTGGTCGGTAGGTGGTCTCCAAGGCCAATAGCTGGTCGGCAGCCTTCCCACAGCTTCCCAGGGTGGAGTTTCAGCCTTCTAGAGCCTTGTGTAGTGTTCTGAGATCAATTGCAAACAAAGGCAAGTCGGAGCATCGTGATGGATTTCCCGACAAAGCGATTCAAGCATGCATGCATTCATTGCCATCCAAGGCAGAGCTGAGGCAACCCATTATACGTAGTTTGCATGCTAGTTTAGTTAATTTGTTAATTAGCTAGTATTGTGTAATAATTAGTTAATTCGATTCTGTATTATTTATTCGGACCCTCCGAGAGAGGGCGAACTTTGTAATAAGTGTGCGTATGTGTGGTGCATGTCTTCTAACCCCACGTCTTTTTCCCTTTTATTTACCAGCTTATGATGGTTAGTTTTAGGGCATGTTTCAATTAGCATCTATATGTTCACATGTTTGCATTCATTCATCTGTACTGCATGCACCGGGCTCGGCGCATCATGCTAACTGCATTGTATTTCAATTCCAAGTTAAATATATGTATCGATTGTTGCATCTCATATGCCATCTTAGAATGGCCGAGCCTATTGCAGTTGCATTTTTGCATGTGTTGCATTAAACATTTTTAGCATAGTTAGGATTCATGCATGATTTCTAATTAGCTTCTTTTTTTGGTTTGGAGTACTCGGTAAGTGTTTATGCTTTAGCATCCTTGCGTGTGTGTGAGTGACTGCCATGATAGCATGCTTACCATGAGGCTATGTGCTTATGTGATATAACTGCCTGAATGCCTGTGGGTGAAGGTTGGGTTGCTTGAGTTGGAATAATTCGTTGAAACCCGTGTTTTAGCCTACTTGCGAGTAGCAAACTTCAATCCATTTTCAAAACAAACGGATATGCGTTGCTTTGTTCCAACTTAGGCAATCCAGTTTATACTTGTATGCTGTGCGCATCACGTAGCAATTCTAGGCTAATAAACTGGAATAAAAGCGTATATGTTTTCAAAAACTCGATATCATGTTTTAGTAGTGGCCGATCTTTGATTGGGCGAGCGGGGGTGCTCATGAAATGACCTTCCCCAATCGTACCCAAGTTCCCGAGCCAAGGCAACTTTGGTGATGACGGATACGTGGCCTTAGGCACGAGTCAGGGTTTCCTAAATTCCTCCAAAACATAATATTTAGGTGGCGACTCTGTATCTGGCAAAGCAGTCTATGTTTGGGCACTTCTTTCTAAAAATTAGTTTTCCAAAACGATTTGTCAAATTTGGACTCTTTGATGATTCATCGGTCTTGCATTGCATTCCGCGAGATTAGATATAGGACCGTGACATTGAGTCCAAACTGTAGTAAGCCCCAATGAACAAAATGGGATTCCCTCCCGGGACGTTCAGGGACATCTACAGAACCGAGCAGTATGAAGAGAGAAGAGATACAGAGAGAGAAGAGAGTTAGAGAGTATGTAGAGAAGAGAGAGGAAGATGATTATAGAGAGATAGAGTGATGAAGATGATTTTAGATAATAAAGATCTCAGCCATTGGAAATGGGAGATAAAGATCTCAGTCGTTGGAAATGAGAGATAAAGTGTCTTGGAATGTGTAATATGAGCCCAACGGCTTTATTTGAATCTGAAAGTAAAAAAATGAGCATACAAGTTTTAAACGGCTATAATTAAATAGCTATTTTTCTTTCAATTTGAGTAGTATAAATACACATACCTTGTTTTATCAATTTGAGTTCACAGCAACATTTTTTCTTTCAATTATATTTTTCTCTTTTATTTTTCACAAAATTAGTATGGAAAGTTCATTAAAAACAAAGAGAGGAAAATCATTCACTACTCAAGATGTGTCAATTTGTAGAGCTTGGTGTCACATTACTGAAGACCCAATTGTTGGAAATTCGCAATCGCATGCTCATTTTTGGGGAAGAATTTTTTAAAATTATTGCTCACTGCAAAATGATCAGTCAAGAACACAAGTGTCTATCTTATCTTGATGGGGGTGTAATCATGAAATGTTGCAACAAATTTTGTGGGTGTCTAGCGCAAGTCAAAAATCTACATCCAAGTGGGGCGTCACAAGTTGATATAGTAAGATTTCATTTTCATTTATTATGTTAGTTTTTTTATTTTGTCTTATATAAAAATTAACTAATTAAATTTAATATTTTATTGCCATATAGATGCTTCAAGCAAAACTATTATACCATCAAGATGAAGACAAACATTTTGTTTTTGAACATTGTTGGCCAATCTTGCAAAACAATATCAGGTGGCAAGATGTAACTCCTACGAACACGGTGAAGTCAAGGATACATACACCATTTTTCCCTGATTCAACCCCCTATTCCCCTATGGATAACCATATTTCTCTTGAAGATAACACCAATCCAAGTATTGGTAATAATCCAACTATTGGTGAGGGCAGTGTCACTGCAAATGGTAAAAGGCCTATGGGTAGGAAAGCTGCAAAATAATTATTTCGGAGAAATCAAGTCGTTGAAGCTGAAATCCAAAAAATGAGTATACAATTAGAGACATTTAACCAACACCTTGCTGAGAAGGAAAAGAAAGAAGATGAAAGAGAAGAAAAAAGGATTCAAGCACTGCAGGAGATGAAAGAACTTGAGATCAGAAAACAAGAACATGAGATAATAACTACAGACATTTCTTATTTGGACCCTCAGGCGAAAGCATATTACACAACGCGAAAAAATGAGATTTTCACCAAGTGGTCCTCAAATATCAGCAGCTCAAATTACTATTTCCCCATGCCTCCTGATGAATAATTACGGGATAATGTATTTTTTTGCAATGTCATTTATTTTTTAATGTAATTGTTAGTCTTTATTTGCAATGTCATTTTTTTTTTTATTTTGTAATGAAATTTCATTTTTTTTTATTTTTTATTTTTGAGTATTTTCTACAATGGATGGTTGTTGGTGGGTGGTTGTTGGTGAATGAATGTTGAGTGAATGATAGATGATTGTTGGTGGATAATTGATGATTGTTTATTTTTTATATGTAGTTAAAAAAATTTATTAAACGTGTAGTGATATGTTTTTTGGTGGGGTGAATTATATTTATTTTTTTTTTCCAATTTTTCAATTTTTTTTCATTTTTTACATTTGTCTAGTCGGGAATAATATAAATATATAATTTTTTTTTTACAAACAGTTAAAAAAAAGTCACAAAAGACAAAAAATAAACAAAAATAAAATCACAAAAAACCTATATCCAAACAACACCTATAAACTTGGAGGGAAAGTTAGTTGAGATTTGCCAAAATAGCAAATGACCATTGGAGCACCATTGCTATAATTTGGCAAAATATCACTATTCATTGGCAAATTATAGCAATAGCAATGGCATTATAGCAATAACCATTGGAGATGCTTTTACTTTTAACAGGAAACCAATTACAATAACTACATCTAGTAGTATCAAATCCTAGTCCTATCTTAAAATTATGCTGACATTCAGTATCTGCATTGTATTCCATCATAAAGAAATTATCATGGGAAGTATTTCTATTTCTTGGTTAAGTTGTCCTAAAAGATTGTCTATGTCTGTATCACTTTCTGAATCACTATTTGAACTTATGGCTTCTATTTGGTATCCATAATCACTAACTATGCTATAGACCTCTGAATCATCATTGTTTCTAAATCTTCTATAATATGTAGTCATTCTATCTGTTTATTAGTATTAGGCTTATGTCTTTTTAGACAGTTTTTTGCAAAATGATTGGGCTCTCCACATATAAAACAATTGCATTTTTTACTACTAGGTTTTCTAACATATCTCTGTTTTCTTTTATCTTTTTCTTCCTTAGGTAGTCATTTATAATTTATTATATTAAAAGTTCTACTCTTTCTAATGATTTTTTATTTTCTCCACGGTTTCCTATATTTTCTCTTCCAATTTTTTTCCTTTCTATATTTTTCATATTTTTTATATTTTTTCTTATTATATTTATCTTCATATTACTAAGGAGTATATATTATGCTACTACAAAAATCATAGTTTTGTTTTTTCAAATCTTTCTGTATTTTGACTTTTATACATTTTTCTCTAAGCCTTTGGAACGTAAAAACTATTCTAGGTCCTATTCCTAAAGCTCCTCTTATATTTACTTCTCCTGAAGCTATTCTTGCTAGTAAGTTTGCATAATAAATTGACCATTTATTTTCTATTTCTCTTCCTAGTTCTCCTGGTAATTTCCTAAAATATTTATTTCCTATTTCTTCATCAAAACTTTTTCCAGTTCTAACTGCTATGGATAAATATTCTTTGCTAAAAAGTACAATATATTTCCAACTTCCTAATGTTATCTGATCTAATTCGATTAATGCTATACTTTGAGTATAATCATTTCTTCTAGAAGAGTCGTATCCTATAAGCATTTATTTTATAAAACTGGTAAAATTTCATGGGGTATCTCCTAATCCTTTAAGCTGTCTAATTGTCTCATCATATTTTCCTTTCAAAGTTAAATATATATTAAAAGCTGAATCTCCTAAAAGTATTTCCATATATTGTCACATATCAGTTGATTCAAAGGGATTATTCATCCATGCCTTTACTGCATCTTTCTCCCATTTTTCTATTACTTCTTACCATATCTATGGGTCGAATTTAGCTAAGTCTAAAAGGGTTTCTTGATTGGTTGCTGGTTATAATTTTATGCTCATATTTGGTTATCTTCGCTTTCCATGAAACTTATACCTTTTATTGGGATCTGCTTTACTTCGTCCTGTATTGGTTAATGGTCTTTTTCCTCCTACTTCATAATGCATTGGTTCTACTGGATGTTCTACCGTATGTTGTAGGTTGTTAGTTCCTGTGCTTTTTGTAGTTTGAGCGTTCATACAAAAAATGACTTCTAAGTTAAATTGTTCAGGTATTTTAAATATTTTACTTGGATGTATTTTATCTTCTAAAATATCATCTACATATTCGATATGAAATTCTTGGTCTAAAAATGACACTACTTCATCATGGATATCTTCTCTAGCTATATATTCATAGTATCTAGTATCTAATATTTTATTCATATCACATAAAGTAAATTTTTCCAAGTCTATCTTATCGATATTATATATCTTATTTTGTGATATTCTTTTTTCTTCTGTCATTACATAAAGCTGATTTATGTCACTATGATTATCTTGATTTTCTTCCCTATCTATACTACTAAATTTATCATCTTCAGATTTTTTTGGTGCTACATATATACATTGAGTAAATCTTATTACATAGCTTCCATCTGCTTTTTGATACAATAAATTATCTTGAGGGGCTAACCTCTTTTGTCCTAGAAAATCTCCTAAATTCCAATCTAGTGCTGCATTATCTTCAGAATTATATTTTTAAGTTGGTAGTGCATTTATTCCTTTTGCGCCTAATATCTTAACTATTTGATCATTTGTAATTCTGTAATGGGTATTGCTTTCTGAGACCGCTAAACCTAAAAACCTTATGCAAACTAATAAATTCTTTTATTCTTTTTTCATTTTATATCCTCTACTCTTTATTCCTATTTTTATCTTCTTGTGAAAAGTCGAGGTGGGTAAAATGAAATCTGGTATAAAATAAACTATTCCTCCTTTCGAATACATATCTAATTCATAGCTGCCTAAAATACTCTGTCCTACATCATTAAACCTATCATCATAAAGACGTACAAAAACTTTAGCTCCTAAATTTTCTCCGGTTAAAGCCTTAACTCACCACTAATCCTAAGTTGGTCATTTTGAGATGTTCATTTACAGCATATTTGTAACTTTCTCTATTTATTAAATTTAGCTATATTTTTTCATTTTCTTGAGTTACACTAATCATTTGTTCACCATAGTGTTTAAATAAATATTGTTTTTTTATGAATTTTTCCTAACTTATATACATACTTAGCTGGAATTAATTCTAGTTATTCTTTTTTAAAATTTTCTATTTACTGTTCTACATCTGTAAATTCTTCTACTTTAACATCTTCGTCCTCATTACGCTTTTTACTGCTACTTCATTTTACTGTTTAAACATTTTTTTATTTTCTATAAGTTCTACAAACAGATTTCTTTGGTAATTTAAGCTTTTCAAAATATTTAGCTATATCTTCTTCGTTTATTCAAGACTAGGCTTTACTTGCTTGCCCTTCTACTCCTTTTCTTTTTTGAAGTATTATTCTTTCTAACAAAGCTAAACGATTTTCTAAACTGTGTAGTTGTTCTGATAATTCTTCAAATTTTTCACACAACTTGATAAGAAATAAAATTTCTATATTATTTTGTCTTATTGATATTTTATCTGATTGATTTATTCCTTAATAGCTACTAATTCCCTTTGGGTTATTATGAAAGTTTTCTGCTTGTTTTAAAATAATCCGGTAGTCTGTATTAGCCTTTTTATCACTACTCATAAATTAAGATCTTATTAGTTGTTCTGAAATTTCTAATTTCTGTTTTAAATTATCTTGAATTTGGTTGATCTGTTCTATTTGCCTAGCTATTTGATTTATCTAATTATGAATTTTTTCAATTAATTGCTTAAATTCTAACTTTATTTATTCTAACTCTATTTGTATCGAACTACTAATATTTATAGCTGAAATTAAAGTTTCTATTTCTAGCTTGGTGGGGAATTTTTCTAAATTTAAATGTATTCGTTTTTGTCGGATTGAACTACACTGATCTTGGATATAATCTAATTTTTTATCTTGATCTTTAATTATACAGCGAGTATTACAAAGATGGTCTATAGATGAAGTAAAAAGATTACTAATTTTATCTACGTCATTTTTAATATTTTTTGCAAAATTAATCTAATGATCTATAATACTATTTAGCTGGGAATTATGTTCGCTATAGAACTGATGCGTTAAAGTTTCTTCAAAATTACAACGAAATTTATTTTTATCTATATTAAGGCGATGGTTATAATTACTGATCTAAGTATTCTACTCTTTTCATACACAAGATTAAATCTTACTTTAAAATTATTAAAAGCTACTATAATATGAAATTTATAACTAAATTGTCTAATAATAAAAACTACTCTATTATCGTAAGCAAAATGCATAAATTAACTTAAACTGTCCTAAAACTGAACACTGCTCTGATGCCAATTTTTTGGGTGAATTAGTGGTTTACCACTATTTTGAAGTTGGGCTGAGAATTATCTAATTAATTCTATAGTTATGCTAATAAATCCTCAAGCTGTTGTATGTCTAGCTGCAAGGCTTCTTGTTTTATAGTTATCTGTCTATTTATTTGTGTGACTTTCAAACTATAATGTACTAGAGGTCTACCGGAGGCTAATGATAACAGAAATTGATATCTTAGTTTTTGATCTTCTAATTCTTGTATAAGCTCAATACTGGATCTGATTTTAATTTTAAGTTCTTCTTCTAAAAGCATAAAATTTTGATTTTAAAACTCTTATATGAAAAATATTTCATTGATATTTCTACTCAAGTTGCTCTCCTTATATTCTAAAATTCTTTTTCTTATTTGGTAAAACTATTTTTAGGCAATGTTTACTTTCATTACATGTACTCCCACCTTGAAGCTAAGCCTCGTTTAACATAGTATATTTTTATTTTCTGTTTCTTACCTTTCCCTTTCTGTCTACAATTTACCCCCAATGCCTAACCACGACTCACACGGGTTCTTTGGCTAAGGTCACTCAGTAATGAAAAAAAAAAAAACCCCCCGTGCACTCCATAATTAGACTCTTTAGAGACCTTGGAAGTATTATAGTTACAAAGTCCATATTTCATTTAATATTTGGGCTTTTAGTTTCATAGGATTTAGACTTTTTGACTCTTTGAATTTTTGTATCTTTTTTTTTTTGTATCTACGGAAAATTAGCCTTGAAGATTCACTCCATCATCCAAGTATCCTTATGTCTACATCAATTATTGGCATCAAGATACTCAGAAGATAAAATCATAAATATAATATGATTTATTTGTTAACTTATAAAACGTCACATCTCAAGTGATAATTCAAAATGATATACAAATGTTATAACCTCTATCAGCTCCAATTTGTTAGACAAAGTTGAAATCAAATTGTCCACGTAACTCTACACTGTATTGTAGTCTTTGGCTTATATCAATTGTTTAAGCTATTTAGACCACTACATTGATTTATTAGCACAAAACAATAACAAATTCATAAAACTAAGAGGAGGGCATTAAATTAAGAGGTTGAGAAATATGATAATATGTAATAATTGCATATTAACTATGTAAGTATTCAGTAGTCTAGAATACTAACTAAATACATTGATATTTAAACCATCAAAGGATTAATTAATGAAAAGTCCATTCCTATGGGATCAGATGTTATTTTTTCCAAAATTTAATCTTTTTTGGTTATGAGGGTATGTGTTGAAAAGTCGTTGATGGCTAGTGTGATGATCGGGTGTATCATTCTCTCTGTTCTCCTTGTTTAACTTTGGGTTTGCCTTATTAGAGTGTTGGGTTTGACTTGGAGCCTTGTTAAGCGTTCGGGTTTGTGGTGTCCGGAAGTTGTTTCTCAAACAAACTCTTGTTCTTGTTTAATCGGTGTTGATTTTCACCTGTTTCGGAGCGTGCACGGCCGAGTCTGGAGTGTCTGGGAGCGAACCAGAAATTTCTGGGTTGCTGGGCCAGGATTGCACGTGCGGGGGATGAGGCCGCACGTGCGGGGAAGGTTGAGCTTTGGAAGGCTGCACACTGCCTAATAAGCAGGTGCGGAGTGAGGTGCGGGAAGGACCACTGCACGTGTAGGGGTGAAGGCCGCACGTGCGAGGGAGACTCTCCACACGTGCGGGAGAGGGCGCCGCACGTACAGGCTTTTGAGTAGCCCGAGATCCTCTGTTTTTCTTTCTTTTGGGGCTGAATGTATCTCATTTATTCTATATCTATCTCTCTCTCTCTAAAAACATATTTCCCTTCATTCTCTCTACTTTTCACACCAAAAACACCACAAGAGCTTTGATTCCTCCAAATCCATACACATTTTAACCCAAGTTCCTTCATTAAAGTTGGGAAGCAAAGCAAGGATTACATTGCGTACGGTGGAGATTGAGTTTTGGCACTTTTGATTCTAGGGTTTTTTCTCTCATCTCCTCCAAAACTTGAGGTAGGGACTCCTTGAGTTATATATATATATGTTTTGCAATGATGATGAGTTTTAAGGGTTTTCTTGAAGTTATTTTATTGCTTTTGATTTTGTGGTTCAAAATGTAGAAATTTCAAAAGTGGGTTTAAATCTCAACCTTTATGTTAATTCTTGAGGGTTTCATTTTCATTAATTTAAGAAAGATGATTTTGATGAGATTTCACCAAGGAAATGGGAAGATGTTTTGGTTTTGATGAAAAACCCTAGAAATTTGGGGGTTTTGGAACATGTGGAAAAACCTATGGATTTCTTTCTTTTCTTGTGTTAAAGGAGTGAATGAGTGTAGATTTCATTATATGGTTTGCAAAAAAAAAAAAAAAAAATGGCAATCTTCTTGATATATGAGGATTGAGAATTTATTTTAAAATTATTGTTAAATGCATGAACATGTATAGTTGTGAGATGACAAATTGTTGAGTACCATGGATTATGAGAATTGTGAATCTTGGAAATTGACGTTTGAGAAAATTACATATAGTCTTGAAGAGACTAAATTGTTAGGAATTGTGCATGATGAGAAAATATTGCGATGTGTTGATAGCTTTGGTTGAGCATATGGTTATTTTATGAAATAACATTGGAGGGAGGAAAAATGGAGAAATTTTATAAGGTATTAATTATTGCATTACATATTCATTCAATTTATTATTATTATTATTATTATTATTATTATTATTATTATTATGCATCTTGAATTGAGTTTGAAAATGCTTACATTGAGAAAAGAATATTTTGAATGAGAACTATTGAAATGTTATGGGGTAAATACATTGGTAAGTTTGGATAAGAGGTGTAGATGAAATTGATAAGTTGGCCTGAGTGTCCAGGGTGAAAGACCGAAAACACGCGGAGGAGGTACCACTTCCCTTCCGGTTAGCAACCGGTAAAGTGGGGGGTTTTTGGTAGTGCTAGTTGAGCCTACTTGCAGACACCAACTTAGGGATTACTTGAGTCGTATTTATCGCCCCCATTGAATAGAATTATAAATTTTGGAATTATTGAGATTTCAAATTATTGTTGAACATGATGATATTTTAAAGGAGTACGTAAATAAATTTCTCTTTAATTGGCATTGCATGGCATTGGCATTTAATATTGAAAATATTGCATAACTGTATATACTTTATTAAGGATTTTCTACTGGGCTTTATGCTCATCCCTATGGGATTTTGATGCAGGAAAGGATGTGGTGGTCCCGCCGAGTTGAGGGCGTGGATATATTTTGTGAAGAGTGGATGACTCTATTTTGTTATGAATTTACTTGCTAGCCAAGGGCTTAAATGTATGGGTTCGTGAAACTATTTTTGTTTAACTAGGCTCAAGGCTTGGAATATGTAAGCCCTTAAGGGGCATTTTATTTATGTTGGGATTTGGTGCTCCACATGCTATAGATTTATGTATTTTCATACCGTTGAATGTAAAATTCGCAGGTGGAACTTTTGTATAAACTTGTTGATGAATGATGTACAGATGAGAGAATTGTTATTATTATCTAGTGGATGTTGGCTGATGTAGTTAATTTATGTTGGATTATTTCGGGGCGTTACAGCTAATAATGGCTAATGGCGACAATTTTTGGCAATGAGCACTACAACAAATTACACTTTTGCTAAAATGCATTTTTTAGTCGCTGAAGATTTTTGCCGACTAAATTTCTTGGTCGTCAGCTTTGTTGCTAGATGATTGTCGGTAAAAGTATTGGCGACTAATTTCTTTTTATTCACCAAAAGTAAATTGGCGACTAAAAATTTAGTTGCCCAAAAGAAAATATTTAGTCGCCAAAAAGAAAATATTTTCCATCTTTAGTTTTTTTGCTACCAATTTTTTAGTCGCTAAAAACGTGACACTCCTTTTTGGCTACCAATTTTTTGGTCACTAAAAATGTGACACTCCTTTTTGGCTACCAATTTTTTAGTCGCCAAAAAATTTCATTTTTTTTTTTGGCTACTACTGTTTAGTCGCCAATAAGTTCATTTTTTATTTTTTGGCTACTAAATGTTTAGTCGCCAAAAGCTGAAGCTCTATTTATTAATTTTTTTAAAATGCACAAATTGAATATTTTTCATTCATTTCTAAATTATATGCATTTCATTATCAATGCAACTCAGAATCTTGACGTATCTGTAATAATACATCTATCAATTATAATCTAAATCCATTATCAATAATACCTATTTCATTATCAACTATTCAAAAACTTTAACTTATAATATCATATTCCAAATATCAAATAAATCTATACAAACCAAGTATAATCCATCTAAATTAAATATTACATATAAAAACACTGGATGTCCAAAATAGAGGATTATTCCAAGATAAATGTCTTCCATATACAGAACAAATGCTCTTTTGTGCACATCCACAATAGCCCACACAAAAGCAATCTGGAAAAAAAAGGAGGGGAAAAAAAATAACCTTTAGCACTTATTCAATATAATTAATGTTTCAAATTATAACAATTATAAAATTAATAATTCAGATAAATTATACTCTGCAAATTATAACAATTCTAAAATTATAATTAATAGTTTAGATATATTATACTCTGCATATAATCCCATCAAGATCATTTTAATGTTTTTGTTTTGTTGAAAATTTATACAACCTCCAAATTGAACCTCATGCCGGCCTAGTAAACTCTAGTTTGACAATTACATGCAATGTTTCCAAAATTTTCTTTTCTTATCAGTAACCAACATGATCCTAATTGTTTCAGAATCAAAATCCTTCAGCAATTTTCATCAAATTTTGTTACTTTTGGCAATCTGCATTTTCACAAATCTTGAACACTGAAGGCACTACAGTTCCACAACCTCCAAGAGTCTAAATAATTAGTTTACCAAACAAAATGATTCCTCTTGTTGCTGCCACAATAGGCATTCATAAATAAATAAACCTAAACTCCATCATAAATTATATCCAGTACCAGTTCTAACTAATGCAAATATCATCAAAGCACAAAATAAAAGGGGAAATAAGTTCAAAAAATAATTTCAAATACACAAGAAATTTTGTAAAATTATCTTTTAATGTTGTAACATTTAACATTAATACGTAAATATATATTTTTTAATTTGCACTGAAATGAAATTCCCCCAAAATGAAAAGCATGACAACTTAGGTTCAAACTTGAACCTTCACCAAAATTGTCCTATTTTCGAGTTCCTAGTTTCAATTTGGCAGTCCTTCTGGCAACCCACTAGAGAAAGATTTTTTAGGGGAGTTGTTATAATTTAACAACAGCAACAATTATAGCATCTCACTGGAGATTCTCGCAAAGCTTGAGTTCTTGTAAATGAGAATACAATGAGATGCTTCTGTTAAAATTTTGAATGAAAAAAGATCATGTGTAAACTAGAAGGACCATTTAGTCACTGTTATTGAACGGACACACAACCAACTTCAAATTTCCAAAATGCAAACAACATTTATAGCACCCTATTTGGCAAACCTACTGATAGAATTGTATCATAAGAACTACACCAATATGAATTTCCAAACGATACTTCCATCCAATGTAAAGCAAGTTATTCCGTCTTGTGCCCTTCCTTAAGTTATGACTATATGTATGTCTAGAATTCTAAATCTTGTTGAACCTATTTTTTTTTTATTTATATATGATATTATAATGAAATTCAATAAAAATCAATAAAGTAAATCCAACCAAAAAATAAAGAATGTGCCCATATTTAATAATGTTGGAAGTACATTCATCAAGCAATATCATTCTAGGATCTTGTCTCCAATTCTTCTATCGTCCTATCTCAAAACACTTATAATTATTAGATTTAAGTGAAAAACTCAAGACATAATTTAACAACTTTGACTGTTTTTGAAACAAATGGACAAATTTTGGAACAAAGGCTCTGCACCAACAATGTTAAAAGTTATGGTAAACCCCAACATGCATTCCCTAGGGACCTTATATAACATGAAAAAGATAATTCAAATTTTTCAACAGCTTCAAAAATCGAATAGGTGAGGAAGCTCCATGAAGATTATAAAAAAAAAAAAAAGAAAAGAAAAAAAAAAAGAGCATGCTCTTTTTAGCACTTTTCTTAACAAGCAGCATGCGTCTACAGAAACACAAAACCCTAGTTCTTAATAAATTTTTGCACATAAGAGCAACTATTCAATACATACCCAGTAAGAGTTCTTCACAGCCATGAAACCAACTCTGTGCCAAAAATCCTGCTTTAGATCACACACAAAAACAATGGCTCATCTTGAAATACTCTAAGATGATAGGAAAACATTTTTTTTGTCAACAAAAAGAACTATTATTGATGAGTGAAAAGGATTACAATACAAGCACTTTAACAAACCATCAATAATAGAAAGAGACCTCAAGAGAGTTGCCTTGAGAACTTAGAGCGGTTTAACCTAACCATAATACCACCCTCTCCAAGATGAAACCAAGGACTCCTAATGAAGAGAACAATCCGAAACTATACAAGCATCCCACACAAAAAAAAAAAAAAGTATATATTTAATAATAAATAAATAAGCAAACAGTGAACAACACCTCACCATCCTCAAAAACATGAAGGCAAGTGATCCTCAGAAATAGCACCAGCATCTCACGGTACTTGAAGAAAAATATAATTGAACACCTTTCCAAAACTAGTCATTACCTGTTTGTCCACCACAGAGCTTACCTCTTCCTAACATTGATCAATAAGAAGTTGGGAACAAAATATTCAGCTAAATAACATAATTAACACAGACATGCATTCAAACAGAAACCTACAGTACATGATTGCACATGCACATTGTTTGAGCACACACTTTTGCCAAGAAAGAGAGAGATGAACAATCACAAAAGTGATACCTGGTAATGTCATAAAACAACTTTTCCCAAATCTTTCTCCCAAACAAATTTTCACTAATTTTTAAACCTAACTCAATTTCTTCATCCTCTTTCTAATTTACCTATATGACATGCAAATTAAATCTAATTTCTTTCCAATTACATGAAATTTAGCCTAATCATTTCTTGATTTTAATTATTAGATAATTAATCTACAAGAATCAAGCATGTAATCCTTACCTAGAGTTCTTGATTGATAATCTCTTGAGTCAAAGGGATCTACATCACCTCTTGAGTTCCCAGCACACACACACACTGCCGTGCACTCCGTGGGTGATGAAGGAGCCGCTGATCGAGCTTTCGTGGGTGATGGAGAAGCTTTAAAAGTCCATAACTTGTCAATCTTGAACCAAAACGGGGCACACATTTCACAAATATTCACTAGTATGTATGTAAAAAAAAAAAAAAACTGGAGAAGTTAATGCGATTAGATTCAATGTTTGATTAAGAAACACAAATAGAAGTCCAAAACATCAAAATTAGAATGTAGATCGAATCAGAATCCAAAACCAAAAATCTATAGGCCATAATATAACATCTCTAAAAATCCAAAACCTAAATTCATCATTTCTTTTCAAAGAAGAGCTTGACAAGTGTAGATTTCCAAAAATCCAATACATACATAGACAAATTGAAAGAGAGAGAGAGGTTACTAACTGAATAAAATCTTAGAGCTATGAGGGTTAATGCCCTTACGGAGGACATTGTTGTGCATATGAAGTCCGTTGCCTCAATCTAATCCTTCACCCATCTTACATCCTCCGCCGTTGGCGAGATCACCTCTTTTCTAGACACAGCGACCCCGTCAGTGGTTAAGGCCGCGGGAAAGGGGAAAGAACAAGGAAGAGGAGGAGGAGGAGGAGGATGAGGAGGAGAAGAGAGAGAGGACAAGAGGACAAAGAAGAAGGTCACGGCCACAACAGCAGCAGTTGAGAACACCAGAACAAGCATTGGAAAGGAAGACGGAGAGGGAGACAGACACTGAAGAGAGAGAGAGAGAGAGAGAGAGGCACTGGTTTGTTTGGGTTGGAAACCAAATATATATATATATACACATCACACCATTAGTGACTAAATATTTTTAGTCGCCAATTAATTTTATAAAAATGTGTCTCCCTCCAAATATTTTAGTTTTTTGGCGACTAAAATTTTTTTTTGTCGCTGAAAATAAGTTTTTGGCAACCAAATTTTTGGTAGCCAAAGATAAAAAATAATTTTTAATTTTCCATTCAGCGATTAAATGGTTTTAGTAGCCAAAACTCACTATACGGCGACTAAAATATTTTTTTGTCATTGAAAATATGTTTTTGGTCGCCAAAGATAAAAACTAATTTTTTATTTTACATTCAGCGATTAAAACATTTTAGTAGCCAAAACTCAATATACGGCAACTAAAATAATTTTTTTGTCGTCAATTTTGATATTTTTAGCGACTAAAATTTTTTTTAGTCATCAATAATCAATATACCCTGACTAAAAAAATTAGTAGCTAAGTATTGTACTTTTGCCGACTAAAAAAATTTTTGATCGTCAATTCTACAACTATTGGCGACTAAATTTTTTTTTTTGTTACCAATTTTGGTCGCAAAATGTGCATTTTGTTGTAGTGAAGGTGGACAAATAGGCGATATTGAATAAATAGATTAATAGACACGGGTGCAGATAGATTGAATAGATAGACATATATGTAAACTTTAAATTGATTAAGTGTCCTTTTGACCCAAAAGATTTAAACTTTAGCCTATTGACTCAAAAGTTTCAAAAAATGAATTTTTGGCCTGAGTGTTTAAAGTAATAATTATAAGATGGGTGGAATTGATTAGACATATCTTGGTTAGTTGAGCTGAAAACAAGGTTGGTCCAACCCATCACTTTCTCCACAGCCTACGATATGAACATGTCACAATGATACTCCGAAACCAATTGAGTATAATCCTCCCGCTCCATAAGCATTATTCAGAATGTAAATATGCAAGAAGGAAAAAAAAATTGTGAAATGGTTGGCAGTTTGAAAGTCAGTATGTAGTTGTGAACAAAAAATGCTGGTTTTGGCACTCCTTGCAAGCTTTGGAAGAAGTTAAAATTCCAGAAAATTGTGTTTGGAGGATGTATTTGGGTCAAAGTTGCTAAAATCAAGATCTTAGGTAGGATTGTTGAGAGGGACTTGTGGATCAAATCATAAAATTAGATCGATAATTGTAAAATTATACTCTGAATGTAAAATAAAATGATAAATTATCCATAATGATAATATATGTTAAATAATTGTAATATCACTAAAGAAAAATGATTAATTTCATATAATACATCTTTTATGTTATCATAAATTAGAAGAGATATATTTATAGAAAGAATTTATAGTCAAATTTCTTATATAAATATACATATATAAGAAATAAGTAATAAGGTTTTTTTTTTTTTTTTTTGATAGGATCGGAATCGTAGTAGAATCAGGATTGTAGTGCGATTCTATACGATTTTATGATTAGGATTGTAGTCACTTCAAGATCTACTAAATTAAAATCCTACTGCGATCTAGATTGAGATTTTGATAACCATGATTTCGGTAGGGATTTAAAAAGAGAAAATGAAAAGACAAGGCAATATAAATGAAATATAAGCTTTTTTTTTTTTTCCTCTATTTCCCTTTTCCATTTTCTTTCTAAATCCTTATACAAATCTATGATCCAAATACAACATAAAACAACATAGCCAGAAGAAGGGGTTAGTTTGACATGTACACAAAATTGCAAAAAATTACAATAATGCAATGCAACAAACTGCAGTGGCTAAACAAAAATGTTAAAAATCCCAAAAGTTCTACTAAAATTTTTACCAAATGTCTCACACAGGTCCCCCACTCATGTGAGATATTTGATAGAAATTTTGATACATAAAACTTTTGGAGTCTCTAGCATTACTCGTTGCTAAATTGTAAAGAATAAACATAAAAATTCTGAATCAACCTTAAACTGGAACTTCTTCAACTTCTCCGGAAAGGAGGTTCTTTTTTATTTATTGATTTATTATAAAAATACACTTGATCATTATCCTAGACATCTAAAAACTAAGATAAATTACAGGTATCTCAACCTGAACCCTACAAATGACAGAGGTAGGAACAGTCCCAAGCATTTGTCATTATCTTGCACCCCCCTAAAAGTAAATTGGTGAGTCTGATAGCCCGGTATCAAGAAACCACACATTGCTTTGATCACCATCGAACCCATTATAAGCTAGCAACAACTTAGGAGCCACTTCATTACTCTCTTTCTCCGCATAGTTCACTTCTTCCAAGCTTCATTGTTTGATTTTCTCTACATTCATAACTATAGTGCCCAAAGTTGTGACAATTGTAGCATTCCACATCCTATTGTCATGTCCATGTCTATCGAACAAACGGCCTCCTCTTCCTCTTGGAGCATATGAATTTTGGCTTTATCCACCTTCACTAGATTTTTACCGCTTCTACCTCTATTGCCAAAACCTCCACAATTTATGTAGGCCTCTATCACGACCTTGATAGCCTCTTCCTCTTCCTCTTCCTCTTCCTCTTCCTCTTTGAGATGTTCCCCCCTGACTCCTTTTCTTCTTTGAAAGAAAGTTTGAATTGGAGGGCTTGAAGACTTCTTGTTTGTCCTTTGTTCATGAGTTTTAAGTGTGGCCATCAATTGATCAACTGTCAATGGTACTAAGATCCTTTGATTCTTCAATAGCAACAACAGTGCTCAAACCTAGAACTTAGTGACCATAGGATCTTTTCTATCACACGCACATCATCAAGCTTTTCACCATACCTTCTTATTTGATTTACGATGCCCAAAGTTCTTGTAAAATAATCAGCAATAGACCCATTCTCATTCATATTCAATGACTTGAATTTACCGCTTAAAACTTGAAGCCGCACTCACCATTTTATTGATGCCTCCCTGTTAGTTTCTAAGGATTTCCCAAGCTTCTTTGGAGGTGCTTGTGGAGGAGATTTTCTCAAAAGTTGGCTCATCAATGCCTTGGTAGAGTAGAAACAATACTTTCTCATCTCTTTTGCTAAATTCTCTTTAGAGCATTCTTTTGAGTTCTTTATACCACATTTCAGCAAAGTCCCACAAATCTTGATAAGCTAGAAATACCCTTATTTGTACACTCCAATTCTCATAATTATCTTTTTCCAATCTAGAAAATTGGGGTTAAGAGAAATTGTTCATTGCAGCCATCACGACTCAAACAACAACAAATACCCACACAAGTCCTAATTTGACCACAATATTCAAGCAGGAAACCCTAAGCTCTGATACTAGATTTGTTGGGGAGATTTAGGATCAAATACATGCACAAGAATCATCCATTAAAAAAAAAAAAAAAAATCACAAATAGGGCATGGCAATGGACTTCAAGCAATCAATTTTCACCAAATAATACAAAAAAATATAGAACAACGAAGACTCTGAGATTCCAACTTTACAAAGTTTTCTCCTCCACTTTAGTACACGGCATGGACACACAAAATGCTCTTTTTCTCTCACGTTTCTCTGCTGCTGCTACAACAAGAGCCAACTTTTTTCGCTCTCTGCTTCACAGCCCAAAACACAATGGTGTCAACTTTTCTACCACATATTACTCGTACTTCTTACATATTTAAATGTTGACTCTTTAGTACAAAAGTATGACAATTCCACAAAAAGGCCCAAATATACATGTTACCAACACCCAAAATTGGGTTTACATAAACTAAAACTATATGCTAAACCATTGACATCAGTTAGCAAACACCAAAACCTTGAGAAATGAAAACATATAAAGGCCCATGAATAGAAGTCACCTGGCCAAGGTTATGCAGGTGATTTGACCATTTTTACCAAGCAAGGCACATAACGTGGCAGTTCATAGGCAAAATAACACTCTCGTTAAACAAGCCCACCCTTGGGACTACATTCAAGAATAAAGTCCATGTAAGGAAGAAGAAAAAGAACCCTTGGGTGTTATGCAGGATTACCATTTAATGAGCAAGGAAAGAGAATACTGAAGGACAAGGAAAGAATAAAGAAGGATCTCATGATAAAAGACCTCCTTGCTTATGCCCTGCACCACTAAGATCTGTATCCTTAAAACACAATGAAAAATTGTACAGTCTCTCCATTGCCCACAATAAGCAAGGCACACTAGACTCCACCAAAGAAATATATATAGAAAATTTGATACTGTTGTCGAGAACAGAAGAGCTAAACAAGTCAATTCTGCTGCACCTGCTAAAATTTGATACTATCTAAAACCAGGCAAAAGTCTCTGAAGTCATTTGAAGCAAATCATGCATGTAATAACAAAAAGAATGTAGATAATAACGCAACCACCTAATAGCTCTTGTAATAGCTAAAAACAATCTTAAAACCACCAGGGGTGATCAATGGGTTCAACTGAACCTTCTGAACTTTTAAAGAAAATGTATAGATATATAATGCTTTTAAGTATTCAAGTAAGTGATGAACCCTCAACTTTTTCACCTGAACCCTCTGATTTAGCTAAAGGTGGCTGTGTGATGTTTAGGCTGATCGACCAATCCAATGTCATACCATATAGCATCGCCAAACATGAGTAGGGTAGACAACATTTTAAACCCAATTGAGATTTGTTTTTGCTATGGAAACAAGAATTGAGTTGTTGACAAAGCCACCATTTGAAAATGGCCAAAAATGATGATAAAAAATGTAACTGCAGGTGACCCAATGCGAACAAGAATAACTACAATCCCCACAAAAAATCCACACACCAAGAAAGGATTTCTTTTTCCCCCATTGAAACGAAGTTATAATTGAGCAAAAGGAAATTGCAAAAAATACACCATACCAATGAAGAAAATACCTCAATCCTTTGATTTGTATACCACTCAGGAGTCTGCCTATGCCCACCAGATCCAACACCACATATGGAAACCCTAGAATAACATAAATTACCAAAACTTGAAGATGAATAACAAAGGTGACACCCAAACTAAGACCTCTACTATGTTTTATTTTATCCCACTTTAGAACAAATAATAAGAACCAAAATTGTACCAAAGAAAGGTTAATACAATGCATGAACTGAGCTCATTAAAACCCATATTAGATGAGACCAAAAAAAAAAAAAACCTCTGAATAGCTTCTCTAGGCCCCTCTTGTCTGGGTCCCTAGCAGGTAAGGGTTTTGGGAATGAATTCCCCTTAACTCTTGATACTCGTTAAAATTATAACCCGTGTGCCAGAGGAAGCATGTCCAAAAATAAATATGCACATACAAAAGAAACCCACAATATTTAATGTGATTTGACAACAATGCCTACATCTACAGGTGGGAGAGAAAAATCCATTATAAATAACATAGTACAGTGATGAGATGAAAAATACACTAATCCAACACCAATACCCAAGACCCCTACTCAAAGTAATTCAGTCCTTGAGCCCCAAGCACCATAGGCTTCCCCCGTCATTGGTAGTTTTACATCTCACACCCCTCACCCTTTTGTCACATCTCTCTCCCACACTCGATCAATCTCCTACACCAACCAACACACACACACACACACACATATATACTTGAGATGGTTTAGAAAATACCACCTTTAGACTTCCCAGAACACTTTTGAGTTTCCCAAGAGAAGTAACCCGTGTGTATCCAAAAATGCACCATGCACTTCATTTGCATACCCAGTGTCGCCTACCCTTGTACACACTACCAGTTGGTGAATATAGCCTTTACACTTTCAATGTTCTTTGTGTTACCTCATTGAAAAAAGGGATCAAAGAATGCTTCTATCAAAAAACTTACTCAAGGCTGCTCCACAAACATCATATCAACCTTCTGGGTCCCAAGGCAGAAAACAAACCATCATTATATTATTACTCATTTTTATTATCTATTAATTTATTTATTTTTTCATTTTATTCACATGGGCAGAAAAACCCAAGAAAGGGCTCCATCGTCACGGGCAGAGAGGATTGCCATGTACTGGTCACCCCCTCTTGTCCTTTTTTAACAAGTAAAACGTTGAATAGCTCTCTTTTTGAGTAGAAGTATGCTAAAATATATAAACTAAGTACTTCAAAATCACACTGTGTACATTGAATGCCTTTTTTGTGTGTGCATTAAAATGTTGAAACATTATATGAAGGCAAATTTTGGGAAGCAAGGTATGTATTTTACATACAAGTAACATTGCCAGATTTTTATCCACAGGGAACAAATAACCTTTTGTCATGCCTGTCACAACAAATGCACCATAAATTCAATATATAACAAAACTAAAGTCACTCATAGTGAAACAGTTATAATTTAATTTCACATAAACTCAAATTCAGTTAGTGAATGAAAAGCAACTGCAAGAACATCTAATTCTGAAAACAAAGTCACCTCTTTTGATACAATACATAGCTTTCCATTGCCGATCCAGTGCTAGAAAAAAGTCAAAGCTGTGTCTCCTCCCCCAGCAATCACAAACCTGCAATTCTCAAATCCAATACAAAATTTTGCACTAACACATGTATGCCAAGTGGGACTTATGCGATGAATGAAATAGAAGTATAGAACACTTCAACAACTAACCAAGAAAAAGAAGCAATCTAGTACTTCATTGATCATTTTCATCAGAACCAGACATTTCTGTATCAGTGATATGCCAAAAAAATTTTTAAAAAAAATAGCACAGAGAGAAAGAATGAAGGAAAACATAATAGCCCATTCTATAGACTTTAGAATTTAAACAGTTACTTTACCACAAACATCAAATAAGAACTGCAATGCAGCTCTGCAAAACAATTTCCAACCATTTTCATTACATAATTCAACTTTCTCATCACAAAAAAACTAAAAAAAATAAAAAAAATAAAAAAACTTCTTCTTTTAACAGAATACAAATAGATTTTGTGGCGTAAGATCTACTTCTCTAAAAAGACCCCCCATCATCTATGTGATCTAAGCCCCGGAAACATGACAAATACAAGCCTCTTGAGAGTTTGGAGCCCTCACAAGAAAAAACAAAAATCATGTACATGTAGTTTTGGGCCAGGCTTTGCCAGTTTCGGACCAGGTTGATACCGTGGGTTATAGCATTGCAGATGTCGAGGGCTTTAACGGCCCGTCCTGAAGGTTGAGTGGGGGTTTGGTGAATTGGGTTGGGTCGCGGCCCATGACCTTCAAGTCGGCCTCACAGCAGATGTGTGGAGGAGTTTACAGAGAAGAGGCTTGGGCGGCGGCGGAGGGATCAAATCGGAGATGTGTTTGTGGTAGAAGTGGAGGTTAAATCCGTGGAGACTACATGGTTTCTGCGGCTGCTGATTCGGCTCATGAATGAACCCGGTTATCGGGTGCCCGCATAGTTGAAGTTAGAGAGAGAGAGAGAGAGAGAGAGAGAGAGAATGTCAGATTTGAGAGTTGTAGAGATAGGATCTGAACTCCTGTGAGACAACAAACGTCTGTGAGGAAAAAGTTTGAATCCTGAAGCTCTGAAAGCAACAAATGCGAAGAAAATTGTTGTTTTGCCAAACACAGAATAGTGTGAGAGGAGCACGTGAGAGTGAGAGAGAGAGAGAGAGAGAGAGGAGGGCGTATGTTCAAAAACAACGCGATGACATTTTAGACCATTAGATCTTCTGATTGGAATATAGATTTTGGGTTAATTTTAAACTTAAATTTGAGTAAGGTTCACGCATCTTTTAAGGTAAATTTAAAGAATAGTTGCGTGACGAGTTACGCCGCGCAAAAAATTCATCAAAATTATTTATGAGTGAATGAGAACTTAACGTAGTAATTTTTGAATTCGTGAAATTTGACAATTAAAAAAAAAAATATAAGGTTCCTCACAAAGCATGTCCCACATGAAAACTTTAAAATAACTTATTTATGTAAATAAGTAATATGTCACAAGACTTTGATTGGGTTCGTATTTTAAGTTTGTAGAAGAGAGGATTTTGGAATAAATCCCTTCTACAAACTTAGAATGCTTCTTAAATCCTTTTTGAAATTGTTTTGGAGAGGAGTCTGATTTATTTAATTTGATTTTAAATTTAAATAAAATTTTTTATTTGATATGAATTGTTTTATTTTTTTCATTAAATTTTTATCTATTTTTAAAAAAACTTTCATTTTTATCCAAATTTGTTTTTCTTTTCACCAATTTTGATGAAAAAAACAATAAATTTTAACGTTTCATCTTTTTAAATTTTAATCAAATTATAATTTGATAAAAAAAATATTAAGAGCGGAATATTCTCTTAATTGGAATTATAGTGAAATCACATATTCAAATAGTTAAAGTTTGAGTGTGTGGTTGGTTGAAGTGTATAATTTAATTAATTCTAAACTCATATTTGTATAAAAATTGACACTTATGACTACATCATTATAAATCGGATTATATTTGAGGTATCAAACATTTTTCATTTGTAAATATCCTACATAAAAAAAAAAAAAAATGTGTAGTTTTTGGATATATGTTTATTAGTTTTGTTTTATGAACATAAATAATTGATGTTTCAATTTAAAATATTTGGGTAAATTACAAATATACCTCCTGAAGTTTGATTAAAATACAAATCACCCCCTGTGGTTCTAGAAATTACATTCTACCCCCTGAAGTTTCTATTTTCATAACAAAGCGTCCATTCTATTAATAAATTATAAAAATAATTAACAATTTTTAATGATATTATAAATATGTTTCAATTGATAATTTAGTTAATTTTATTATTGTATAGGAAAACAATTATGAATTTCTTTTTTTTAGTTAATTCTGTAAAATAAAATTTTTTTACAATGGAATATTTGTAATTTTTCAAACTACAGGGGGCAATCTGTGTTTTAAGCAAACTTAGGAGGTGTACTTATAATTTACCCAAAAAATTAAAAAGTAAAATATATATATATATTAGATTTTTTTAGAGATAAAGAAGCCATCTAACTCTTCTATATACTATTTAAAATGGACTATTTTAATCACATAAAAAAATAGAAATTATATTTAGAGATTATCCATGTATATTATGCTATTATATACAACTATAGTCGTAACAAATTAACTATAATATATGAAAAGTTATATTAAGTTTTCATTTTCAATTAATTGAATTATAATTAACAAACTAACAAATAGCAGTAATGGTATAATGTGATAGAAAGATGATAAAAATAAAGAACACAATGATATCTAAAAGTTTTAAATTTACCTAGTTATACAAAAATCTATTGTTATAGTAAAATCTTGAATTCTCAATAAATTTTCACATTTTCTATAAAATAAAATGACAATAAAAAAAAATAAAAAATTTGATAACCATTTTTTTGGCTTCAATTTTATGGTCTTCATTGAAGAAAACAAAATTCGATCAAAATCCTTAGCACAGAACGAACACAGATACTTTGATTGCAACCATAATCATCAATAATTCTTCTCTATCATGCAAACTTGTAAACAAACACATAAACCTCACTAAAATTGAAACCAAAACCAAACCAACAGTAGACAAAAAGAATCACACAAAGAAAAAAATAATATTAAAAAACAAATAAATTTATGGAGTGGGAAGAATTTACTTCCAACAACTTAAATCTCACCTAACTCAATTCGTTAGCTCCTCTACCGTGTCCGCGAAGGCTAGAAGTTGTGATGACTAATCAAATTATTCTTTAAATAAGACTTGAAAATTGATTAATTTATCTTATTAAGTGATTTAAAATTTCATAGATCCAAATAGATATACATTAGAAAAATAGATAATTATAATAATAAATCATAATTCAAATTTAGATATTGTCATATTTTTTTGAGATCCATATCTAAATTCTCAAAAATAAAAACAACACAAAAATAAAAAAGATAAGAATTTTACATGAACATTCTTTAAATATTATTGAATATTATTTAACATTTTTTTTTTTTGGGTATAAATTTTAAAGTTATACAAATCTCTCAACTGTTATATCGAATCATTTTCAACTCTCTAAAATGAAATTTATTTTTATGATTGAAAAAAGTTAACTAAGTAAAGGATATCCAGTGATATAGGTGACCAAGTATTTCTATTATATAAATTATAAAAATTAAAATTTACTAAAATTATAACACAATATTAGTTAATATATTAATTAGTATACTAATTAGCTTTATTCTTCTACAAATCAATTATGTTTCTCCTTTCGGAAACCAAAATCCTAAAAGGCAAAGGTTTGTTTGATTTCATTTTTATTTATTTATTTTTCTATGTGTTTTTGATTCATAGTGTTTTTAAAAACACTCATCATTTTTAAATTATTTGTATTTTGCATAAAAACAGTTCACAAATTTTATATTCCTTAAAAAGTAAATTCTTTTAATATTTAAAAAATAAATAAAATTTGAGAATAATTCACCAAATAATGCTACGTGTAAACAAGCCATATGGCCCAAGTGCACTTTTGATTTTCGGATAGGGAGCCGAGATTTGATTAAATAATTTTGTATATGGTTCAAATTTTTTTGATTCGGGACAATTAATTCAGAAAGGCCCTTTTTATGTCGTATATGTGGTATTATTTTGTATTTATTCATTCATTTTGGTCATTAACAAAAGATCTATTATTTATTTTTTTTTTTTAAAGGAACAAAATAAAAAGTTAAATAATGCACGAAATATTGGATCACAAAGTTGGGCTGGAGGCCTGCCCACTTTCTCTCTGTCTGGGTTGATTCTACACAAGGTAGCCTGAAAATTAGCCCAGATGTTTCCTTTATTTGTTGTTGTTTTTCAAGCCCAATTAGATGCCCATAAGTAACTGCAAACTGCAAAGCCCAACAAACCTCTGAAGGAAATGGATTTTTGGAGGACTAGGATTTGAATTTTTTTGGTTATAAATAGGATTTTCTATCAAAATCAAGCTAAGATCCATAGTTTAAAAAAAACAAACTTGCTAAACAAATTAGAAGGTTTGTGATTAGGGTCAATAATTCTTTGTTTCTAAATCCTTCTATCTTCTTGTTTTAATGCGTTTACAACAATAGGCACAATCTAATTGTTAGGAGTCTATTCAAACAGATAGATTTGAGAACAATGATCTTGTGCCTTCTAAAGTCGCACTGTATGGGATATTTATTTATTTATTTTAATTTTTTTTCCTAAAATAATCGAGCCTTGTATATGTATTTAAATTTTTTTTAATATGAAAAAGAAAAAAAATTAGCTTCTACAATTTTATTTTCTTTGTTTCTCGAAAATTTCTCTGTGAATTAAATATCTGAACACAAACTGAATCTTAATGAAAAAACATTTATTTTGTAAACCTTTATATGTAAATCATCTATACGAAAATTAAATTAATCTAATCATGTTAGTCACATCATCATTATCTAGTTTTTGATTTATACATACGAGTGTTTATAAAATAAATGATTTAGATTACAACAATAAATTTCATAGTATTCTTTACCAATCTAATTGAATGAAATCACACTTCTCTCCAACTAGAGACAAGCCCTTAGTTTTTGAGTTGAGGGACTACAAGTAGGGTGTTTAGGTATGTGGGGGTATGGAAAATTTCCTTCTTTTTTTTTTTTAATTTACTTTTTTGAATTTTTTTTTTAGTTGATTTGTTTGGCAAATGTTAAAAGCTTGTTTTTTTTTTTTTTTTATTACTGAAAAATTTGTTCCCCCCCTTTTTTTTTCGGTTAAATAAGTCATCGTCAATATATATATAAATATATATTTAAGACTAAAATAATTAAAAAGTGGTTCTTTGAGTTAAAATCGAACAGAGTGAGGACCGTATTTTTTGCTGCCAAATGGACCATCACATGTAAGTTTTTTTGACGCTTGAAAACCTTCGTTAGCTTGGTCTAAGATCATCTTTAGTAGAATGTGCTATTTTAATTTTGTCAATATCATATTTTAACACATTACATTGCCAACAATATCATATTTTTTTAGAATTCTGGTCAGCAGTGCATAAACTTTTCAAGCATGGTTCGACTTTTTAAAAATAAATTAAATAAATTTTAACAAGTAATATCTTATGACAAAATGTCTTCAAATAGCATTTTAAATTAAAATTCCTTTAATATGTTAAATTTTGCATGATATAAATAACATGCTGCTAGCATGTGACTTGTTATGCCTATATCATGCTAAAGTTTAGCAATAACATAATAAACTATTAAAGAATGGAGCAAAAAAGTGCATAAAAACCCTAATCAATTAAATATATCTATAAAAAAAAAAAAAAAAGTGTATTCACCTCATTGTGGCCGAGAAGATGAGATTTTTGTGAAGAAAAAAGGTTTCTTTAGTAAGATAAAAGAAAGATTCAACAAATTATAAAATGCAAGATGTTAAAAGTGCCAAATCAAATGCTTATCCCACTGATTAATCACAATCAAATTGTGCAGACAATTGAAAAACATGTACATTGTTTTGGTTCATCTGTTGAGTAAAATCAAGTTGACATATGCTCATATGCTCTTTTTGCTAGTGCCTTGTAAGGTACCTATTACCAACTTGACTTAGATGTACCAACTAGCAAAGGGAATAATCATAGTAGTGTTGCTACAAAAATGGTAAAAGAAGATAGAAAAGTCTTTTATGTTAAAATTTTTCCTAATGTCAGTCATTAATGTCAACTGACTTTGGTTTGTAAAAAATCAAATTGATTGTTGCTCGGTCTTGTTAGGTTTATCAGTAATCATATTTAACAATTAATGATCTATATATCATGAGATATAGGTAAATCTTAGTTGTTGTGTAGTGTGAATCTTCATAAATACTGATCATTGACTACTCGACGCGGATCCAAAATCACCTGACCCAAATTTTGAAGTAAGGATATTTTGATAGGGATGGGTTTCTCTCCAATCCACTTTGTGGACTGGACTGTACTGTTGGGCCTGTAGAATCCACCATGGGTCCAATTTTAATGATCTGAACTGTTCAATATGTAGAGCTTGTCGAGTGCTTCATCTCTACAAAAAATTACATTGATCGGATATCGATAGCCCTTTAATTGGAACACATTTTTGTCAATGGTAAATATAATTTAAAAAATAAGTTGTTAACAAAAATGTGTTCTGATCAACATGAGTTTTTGCAAGGATGAAGTGCTCGACAAATTATACATATTGAAATGGTTCGAATCATCAAAACATGACCCGTGATGAGCCACACGAGCCCAACAATAGAGAAGCCCATTCCATTTTAATATTTCTACACTTGTGTTCTGTTAGCTTTATTTTTATGTATTCATAGTCAAGGGGTAAAAGGCAATTTTTGTATTTGGTGATCTTGTGATCATAGTAAAAATCATAGCACTGTGAATGTAACCTTAATTTTGGGGGTGAACCAAACAAATCATTGTGTTCCATGTGTATGCTTGATTTTTTTTTCTTTTCTTGTTCTTGTTGCTATTTATATTTTGCATTTCATCAATTTTGATTAGGTATATCAATTCTTAACCTAAGTTCTCGTTTGGAAACAAATTTTTTTAATAATTTTTTTGACTTTTTAACTAAAATATGATATAAAAAAAATTAGTATGTTTGGGATGATTTTTTTTTTATTTTTTACAAAAAGATATGTAAAAAATAGAGAGAAAAGAGAATTTTTAATTTTTTTGATATAAGTTATTAGTTTTTTAATTTTTTTAATAATTTTTTAATTAAAATCACCACTTGTCAAACGAGACTTTAGTTATAACTTATATCATAGTAGTCGTGTAAGATAAGAATGAAAAATGATAATAAATATTATCTCCTAGAATTTATGATGAGAAAGATTCTTCCTTTAGATATTTCAATTTTCTTTAATTTGATCTTTATGCATTAATATTGTAATTGTAGTAGTTGAGACTTTCTTTACCACGAGATTAATTATTTGTTCAGAAAGTGCTCATCGATCCTATTTCCAGCCTCCATTTGTTGTAATGAAGTTCTCTCGTTTGAGTTTTTTTTTTTTTCTTTTCTTTTTGATATGTTAGCTGTTAGTTGTTAAATTAACATTTATGAAAAAAAATCTCCCCATCCTTAATAAAGTATTTAAATACTTGCACTCCCTTAATTTAATTCACCTCTAACGTTGTGTTTGGTGGGGAAATTTGAAAAGGAATTTGAAAATGAAAAAAGAAAAGATGTGTGAAACTAAGTGAAATATATGTAGATATATTTTATTCACATTTCACTTATTTTTTTCCTTTCATTTTTCAAATTTCTTTTCAAATTCCCTAACCAAATACAACGTAAGGAGAGTTGAACCTATAACCTCAATAGGAATTAAGCCATAAGAAAGGTCTGATAATCAATTAAATTAGGCCTAATTAGTTCTCTCACATTTGAGATTCTCATAGCAAGATACATTATTGGGCAAAAGTTTAGTCAAATTTCGTTTCCATCCTTTTGTTTTTTCCATCGAAGGCCAAAGCATGGGAAAGTCTTTGCTTGTTCCAAGGCTCAAACTCTTCATTGCCTAACAACGTGTAAAGTTTCTAGACAACTTAACTAGTCCTGCTTAGTTGGTCTTTTTAATTTCTCATGTGTAATATCTTTTCAATTAAAATACTAATAGATGATAATGGAGGATTACATGAAATATGGGTGGATATCGGTCCGTTAGTCTGCTTAACTCGTTCAATCTAATCTTATTTTCTAGGGTTTAAAAATGTTGTTTTAGCTCATAGGATCAGATCGGGGCCAACATTTTCAACTTGAAATAGTAGTAAGTTGGGTTTGAGATTTATACTTTCAATATAGTTTGGACGGGCTTGGCCCGCTATTAAATTAATTGTAATACATTAAAAAAAAAATAATTTTGATATGTAAATTTTATCTTTATTGATTTTATTAAAACTCACATTTATGGTGATGTTTAATTGAATTTATTTTAAAATCCTTCTATTTATAATGATATCAATATATTTATTTAAGAAATATAATGTATGATTGAATTTAATTATGAAATTATTTAATTTTTTTTAAGATATAGTCTGATAGGTACGCTTGGGATCTATAATTATTTTTTGGACCGGGCTTGGGTAGATATAGAGGCTTATGTTAGGGTCAGGCCGGGTTTGGGCAGGCACAAAGTCTCTTATTATGTTAGCTCGGTCCGAATCGAGCCCGACACGACATTTGTCCACCCTTATGTGAAACTGGAATGAAAATTGAAATGGAAGAGTATATATGATCAAAACTAAAGAAATTAAAACGATAAGGGTTAAAGTGAAATATTGTCAAAACTATAGAGGCTAATAGTATAATTTAGGGTTGTTTATTTGTTAAAAAAAAAAAATCATCTATATTAATATATAAAGCAGGCATCTCTGTTAGTTAGTATAGATGTCACAAAAAAATTTCCCGAAAATGCCCTCAAAATATGGTAATTTATATAAACTATTTCAGTTCTCTTTAACTGCTTCAAATAACTGACATAATTATCAGATATAATTACAAATTGAACAATATATATCCACCTCTAATCTTTACTAAAGTGACCGTCTCCATTCAGTGTAATAAAACTCTATCACATTTTATTAATTCTATAAAATAAAAATACAAACCTATAATAATTTTTTTTAAAGTAAAAAAAAAAATGATTACATAGTGAATCCGATTTCAATAATAAAGAATAAATGAGGATTTTATTTTTTTATTTTTACACAAAATAAATGTCTCTTTACTATTGAGTATAGACACAATTAAACACGTAATAAATGAGACTCACCAAATATATGATTTTTTCCTCGTTGAATGTGTCATGTTTTTCACGTTGTATCCCACATGTGCATGACATATATATTAGGTTGGAATCTTATATTATATTTGTATAAAAATATATATATGGCACGGAAGGAATTTCGGCCACATTGCGAAAATTTGAAGTTGAAAAATAAATGAGGACCCCATGTATGGGGGGGAGACAATATTTATTTAATCAATGAATAAACCCCATGTGAGGAGAAGATGATAATAGCCTTATGATATGAAGCATAGAGTAAACAAAACACATGAGGCTTCATCTTTGTAAATTTGTCAACAAAAGTACCACTAGAAAAGAAAGAAAGCATGGAGTGAATAATATTAAAGAAAATTGCTATTTTTCTAGTAGAATTTTTTTACAGACACTTTTACTAGAATAACATGAAATGAAAGACATTTAGATGAGTTTTTAAGTCATGTGTCGGCAACAAAACTTATTAGGAATTGTTTATTTGTACTTTTTATTTGTATATCATTACCTTAATAAAAATAGATGTGTGCTTAAAACAATAATTAGATATTGGTCTCGTTTGAAAGTTGATTTTTAAGTTTTTTTTAAAAAAAAAAAAAAGTAAGAAAAGCTTTAAAAAAGCCAAAAAAAAATAAAAAACCAACACAAACTCATGTTTTGTGTGAATTTGCTACATGCTGCCAAGTATTAGTATAAAAAAACAAAAAACTAGCATACCCTAAATTATGTATTAAGGGCAAACTAACTTGATTCTCTACCAAGAGTCAAATGGGAATTTAAGACAAAAAATAAGTCATACATATCAGCCATTTGTGTTTTTCCATACAAACTGAAAAAAGTTATTAAAGAAGTCATTCTCAAATATATTTTTTCACCTCAATTTCCAAATCACACTTATGCTTAAAATTTGAACTTATGGCATGAGTTTAAATTTCTTGTATTGTAAATCATACTCAAAATGAATTTAATCCATATATTATACATTCTAAATAGAAAATTTTAAAATTTTAATTATTAATATTTATAAAATTTATAATTGATTTGTAATTTTTTTCTCCAATTTTACACTGAATTACTATTTTTTCCCAATTTTAAATATTTGTTTTTGTGAGTACATAGCATTACATTGTTGGAGAATAAGTCATGATGAGAATGACACTTAAGTGATAGCAAAGGGTTATGGTGGAGACATAGCTCCATCTATGAGCTTAATAACCTAACCAACCAAGGAATTTAAAGGGAAAGTCCCAACATGTTATCATATAATTAGTTTTCTTAATCTTAGGGGTAGGCCAGCCCTAAATGGCAATCCATTGCTCCCCCTTAAAGCTAAGTATAATCATTTCCCCTTTTCAATTCCCTCTCCTCTCCTCTCTCTCTCTCTCCTCTCAAATGAAGAAAGGGATCATTTCTAAAATGATAATAATATGTACATTGCTTTCAAAGTTATGCTTGCGATATATCCAAGCAAATGTCACTACCTACATCAATGTGGTGGATGATTTGCATCAATCAACGGACGCTTCATTCTCTAACACAAACCTCTCTCTCTCTCTCTCTATATATATATATATATGTCTCATATGTTTGGTCTACGTATAGTATAGATATGTGGACACTCTATTTTTAGCCATACTAACGAATTACACACCATTGGTTTTGGTTTTGGTTTTGGTTTTGTTTTCATTTTCAATTTAGTTTTCGTTTTTGTTTTTAATACTTTGGAAATGAAAGTAATGAAAATGTTAAGAAAAATCAATAGTTGTTTTCATTTTGTTCTCGTTTTTGTGCGAAAACAGTTTTTTAAAATTTAATGAGGTTTCTGTTTTTCTTAAAAAATCGATTGTTATATAAATTAAAAAAAAAAATCACTTTTGCAAAGATGATTTTTTAAAGCAATACATCATACAAATTTTTTGTTTTTCCGAAAAGAAAGAAAACACATCCAAATCAAAAAATTGTTCTTATTCACCAAAAACAAAATGTGTGGATATATATTTTACTAATGGTAAATTTTGATATAAATTTATGTCTCATTTGAAAACATACTATTTTAGGAACGGTGGTGCTACATGCATCAATTAGTATACTAACTAACATACTGATTTTTATTGTTGTTGTTTTGTGTTTTTTGTTGTTTGCTAGCCTTGGTTTGTCTGGTTTGGTTTAGGCTTGGTTAGCTTTTTTAGGTGAGGTTGTTTGTGGTTGGTTCTTCACCAATTTTTGATGGTGTGCTAGCATATGATTGAGCGGTCTTTTTGGTGCCAACCTAGTTAAGATTGATTTGGCTCACTTTGATGCTTTTTGCACTCATCTTCTTTTTCCTTTATTGATGTAATAGTTCTCTGTTTTCATCAATAAAGTTTTGTTCTTTGCTGATAAAAAAAAAAAAAAAAACTAATATACTAACACTAGTTATAACATTATTATTGACCTTACTCATTATACAAATTACAAATATCAAAAACCTCTTAAATTATGTCACATCATTAATTGGTACACTAATTAGTACACTAGTTGGTGCATATAGCATTATTTTTTTAGTAATTTTTTTGCTAAAACTTGGGGTAAAAAAATTTTGTTTTGGATAACATTTTAACTTTTTTTCAAAAAATATACAAAAAGTACACAGAGAATGTGAATCTTTAATTGCTTTTGTATAATTTATGGTTTTTTTTTCATTTTTAGTGACTTTTTGACTTTTAAATTAAAATTAATAGTTGCCAAACGAGACCTTAATTTGATTAAGTCTAAAACACAAAAACTACTTACAGATTGGGATATAAAATAATTTTGGAACTTAGAAATCGCTCATAGAATCAAACACAAAATATGTAGAAATAGACAAAATTTGTTAAGGGTCCATTTAAATAAATAAATAAATTTTATTCATTGTGTCCTTTTCTATAATTGATTTATGTATTTGTAGACTTATTATGTATATGGAAAGGCAAGGGATCTTTTTTTTTTTGTTAAGTTGATAACAACAGAAAATGATAGTGATGAATATGAGGGAAATATGTCTTCTGGGACCTCATCATATCATTATATATACAAGTATGATTCATGTAATGTGCATAATAATAGTGATTGTCCTAAAGGGACTGTAAACATCAAGTTACACACTGTAATGGTAGTAACCTTACAACTTCATCACATTGTAATCTAAAAATTAAAAGTTATTAAAAAAATTAACATATCAGTAAATACAAAAAAAATTTAAAGATTCATTTCCATTCATTCTATTTTTTCGCACATTTAAAAAGTTATCACAAACAAATTAATTTATTTTTATCTCATATTTTAATTAAAAAATTAAAAAATCACTAAAATAGTATGTTCCTAACCAACTCCAAATTGATCAGAGAATTTTGATTGAATTGTTCAAGAGTTTCATGATTAAAAAACATATCTTTGTACGATGAAGAGATCGAAGATTGGGTAGATTATGCATACCTATTTGACTATTTTTTTGGAGCATTTTGATCGAATTGCTTTGGATAATGAAATGGAAATCTAAAACTCTAATAGAATTTTGTGCAAATTACATTATTCAAGAGTTTCATGATTAAGAAGAACAATAATAACAATAAAAGTTTGGAGATTGGTATCTTCATTAAAGTGGGTAGATGTTTTCTTATTATTATTTTATTCAATTGGTAAGTATGAGAATACTAATTATATTAAATCAGACAATTAAAGTTCTTTTTTTGTTTTTGAATTCCTTTTGTCAATTGATGGGAGAGTAATTAAAAATATGAAAAATATTTACATCATTAAACAAACTATTAGCCCACAATAACTAAACAATCAACAAAAAAAATAACACAACCAATATATGAAGTCCACCAAGTATAAACCCAACAACTACTGCTAACTATATACAATCCTCATAATAGATGAGAAATAAACTACCCACTAGAAGAGGTACCAAACTTCTTTCTATAGGAGTTGAACTTGAAATCTTAAACCATATACACAACCACTAACCAAATACTTTGATTAAATTATATTGCGAAATGCACACGATTAAAGTTAAACATCGCATACCTACAAGTCTAAAAACCATCACAAAAATAACCCAAAAATAAACAACTCAATTCAAACCTTTTAATGTACAAGAAATAATCAACCTATAAATGAGAGTATACCAGAATGACTAACTAAACTAGACCAGTTGGTTATCTTGATTGGGTAGATAATGCATGCCTATTTGCCTCAAGTTATTTAGAGAATTTTGATCAAGTGGCAAAACAGTAAAATTTAGAGATTTTGCCATGTTGCAAAATTTAATTAAAAAAAAGAGCTACTATTAGTACTTACCTCTTTACTTTGGTTCTCCCATTTCTTTGAAGCCTTACCTTAATACCAACTGTACCTCTAACCCTATACTCCTAGCCTCCACTCCCAACCACCACCTTTGGCGCCGCTATTGTTACCTCTGATAGCTAACCAAGGCCAAGATAAGAGCTGCATATAGTAAACCATCCATGGTGAAAGATAGAAGAAGAGCTATCAATGGTGCCTAGAACATCTTAGTAGAGAGAGAGAGAGAGAGAGAGAGAGAGAGAAGGCTTCTCTCCTTCCTCCCTCGAAGAACTCACCAACATCTCCAGCATCAATCAGAACCACCTCGTTGTCGCCTCCCAAGTCTAGGACTCCCTCATCTAATCCTCCACTAACCCCCATACCCTCTCCTTCTTCGACAACAACGATATGGAGCTCCTATACGAGATTCGCCTCCTTAGTGCCTCCAAATGCGCCACTACGGCTTGTTATGTTGTTGAGAACAAGCTCGATGCGAAGGATGCTTAGGATCTTGCTTGAGCCATGAAGGACTTCCCTTGCCACTGTGGAGATCGTGGGTCGATTGGCTTTGGTTTCTCTGATTCAATTACTTTTGCTACACTAAACTTGGGTTTGGACAGTAGCAAACGGTGACGGAGAGGGTGGGCGACAGCGGCAGCCGGAGGTGATGGGAATAGCTAAGGTTATAGTTTGGGAAATTAAGGTTAGAATGTTGAGATGAGGGTAAAAATGTAATTTCATGTTTGGACAAAATTAGAATTAAAAAATAAATAAAAAAGATAAGGGGTCTAAAGAAAAAAAAAAAGAAAAAAAGATAGATGTTAAGTTTTTATTCTTGGCAATCCCGTTTAACAAAACTCCTTTCAGTTGTAATTGTATTCGATCTTTTTATTTTAGTGAGACTATGAGTTTTAGATGTGAATCCAACCCGAATTATGTCTTGCAGAGAAGTTTGTGGTGTTAATTCTTTCATGTTTGTCACTTAGCTGACTATGTCGATGATCGAGCTACCCGGTCAGCTCGCGAGGGTCCAGGGGGTAGCACCCCTTGGCAAGCCCGAGATAGCACCCTGACGGGGATAAGGGGCAGCGCCTCCAAAGAAAAAAGCAAAAATACAGTCAAAGTTACTTGTCCGCTCGAGCGGAGAATCTTTGGTTTCAAAAGTTTGAACTGTCTGCAAAAGTATTGGAAGTTGTATTTTTGTGCTCGAGCGGAACTTCCTGCGCTCGAGCATCAATCCACTCGAGTGGTCATTCTTACGCTCGAGCAGAGATTGCGGATTAATTTTCTATAAATATGTGTTTCAGTCTGATTTTAAGATACGGCTTCCAAATCTTCTTCTTGAGTATTAGGGTTTTTATCTGGAGCTTCTTTGCTAGTTTCTTTGATGTTTGTTTGAATTTAACTCATGGTTTGAGAAGTATACATCAAAGGATTATTTGTTTCATTCAATACAAAAGAGAGAGTTGTTCTTCGGTGAATTTCGAGGAATTTGAACCTGAAACTTTGGTGGATTATAGAGTAACTCATTGTCGTGGATTCGACATCGACATTGTGGATTTAACGTTGTGCAAGACAATTTTGAGGTAAAAACCGTGGTGGAAAAGATATATAAGGGGCGGTTTAATTCGAGCGTGGATTCGCTAGGTAATTGAGAGTGCACTTGTGTAATTCCTTTTGTCTTCTTAGTGGATTGTTTTGTGACTTTGGTTTGTGATTTTTTTAACACAATTGGAGGCACTCCAATTGTGATTTTTTCACGTTAAAATCGTTGTGTCGATTTGTCTTGATTGTTTAATTGGAATTGATATTTACTGCTTAAAATTGATACAAAATCACAAATCAATATCTAGAAAATTTCTAAATTTTTCAATAGATGCTAATAGTAGTCTTCTAAAAAAAATCCAACTCCAATCCCAATCGACCCAACAATCAAAACTCATGATTTTCCTATGACATAAGCTGATGGTTTTCCCTAAATTTGGATTGGACAACAATATTGTATTGTGTTGTCTATTGGTTGGTTACTCACTAACTTTGAGTTGTACTAATAAATGATTGGGTTTATTATTCGATGCCTACTTAATTGGAATCGTCTAATTTAGATGTGATACTTTTTGCACTCTCCCCCCCCCCCCTCCTTTATTGATAATAATCATTTGTATTGATCTTTAATTATCATTAATAAAGTATCTTTAGTTTGCTGATAAAAAAACAAGCTCAATCAAATTACCCATCCAATTTTTGGGTTTTGTCATTTTGAAAAATAAATAAAATACATCCAAAAAAACTATTTTGATAGTTTGTTGGTCTAAACAAATCTCTCCTGACTAAATTTCTTGAAAATAAATGCCAGTTACAGATATTTACAAGAACAGAAGCAGTACAGGGCCCGAAAGGGCAAAGGCTCGAATGGCTCGAACTTGAGAAGGAAGGAGGAAGAAGAAGAAGGAGGAGAAGAGGAACTGGAGGGGCCATCAAAATCGGGCAGAGGCAGAGCGGAGGCGGGTGGAGGCAGAGGCGGAGGCGGAGGCGGAGGCGGAGGCGGGGGCAGAAGCGGAGGCGGCGACGATCATGACGATCGACAGTCGACGCTAACGACCATGACGCATGACGAAATACATTCTCTCTCTTGCCTCTGTGTTCTTTCTCTCGCCTGTTCAACTCAACGAAGAAGAAGAAAGAAAAGAAAGAAAAGGAAGAAAAAGAAAAAGGAAAAAAAAAAAAAAAATCAAAACCCAAAACGACACCGTTTTAGGTTTTGAGCCGAATTCGAGTCACTGATTTCGGACTCTCAAACATTTTTCTTACAAGAAAGAACTTAGAAGTGTTGATTGTCCAACAAGACAAATCATTACAAGAAAGAACTTCTAATCGAAAGTAATTAATTAATCTTGTTTATAGCAAGAATTGACCTCTTCACTTTTCAATTCAAAGCGTACAAGAGAGACTAATGAGTTAATTAATATATAAATATATATATATATATATACTTAGATGGCGTACACATCCACATGGATGTGTTCGAAATCATCATGTGCCTTGAAATTGGCAATTGCATAAAAATTTATACTTTAATTGTTAGTTATAGAACAGGATATGGCATTTTAACTTAGTGATCTAGTTGTCTGTTAGGATAATGTGAGAGTTAAAAAATTTAGAATTCGACTCACTGGAATAACTGCAACACTTTCGTTATAATAAAATTTATTAATGTACTAATAATTTATTTTTTTCAAAAAAAAAAATAATAATAATAAAATTGTTAGTTACGTAAAGGTAATGTGAGAATAAAAATTTTGTTAGTTACATAAAGGTAATCTAAGAACAAAAATTTTGAAAGAGAAAAGTATCAACAGTAACTCATTTGTTTGCATTATATAATAGAATAAATAGATAGACATATATGCTGATCAAAAAAAAAAAATAGATAGACATATATATGGAAGGTGAGGGAAAGATGAATATGAAATAGAACAATATAAAATGTTGTTCAAGAATACAATTTTATGATTAAAATTTAGGGGAAATAAAAGCAGAGTGCAAGTTCAGGGAAAAAAAAAAAAAATTACAACACAGTGATAAAGCTTATAAATTTTAATAATTAAAATGTTATATTTTTTCATGATTCTGTAATTTATTTATTTTTATACTATTACCACTAAATTTTAATTTTTCATAGAATTTAGAGAAAACATCAAAAAAATGAGAAGTACAAAAACTAATTATAAATTTATGAAAATACAATACACATTTGTACAAACAAATGTATAAATAGTTTGTACTTTTATGATTTATACATTTGTTTGCACAAATGTGTACTGTATTTTTATAAATTTATAATTATTTTTTCAACTTCCGAATTTATTTCTTTATTTTGATATTTCCCCATTAAAATTTAGGGGATTAAGCCACTTATTAAGGTATAGAATCCATATCTGCCGGGTCTTATCAAGGGGATGTTGAAGATCAACAACCACACATTACATTGAATGACGTCAAACATGCTACGCATGGACGTGTTTCCTAGAAAACAAAACAAGTACCCATTTCATAAAGTGAATACAATTAATATGTGATTTATTTTGTTTTTTATTTGAACAAAATTTATATATGATTTATTGAAAATAGTAAATAGCATAACTCACTGCATTAGATTTAAAGTCCACTTTTTTATTATTTTTATTTTTTAAATTTAAACTCACTCATACTTATTACAGTAATATTGTGATTTGCACAACATATGCTATGAACAAAAAAGATTGAGGGTGAGTTTGGCAACAAACCAAAGAAGTTGCTTATTAGTTTATTGACTTATTTTTATCATATTATCATTATATTTTTTCCCACATTTTTTCATAATAAATAAAAAAACCAAACTATAAATGAAATTTATTCTTTTATTTTTTTGAACATGTACCAATATAGTAATTCAAAAACTAGAAATGAGGTTATATTTTCAATTTCCTTCAAATTGTTGCAAACATTTTTTTACCTGCTCTTTATTTTCTTTTGGCAATGTCTGATTAGTGGACAAGGGATGAGATAGGACCACAAAGATAAATTTTCTGACATTGAGTTTACAGTTTGTGACTCGTTATATTTTATATTGGAGATGATAGATCTATTGTATAATTGTATAAAGGATAAATACTTTACATTTTGTGACGTATTATAATTTATATTGAGCATTTTTGTATTTAGAAAAGTAACAATTTACCCCAAGATAAGAAATTATTCACAAAATTAATAACTAAAATATCCTCTTCTAAATAACTTATCATGGATTAATATTAGTTTATGTGAACCAAACATAACTTCTCTATGAGGTAAGTGGTGCTAAAACACAAAGTCTAGTGACATCTCCAATTCCCAAGTTAAGGATACAACTAGGATATCCTCTTCTACTTGAGAATTTCTTGCATTGTGTAGCTATGTGTATTGTTCTTCAAATAATATTAATTTATCTTTTTTTTTAAAATGTGCTGTGATCTAGACTTGGATTCTCTTTATTACATTGGGAAAGGTTATTAATTGACTTTTAGGTTAAAATTTACTAAAAAAAAAAATAGCTAAAATAGTCAATGAGACAAAATGTCATATTAAACTCATATCTAATGTTTGGTTTAGCTTTGAGAGAGGAGTTTTGGAAAAAAAAAATTCTAAAAAATTGTTTGGTTTGAGATTTTTCACAAAAAAATTTCAAAGTTATTTTCTTTTTCTTACACATCAATTAATCACTTTTTCTCTCTCATCTCTCATTCTCAATCACTTTTCTCTCACAAACATCTACTTAATTATAACAAAATATCAAATCATTCCAAACTCCCAAACTCTAAAATTACTTTCAAAAAATACAACCAAATAAACTAAAAAAATTTCTAAACTTTTTTTCCAAAACTTTTTTTTGAAAATCACTCTATCAAAAGCAAACCAAATACACCAATAATTATTTCACTTTTTCTCTAACAAACATCATATCTAACTACAAAAAAATTCAACCATCTTCCCAAATACAAATTTTTAGCCTATTAAAATAGCTAAAAACTAAAATAACATACTAAAATAGTTAACTTCCCAAACAAGGCCAATAGAAAATTTTCATTACATATTTAGGCCTAGTTTGGAAACAGGTTTTTTTAGTAATTTTTTGGTTTTTTTGTTAAAATATGATGTAAAAAAGGTAGTATATTTGGGATGACTTTTTAATTTTTTTACAAAAAGATGTACAAAATGTAGAGAGAAAAAGAAATCTTTGAATTTTTTGTATAGATTGTTGACTTTTTAATTTTTTTAATGACTTTTTAACTTTTAAGCTAAAAATGATATTTCCAAACGAGGCCTTAATAACTACAAAATAAAAATAAAAATTTATAATTATTTTAAATTAAGAAAATATTAGTACACTTACAATTAATTGATGTAATAGAGTCTCTCCATCATAATCAATATGATCATTATTAGACTCATTACTTACATAGAAAGATTAATAAAATTGAGTTTCCAAACATAACATCCCAATCTTTTCACTCCATTCAAGAACGTCAGCTAATCTCGGTGAGATATAAGTATAACCCATTAAATTTAGCTTAAGTGACAATTTCTACTGGTAACCTCTCATACATGTCATGAAATTAAGTTGATCATGATTCATCAGTAGAGTACTGGACCCAACCCAACATGACACTTCCATAAGAAAAATTATCAAATGAAGCTACCACATCAAGTGTTCATGTTCTAAAGTTCTTCTAACAGTCCAATAAAATTTTAACATGTCAGCCTACATCAAATATACTGGATTTATAATTTTAAATAACAGTATCATCTCAAATTAGTGCCCATTTGGAAACCAAGATTAGAAGCTGCCTTTTCCGTTGGGGATAAAAAGTTAGATTGGTTTTTTTAACAAGAAGTTATTTAGGAAGTCTACAAAAGTTACATGTGAAATTACCATTATACCTTTTATTTTGTTTAGGGTTATACATGGGTGACAATGTAAATTTACTTAGTTGAGTAGGGATATTTTGATCATTTGATTGTGATGTGACATCATCAACAAATATTAACCAAAAAAATCAAAAAGTAATTTTTTATCAACTTTCCAAATTACTTTCTAAAAAAGTCAAAAAACTTAGTAAAAAGTCAAAAGCCAACTTTTTATTATCTTCTTAAAACACGCCTAAGTATGAAAAAATTTAAATAAATAACAGTATCTAATAACTCCGACAAGTTGGCTTGGAGGTGAAGGGTTGGGGTTTGGGGTGTGTTGCTTCTATAGTTTCAAGTTCAAAACCTTCTGAATGCAAATAATTTCTTAATAACAGTTCATATAAAACGACAATGCTACGTAGCTTAAATTTTGTGATTCAAATGGCCAAAACGACGTCGTTTTGAGTACAGAACAACATAAAAATGGTCAAAACGACGTCGTTTTGGCTATTTGAGCCACAAAATTTGAGTTACGAGACATTTTCCTAAAATTTTACCTCTGCCTTGACTTTAATTGAGCCTCTACTAGATTTGACTTCTATTATAAAAAAATAAGGGTAATTACACTGACACCCCTTACGGTTTATGTTTATTACAGTTTTTCCTCTCACATTTAAAAAATTACACTGACCGCTTTATTAATTTAATTTTATGTACCATGATTATTACGGTGAGGGAGAAACTGTTATGAAATTTTAAACCTCATGAAGCAATCTGTAATAAAATTTTAAACCTCAGGGAGAGAGATATAATTTTCAAAATGTGAGAGGGGAACTGTAATAAACATAAATCCTAAAGTGTCAATATAATTTACCCAAAAAATAAGGGCAAATTACAATCACCCCCCTCGAGGTTTGGTAAAAATATAGATTTCCTCCTGAGGTTTGAGAAATTACATCCCGCCCCCTGAGGTTTATATTTCCATAACAAATTGCCCCCTGAGATTTTTATTTTCATACAGATTCCCCCCTAATTTTTCCTAATTTGTTATGAAAATTTGACTCTCAGGGGGCAATTTGTAATTTCTCAAACCTCAGGGAGAAATTTGTATTTTTACCAAACCTCGAGGGGTGTTTATAATTTGCCCAAAAAATAAATATACTACTATCGATACTAGTGAGACATTCACCAGGGGTGACGACACAGTATAGGTGATGGTATCCCAAGCCCCCATCAACCAAACAAAAACTCTAAAAAAAAAATTATTTATTTTAGTAATATTTTATTTAAGGGCCCAGCTTCTCTCCAGTCCAAATCTAGACTGGACGGTGCTGTCCGGCCCTTTGGGGCCCACTACGGGTCGTGTTTCGATAATCTAAACCGTTCAATGTGTAGAACTCGTCGAGTACTATATGCCTGTAAAAAATCACGTTGATCGGATATCAATAGCTATATGATCAAATCAGTTTTTTGTAAGTCATTTATTTTTCGCCGTCCATTTTTTTCCATTAAAAACTGATTTGATCATATAGTTATCGATATCCGATTAACGTGATTTTTTACAAATATATAGTACTCGACGAGTTCTACACATTGAACGGTTTAGATTATCGAAACACGACCCATAATGGGCCCCAAAGGGCCGGATAGTACCGTCCAGCCTAGATTTGGATTGGAGAGAAGCTGTGGCCTTTATTTAATACGGTTTGATTTTGTAAAAAAAGTCCCCATTACATAGTAAGGTACACCCATTAGAGATTTAGGCCAAGTTTGAGAAGTCTCAAAAAAGTCAAAAAGTCAAAAAGTTACTCAAAAAGTTAAAAAGTTATCACTATTCACCAAAAGTCAATAATTACGGCTGCACAACTCCCAATTCTAATTTTTTCATACAAACTAATTTTTACAATTTTTTATTACACATTTTTTCATAAAAAGTCAAAAAGTTAACCCAAACATTCATATTTTCAACCTCAATTTTTTAGTCTAAAAAGACAAAAAGTATACTTATTTAGGACACCCCAAACAACCCCTTATTATTTGAGACGTTTAAATCATTTTATGTGGTTAACAGTTTTTTTAAATAATTTTTGAATTTTTTTTTATTTTATGTGTTTCTTTTGTCTTTCATGAATTTTTTTTTTTTTAATTTTAGTTTTACTTAATCTAGATACACTTTTCTGAAATTTTTATTTAAAAAAAATTAATTTTTGTATAAATATTTTACTTTTTAAGTACATCTAAAAAAAAATTCACTAAAGACTGAGGACACAAAAAATAAAAAAACTCAAAAACCATTTTTAAAAATGCAAAATAAAAGAGAGTAATGTTGTTTAGTTTTTGTTTTTTTAGAATTTGTAGAATTTAAACTTATAAGATGATCTTATCTATAAAAATTTATGAGTCGCCACTGATAGTCATATATCAGACAATAGGTACAACCAATATTTATGCTCTGGTAAATATTTTCTATGGAATTTGTTTTCAAAATATTTTTTGGAATTTGGTTTATATATTTATTTACATTCTTAAAACGAAGGGTTGTCATAAGGGTGATGGTGGTAGGCGTTGAGTGTTCAGCGTAGCTATGTGTAGTAGGTAGGCGTTGGGAATGGATGCAGCACAGGTGGAAAGTTTCTGTTTGAATTGTAGCAAGTGGGCGGGAAAGCCTTGGTGTTGAGTTTTGTTTTGGCTTGGTTTTTGTGGGAAGATTTTGTGGGGTTTCTTGTGTTTTTTATTTTTTAGTTAAGTCCTTCTTAACTTTTTTATTTTTATGTTTTGTAAAAAAAAAAAAATCGTGAGGCCGAGGGGTTGGTTGTATGGATCACGAAAGTAGGGAGTAATTTGTACTTTCCGAATCTCTCTCGATGCATCCCATCTTCTGTACCTTTAATTTTCATGTTGTTAATGAAATTTTTACTTTACCGATCAAAAAAAAAAAAAAAAAAAAAATAAGGGTGATGGTGGTGGAGACGGCGACAACTATGATGGTGTGGTGGTTAGTGGCGGATGCAGAAATTCCTATTGTAGGGGCCAAACTATATGTATTAAAAATGACGACAAAATTTTAATTATTTCACGCATAGCGTAGGCATCGCACAAAAATTATAAAATATCATTAAATTCATAATAAAAGAGGATTGTCATACTACATTTGTCGCATTGTACATAACTAAATAATTTGAAAAAGAACCATATTGATCTTGGTATAGAAACTTATACAATAGCTGTAAGTATTGGAAATTCTCTGCATACATAGTAGCAATAGAGAATTTTCATCACGTTAATCATAAAATAATTATGTGAATTCCTCTATATTTCAAATTTAAAATAATAAAAAAAAAAGTATTACAACGTGGATTTTTCACAACCATGATATAATGGAGATATTCTATTGTAACCAAAATAGTGAAGATGATTTCAATTCCAAATATTGGTATTATCTTATATATGTTACCAACACTAGAATGTGAGTCGGTAGTATATTATCCATTGACGATATAAATTTCAACATTAATATAATGATGATCATATTTGTGTATCAAAAAATATTTATCATCTCATCTATTACTATTATATTAGTTTAATTAATACAAATTGTCATATTACTCATAAACATTAGTAATGCAATAACAAAATAAAAAATGATAAATAATTTTTAGTAGGTGTTCATCATCATAATAATAATAATAATATTCCAATGATATCAAAAGTTTATTAATATAAAAGAATTTTTTGGGGGGGCCAGCCCTTCATAACACACCAACCAAGATGAAAGCACATTACAAACAATAGGAAAAAGTTAACAATCATGAAAAAAAATTTATGATTCTTGGATTATTTTGATTAATGTATAGTGTTTTATTCTAAGTGTAATTCAAGGGTCACAAAACTTTCATAATTATTTTCATAAAAAAATTTTCGTGATACATAGCATTACTGCAAACAATATGTATGAAACTCAGGAGTACTTGCAGGGGCCAAGCCACCCCTAGCCTCCTTCCGTCCGCCATTTGTGGTAGCGAAGATGAAGGTGACAATAGTAGTATGATAGCATTTGTAAAATTTTAATTAAAAATTATTTTTTATTTTTTAAAAATGAAAAATATTTCCAATCAAATATACTTGTTTTATGTTGAGTAGGAAAAATATTTTTCGTTAATTCTTATTTTCAGTTATACCAAATAATACAAAAATATTTTCTACAAGTTAAATAAAGTGTAAAATAAAAATTTATGTATTGTTCACATATTTCGGTTTAAAAACATGAGTGCGTCAATTGAAAAGGGCAAACACAATCTTCCACATCAAGAATCACGCAATTGTATATATGCAATGTGTGTATGTGTGTGTTTGAGTAAGATATAGAGAAAGAGAAGGGGGGTCTGGGAAACAACCGGCAAGGTTGAGAGACTAGTACGTTAACGTGGTTACATAATACAATAAGTCTACGTAGCCAAATATTAGGGACCTGAATGTAAAAAAGTCAGATGCGATGTCATTTTAGGGTTAGATGAAAAAAAACAAAAATAAATAAATAAATAAATAAATAAATAAAAAGGTCCCACATAGGAATGGCCCATTCGGTGTGTAAATGTCGGCTCTCCCTCTCTCCATGTACTTTCTAGGCATTTATAGGGTCAGGTAGAGAGAGACTAGTCCTTCAACAGACTCACAAACAATTCCATTCAACCACACAAACTAGTTCTACAACAGAATCAAAAGAGATCAAAACAGAAGAATAATGGGTCATCACTCTTGCTGCAATCAACAGAAGGTTAAGAGAGGCCTTTGGTCACCTGAAGAAGATGAAAAGCTCATCAGATACATCACTACTCATGGCTATGGCTGTTGGAGTGAAGTCCCTGAGAAAGCTGGTCTCTCTCTCCTCTCTTTCTTACTTCTTTATGTCTCCAAAAATCCATTTCCCTAATCCTAAGTATGTTTATATCTATGTATGAAAGTTTACAAAGAGTTTTTTTTTATATATATTTTTATTATTTTGGATGTGTTAATTAGGGTTACAAAGATGCGGTAAGAGTTGTCGGTTGAGATGGATCAACTACTTGAGACCTGATATAAGAAGAGGGAGGTTTACTCCAGAGGAAGAGAAGTTGATTATCAGTCTTCATGGTGCTGTTGGCAACAGGTTTTAAATTAAACTCTATTTTCCCTCTTTCATTTTTCCCTTTTTTTAGACCCAGCCCAAATAATAAAAAACTCTTAAATAAAATGGGATGGACACATTTTGTGTACCACTAATAATTTAATTATAAAATCTCCACTATCACAATCTGAATTTTCTCATTGATTCGTGATACTGCGCAGTATGGCGCTTAGAAGCTCATGAGGAACTTGCATAGCTCAAAGTCGCTTGCAATAATGAGAACCTTTTTCTTTTGAGCTTGTTGCTGAAATTCTTAGATAGTATTCTAAAACCAAGGATCAAGTTTGAATTGGTATGTGTTTGATCCTCATGGTTGAGGGTGCTTTTGCAAGCAACTTGAAGTACCATTGACTTCTACTATTAAAATGTTCCCCCAAAAAAAATTACTTCTGAATGAAGTTATAATACATGCTTCTAGATGATACATTGGTTTATTTTTAGGTGTAGTACGATTTTATGTATGAAAATTCTGTTTCTGAATTATTTTTTTTTATGTTTTTGTTAGTAGAGGGAAACAATTTCACTATCAAAGTAGTTTGTAAATCATATGTCAAAGGACATTTTAGCAGATGAAAGAAGTTGATATAGAAGTTTTCAGTTGACAGGTCTATGCAGAATTAATGTCACACCTTGACATTCCCATTTTTTTATATCTTAGGCCATTGAAGACAGTTCAATTTAACTTACCCGACTAGATAGATTTATATATAGCTAGCTCAATTGTCTTATATATTCTTTCAATCTTCTAACTCTTAACATGCATGAGGAACTTGTAGATGGGCTCACATAGCGAGTCACTTGCCTGGAAGAACCGACAATGAAATCAAGAATTACTGGAATTCATGGATCAAAAAGAAGATTCGAAAACCTGCGACATCACATCCACCGGCAACTAACAAACCTAGCGCTGATCAACATTCCCAATTTAATTATGCCACCACCAACCACGTAGATTTCTTGAACCAAGATTTGGTAACAAAGCCACCCATTCAAGATACCCTATTTTCTTCTCCAAGCCCTTTGTTCATGTTCGACACGTCTGGTTCATCGCTCGAGGGGATTAGCGCGGATGGTAATGAAAGATCAGAGTTTTTCCACGAACAATTGGGGTTGAATTCTGAAATTAGTACTTGGCATATGAACCAACAAGAAGTTCCATCTCTCCCTCCTCCGGTATTGTCTTTTACAACTAGCATGGACTTGAATAATTACTTGCCGCCATTAATAGAGAACATTGAGAACATGGTGTCCATGGAAGTTCAGCAGCCTAACAGTATCAATGAAGAAAGAGACATGGCACTGGATTGCTTACAGAGACAAGAATTGAATGAATGGGTTGATTCCCAACACTGCCCAAGTTTTCTATTTTGGGACCATCCTGATCAAGGACCACTTCGTGGGGAAGAGGAAATTGCACCAAGTTCATCAAACATGGGAACTATGCTAGCTTCTTATCCTTCATCTTTATGAGATGTTAATGATCAACCCGGCACGGACAAATTTGTTTTATTCGTTTTGTTTTTTTGGTGATTTACTTGTTCTTATCCTTATACTTTGATTGGTGAGTTAAAGAAACAAGAGAAAATGCAATGTGAACAAAGCATGCAATGTTTCTTTGTCTAAGAGAAAGAAGAAAAGAGAAGAGACAGAAGGAATAACGCAAGGCAACAACCAGCAAAGGATGGTGAAGATGAGACCATTCCTTGCTCCTTCACTGTGTTTGCATGTCATGGTGTTGAATACTAATAGAAATGGTTTTGCTTTTCCACTTTTTTGAGCCTTCATCAAATGACAAATCCTCTTGAGATTCTTAATTTAAGTTCATCTTTGTGATATGCTTAGACAATAAAAATGGAAAATTGAGGACTAAAGAGGGTTAAGCATGCAATAAGTTGTACATATATATATATATAAGTAATTTATACTTCATCAAATTTTGTTATCACTTGACATAAAGTAATGGAATTCAGATTAATAAATATATGTTAGACTTATGCTTCTGTATCTAGTAATAAAAAATTTAGATAAGAAATTCATTTATTTATAATATTTTATTGTCTAACCAAATATAATGCTTCTTTTCGCTTAATTAAATATTATCTAACCAAATGAGAAGGATAATACCTCCTATCCCTTTCCTTCTCCATCTTTCCTTTCTTTTCCTTTTTTTCCCTCACAACTAACTCTTCTCTTCCCTCTTCCTCTCCTCAATTCAAAGGGAGTGTAATAGAATGGAGTATTTAAGTTGAATTGAGAGATTTGAGGGAAATGATAAAGTAAGGCAGCACTACAACAAGAATTAGTTTTAATAGTATTTTTTTCAAAATTTTATAAATAAGATACATTGATAAATTTTCAATGACTGAAAGTTGAATATGTAATGTTTAGATTATCTTCCTATCCATTTCCTCTCAATTTTGATAGGAAGAAAAGTATCCAAAATGTTTGTGCTCCACCCCTTATAATCCCTCCATGCATTATTTTCTCTTTTTTAAAAGCAATCCAAACATTAACTAAAAGTCTCCCTCCAAATCCTTCATAAATGCAAGTAGAAACTAAATTTGATCCTATATCTCTTTCCCCCCCCCCTCCCCCCCTCCCTTTTTTTTTTTTTAAATTTTTTTATGATCAAGTGTATAGACCAGCTTACCTACACCTCGACTAATCCTAAGATCCACACAAAGTGCCATTCTCATGTGAATTGCACAAATCTCGAGTAAAGTCTGTGGACATGACCCCAACAAATTATTAGCACCTAGTGGAAGTTAAATCTGAGACCTGAAGAAAGCACATCCCCAGGCACTAAGCTGCACCCATTAGGTCAATCTCCTTGGGGTTTACTATATCTCTTCATTTAAAATCCGTTAATCCAAATGCAACCTTAGTATTTATAAAATTTCCTAAAGAAAATGACAGTAATGGATGTTTCTAGGAAAATTTGGCTAGAACTCCCTCATTGGGTCGATTTTTGGTGAAAATGACGCTCTTAATTTATTTAATTGCTAAACCCTCTAAAGCACACACTCATATGGGAGGAAGGACAAAAAGATTTGTTTCTATGCACTGGTTTGGCATATAGGGTTGGGATGGACTGGGACGGATTGAGACTAAAATAATCACAATAAGTTAAAATAGACTTTTTAGTCCTAAATTAAAAAATGTCACTTTCAAACTATAATTATTTTTTTATTTTTTTCACAAAAGTCAAAAAAGTCCAAAAAATTCTTTTAAAATTAAACTTTTTAATCCCAAATTAAAATAATTAGAAAGTTAAATAGACAAAAAATCAACTAAAACGAAGCCTATTTTTTCATAGACCATTTTTGCCCTTGAATACAAGGCTCGCTTGTTCGCTCGCTCTCTCCAATGACTTCTGTGTTCAAGGACCTATCTAAACATGGTCACTACATTTGATTTTTTTGTAATTCGTTAGTCAAAATTGACGAATTTGTTGTGTAGAGAACGATTTGATTTTTTCAGCGTCATATATTCTGATTTTCGTTAATCATCTCTAACGAAGAAGAAGCCATCTTCTTCTTATTTGTCAGCGCGCCGTCTCTTATCCAATGGGTCATCCTTTGTTTTTGGGTCTTCTCAGACTCCACTCCCAATTCACCATCATCACTATGCTTTTCTTTGTCCTGGGTATAATGTGTGTAGCATTTGTAGTGTACCTGTTAGTTCAATGGTGTATTTAGCATTAGACAAGCAAGATTTGTTTGTGGCTTTATTCTTCTTACAATACTGAACCCTGACTGCAACTTATGGGTTGAAAACTTATGTTTGGCTTGGCATTATATTTGATATCCTTGGTATCACTTTTTTGAACCACTAAAGGCAAAGGCTTGCGACGATTTGGCTCCACTGTTTGATTAGCACTAAAAGCTTTCAGTTGCAATTCAGGAGAAGGTTTTCGATCGAGTAGTTTTTGAGGCCATCATCAAGAACAAAAACGCTTATATTGATGAGATAGAACAGTCCATTGTTCTTGATGGCTAGTGGAGAGAGAAAGAGGGGATTAACATGATAATGTCTATATATTGCTTCAATTTATATATCCACCGTCATGTCTTTTAATTTGTAATTTTTTATTATTTTTTTTGTTGCTAATGTTCTAAGAATGACAACAAAGTTTTACTTTGGTAGTTTATTCTAAATTTATTCTGGTACTGGCAGTAAAATTTTGTTATAAATTAGAGTAAAATTTTACTGTAAAACAGAATAATATTTTATTATAAAATATAGTAAAAATTTACTATTTACGTCAATTTTAATAATATTTTTATTTTTTAAATAATTTCATGGTAAACCTACATCTTCTTTGATAAATCTTAATGGGAAAAATATTAATTTTATTAAAAATCGACATTTAGATCACAAGTTATATCATTTTAAAGTTTAAAATATTAAATTATTCACTAAGGATATTTTGATAATAGTGGTATGTGCTACACTTTTCAAGAAAAAAAATTTATACTTATTTTTAATGCATTAAAATTTTATTATAAGAAGGTTTTCATCAGATTCTCTATGTTTCAATCTCTACAAATGCAAATATAAATAAATAAATAAAGTCTTATTTTCCATTTCACTCAATACCAGCTTTGTTACGGTATTAAAATTTTGCACAAATCTAATCCAAAATCATTTAACAATAACAGCCGGTTTGGATGAGTGATTTACAAATAAAAGAAAAAAAACATTCTTGGCTCTATCCGCGTATTTGGATTGCTAAAGAAAAGGAAATGGAAACCTCATTGGGCTGGTTTTGAAGGTCCCAACCTTGTTGGGATGTTCTTTTCCTGCTATGGTGCATTTTCTCCTCATAATTTTTATTGATGTAGTTCAGTCTTGTTCTTCATCAATAAAATCATTTTCTTTTTGCCAATCAAAAAAACAAATATGGAGGAAATGGAAGGGAAAAAAAAAAAATTTCAGAAAAATTTATTCCTCTTACAACCCACTTTTTGAAGCTCTCCAAAATGAATAGCCGGTTATCTGTCCATAATTTTTTCTCATTTTTTTATTTTTCTCTTATCTTATCAAATTATTTCTTTTATTTTCTCTTCTGAATTCTCAAATACAATAGTGAAAAGGCTTGTAAACTATGTATTACATTTGGGAACGTTACCATGGCTTTAATTGAGTCCCTGTTAGTAAAATGTGAAATTGATCCTTTAAATTAATTGGTTTGGATACCAAATTATCAAAAAATGTGTGCAAATTTCAACCTCATGTCAGAAACCCTGGCATCCAAAAAACAGACCCGGTACCAATATAATCTAAGGGTTAAAAAGGTTGATGTCGACCATGAAAAAAGTTAGGTGCAGGTTCTTCCTAATCTGAGATGGATTAATTCAAAGCTTCAAGCAATGTTTTTGTGTACTTTATTAACTATTTCCACTACATAATAATCTTTGCCAGAGTATCAGGCACAAATCTGCCTTTCAAAATCGATCCATTACCCAAAAATATGGTGTTGTTTGGAAACAATTTTAATTTATTTATTTTTATTTACGAATAAGATTAAATACATTTGTGTTTATCTTTAGTAAATCAAAACACAAAATATAATTGATATGTATATATGTGTTTTAAAAAAAAAATTTGAAAAAAAAAGTGGTGATTGACAATGGTTCTTGGCAAGAGGTAGTGGCTGATGGCTGGCGATGGTAGTTGGAGGTGGTTGTTGTGGCCAGATGTAATTTCCGACATGAGGTAGTGATTGGAGGTGATTATCAATGGTTGGAGGAGATTGTAGGGGGTCAAAGGTGGTTTTTAACCGGGGAAGGTGGTGACCGGAGTTATTGGTGCTCGAATGTGGTGGCTAGTGGTGATAATGAGTGATAGGTGATGACCGGGGGGGGGGGGGGGGGGTGTGTGAGAGGGAATGAAAATTTATTAAATCAACTTCATTTCTATTATTATAACAATTTAGTAAATTTTCTAAATTGTTCATAATTTTTTTAAAAAAATAAAAAATATATGCATCAAATGAGTTTTTATTTATAATTTAATTATTATTTTTTTTTTATAAATATTAAAAAACATGTTATCAAACCAACCATATTATTGAGTTGAAAAGGTGGATTCCATGAGAAAAGGTTTACTCCTTTCTTGTATAAAGTTGGCTATTATTTACTCTCAATGTTTATTATGAGGGATCAATTCAAAGAGAGGAAATTTTCATGTCAATGATTTGTCCCTTTTTTGAAGCAATTGGATACATCAGTGTGTGCAAGTTGGGAAGAGACAACATGCATGTATGAAAGACTTGATCATGAAATATTCACTTTAAAAAACAACTTATTACTACAAGAGATTTTCCAATACCATGCAATTTTGTGATCTTAAAAACTAGCAATACAGGTTGTTGAATTTCGTGTAGAGTACTAAAGAGGCCAAGTATGGTAGACAGATAGTGATAAATTGATGCACATGAATTCTTGTGAAAGAATGGATCATACTGGCTATGGGGCACTAGTTTTGGAAATTTCTCATTTTCATGGATTGGACCGTAATTTCACAACAATTAAACATGGAATGAGATTTAAAAAATATATGAATAAACAGGATATTATAAAAAAAAGTTTTAGTGAGGCCCATTTCTCAACTATTCATCCATTTATTTTTTGTGTTTTGTTCTGTATTTAGCTTTTGTGTGCCTACACTTAATACTCAGCTCCCCTCGTTTTTAGTGTACTTTACAAGTAGAGAGGAAAATTCACATCTTTTTCTCAATTTGCCTTTGTTGATTTACCCAAACAGTTGTTGACATATAAATAACTTTATTTGTATTGTCTTATCTTAATTTTTTTTTTCTTCTAAAAGTGGTTGAATATGTATAAATATTATAATTATTGGATATGCAATAAAGTTTAAATACAAGATGTATTATTTTGTCAGTTATAATGCATGTAAGTTTTATAACTAGCATGTAGCCATTAAGTTTCGATCTATAGCACGTTCTAATAATATATATCATGTTGAATAGTTGATCACAATGGACTGTTTCATATAATTTATATGATCTACTTATAACTTTTTATTTATTTAATTTGGGAGTATGTGTACTCTTTGGTGCAATTTCTCTTTACCATTTATTGGACAAAAATAAATTAAACAAACTTATAACAACAACAACAGCAACAACAACAAAAAAAAATTAAATGAAAGTTATGAGAGGGGTACTTTCAGTGTTTATTTTCTTATTATTAAATTTTAGCTACTAAAAACTACACCCCCAAAAAAAATAATAATAAAAAAAAAATACTACACCAAATAGGCCCAACTTTATCTTAAAACATGAATTATAAGAGAAAAATAACTTTATTACATATATTCTCAACATCTCCTTCAAAAGTTTCATATTTTCTCATCTTGATTTCCATCATTGAATAAAAGCGAACTTACTTTTTCTTAGCAAGCAGAATCGCAACAAAACAGCAGGCCTTTCCATAATTCATTACTGCAAAGGGATAAGATTATAGTGACTGCCAAACAGATTATAAGGTATAAAGATGCATAATATCTAGACTCTAGAATTGTTATTTCTCTCATTTTTATTATTTCTTAGTGCATATTTGATGCAAACCATTGAATGAAATCTTGTTGGTTACAATACAACATTGTAAGGTAGAGATACATATTAGGTGAGATGGAGCCACAGAGGAGAATGATGTGGTGACCAAATTGATAGGAGTCACTTTTTTTTTTTTTTTTTTTTTCTCTTTCTTTTGTTTTTTGTGTATGTTGCATTGATAGAGAGCTCATGAATAAGATTTTCAGTCCTTTACCCTAGATAAGTTGCTATTTAAGATTTTCAGTCTTTATTTTTCTCCCCCTTCAGAACAATAGATAAATTAATATTAATCAATCAATTAAAATCCAATCTCTTGTCATTGTGGATTGTTATAGAATAAAGCTATATGCATCAATGTGTACACTAATTCGTGTACTAACAAATGATATGGTATAGTTTTATTGATTTTGAATCTTTGTAATTTGTATAATAAGTGGGGTCCACAGTTTTGAAATTATAATAGTATATAGCATGTGTTGGTATACTAATTCGTATACCAATTGATGCGCGTAGCACCATTAATTGTTATATGTCAGTTTGTGATTGGTTTATGAATCAATCAATTAAAAACTCACTCTGTTATCATGGTGGTACAAGTAAATTTAAGAGTGATATTTTAAGAATCTCTAGTATTACTTAATGGAGGTTAAATAGTTAATCCAGTTTTTTTGTTCAAATACTTGCCCCCTACTTTTAGTTGTACTATAAGATCATGTTTGATTTGTGGGTAGAATTATTAGTCTTCATATAACATATCCCAATAAGTATTTAGTTATTTTGCAACAAAATTTTATCTTAGAATACTTTGTCCCATCCTTACTAGCAAAAGGAAAATGTTTGGTAGCTCAAAATTTTGTGGCTCAAATGGCTCAAATCTATCGAAACGACGTCGTTTTACGTCGTTTTACACTCAAAACGGTCGTTTTACACTCAAAACGGTCGTTTTGAGTGATTTGAGTCATTTGAGCCACAAAATTTTGAGTTACCTAGCATTGTTGCTAACAAAAATAATCATGTACATGATAAATGATCATTGGAATAAATTATTTTGAGTTACAAAATTTAAATCAAACATGAATTAATTTTATCTCAAAATAAAAAACGTCATATCCTACTCGCTTATTTGTAAGTCAAACACGACCCGTATTTCACAAAGAAGGCATTACCCATTCCATATGCAACTCAGTAATTTTGGAAGCCTCTATTTTTCCACACCCTTATCTCTTAATCTCACTAATTCCTATTTAGAGCTCTAAATAAACAACTCTAACAACAGCTCTAAATAGTTGGCAAGCAAGAAGGGAGTTTTAAAACCATTTGCATATACAGTGTGTGTGTTTCACGCACTGTGTAAAAAGAAGAAAAATCAACATCTTCACGTTCAAATAGTTAACAGAGGCTCTAAATATGTTTTGATGTTCCATTTGATGCTCTATTCCAGCGCTAGATCTCTCATCCGCCATCCCTCTTCTCTATCGTCTAGCGTCTTCTGTCTCCTCCAGCGATTGGCATCTTCGCTTCTTCTCCCTCTCCATCTTTCCTCTCTCGCTCTTCGGCATTTGCAGATCTCTCCTTCACCGCCCTCCTCCACAGTTCGACGTCTTCTATATCCTCCAGCGATCGGCATCTAAACTTCTCTCTCTCTGTCTTTCCTCTTCTCAGGTAAACTCCGTTCCCCAACTCTGGATTTGCATTGATTGATGAAGAAACAGAAATTATGAATATTTAGAAAATATTTTGCAATTCCCTCTTCCCCAACTCTGGACTGTAATTGGTTGATGAATATTGGACTGTAATTTGGACTGGATTTGCATTGTAGATGATATCTTTTTTTAAAAAAAATATATGATATAACCTAGATGGTGAATGAATTAAACTGAAATGTGAATATTTAGAAAACATTTTGATATCATAGGTTGATGAATTTGGTAATTACAATCAATTACAACTGTAAGTAGATTAATATTTTGACATTATAGGTTGATGAATATTTAGACTGTAATATTTATGAAGAATTTGATATTTAGATGATGATGAATGTTCGACTATAATTTGCGCTTGTAATATTGATGAATATTTTGATATTTACACTGTAATAGAATTAAAATCATTTGATTTCAGTTTCAATTTTGAATGAGCAGAAATAGAGATTGACTCAAATAATGGTGAGAATTCTCTATTAAATGAGAGTAAAGAAGTTAAGAAACCTAAGAGGGGTATGTGTTTTAGCTCAAAGAAAAAAGTGTACACATTTTATGCCAAATATGCTAAACATGTTGGATTTTCTATAGCTTATAGAACACAAGTTTTTGGCGATGATGGGGAATTAAGATGCTTTGGGATTAAATGTTCCCGATCGGGGAGAAGAACCAAAAAATCAGAAGTAAACCCTCTAAAACCATCTTTGTCCACAAAAATTGGTTGCAAACCAAGGGTATGAGCGAGCCTATAAAAGGATGAGAGATTTATGTTAACCACAGTTAACCTTGAGCATAATCATGACTTGATTCCCACCAACTCACGTCATTTTGCAATGAATAAGAAAATTCTTTCTCCTGTGAAGAGAAGATTAGAAATTAATGATGAAGCAGGGATTTGGGTGCCTAAGAATTATCACTCAATGGTTGTTAAAGCTGGGGGCTATGAGTCATTAACATTTGATGAGCAAAATGCAAGGAATTACATTGACAAAGCTAGAAAATTGAGGCTTGGAGAAGGAGATTCCGATGCACTTCAAAAATATTTTTTGAGGATGCAAGCACAAAATTCGAGTTTCTATTATATGATTGATGTTGATACTGATTTTTGCATTAGAAACTTGTTTTGGGCGGATGCAATGAGTCGGGTGGCTTATAAAGAATTTGGAGATGTTGTTTTATTTGACACAACTTATCTCACTAACAAATATGATATGCCATTTGCTCTGTTTGTAGGGGTTAACTACCATGGACAGTCGATTTTGCTTGGTTGTGGGTTGTTATCTAGTGAAGACATTGATACATTTGTTTGGCTATTCAAATCATGATTAAATTGCATGTCAAATTATCCCCCAAAAGCTATAATAACTTATCAGTCCAAAGTTACGCAAAATGCTATAGAAATTGTCTTTCCAAATACTCGACATCGATGGTATTTATGGCATATAATGAAGAAAATTTCAGAGAAATCGTTAGACTTCACACTCACCAAAATTAACATACGCAGAGGTAGTATACATACTGTGTTCAAAATTCTTACTTTTTAGAGTAAATGTTTTTACAAAATCAACTTTCATGTTATCATAAAATAAACAATATGTGCACAAATAAAACCATATAATGAACACCACAAACACTTAAGCACCCATAATCAAAAACTAACAAAATTTCATAAAACAATATAATCTCTAACCTATTTGCACAACAAGAATCAACAAAAAAATGCACAATCAGAGAGATATATACATATGAAATTGAAAACAAAACAAACAATCTACATCATTACATCTTCATACTTCTCAAAATTAATTGTAATATACCATCTATCTTCATACATATCATGTACTTCTACTTGTAACTTGCATATATATTATTACATCTTCATCACTGATACGACACCAATTACAAGCAAGATGAAAATCCAATAAATACAACACTAATTTCGATTTATGTCTATTTGCAATTTTTGCATTTGCGGGCTTTGAAATTGAAGTTGTTCACTTGTAAATCGAAGTTTTTCGTCCATAAGTCAAAGTTGTTCGGTGATAGTTGGCATATTGTCTATTTGCACTTTTCCTTCACCTCTACATTGTGAATTTGTAGGCAAACACCATCCAATAAAACCATCGTAGTCATGACAACAATAAAATAACTTATTTTTGTTTCGCTTTGTCTCAAAAATTCAAATAGTTGTTTTTTTACGACATTTAGGACAGTTTTTTGTTGCAATATGTCAATTGATCTGAGATACTACCGTTAACATTTGAAGTTGACATCTACAAAAATATAAAGTCAAATTTGAATAATTTACACGACCTACTCTCCTTCACAACACCAACTTGATTCCTTTATTGGCACAGGTTCAATAAATCATGCCAAATAGAAAGCACTACCACCAATGTTAATTTGAGCAAACTCAGAAGGTTCAAGCAAGCATATCCACTGAAGTACTTATCAACTTGTCAAGTGGGATTGAACAAAAACAAGGGCATATCAGTTTGGAGACTACACATTCTAAAAAAAAAAACAGAAGTTATTCAACTCATGTTGGTTACAAATTGGTGATCAGACTATCCTACTTCTACCTTTCATATAGCTATTCCAGTAATCTAAATCTACACTACAAAAAAATTGTCATGTAGTAGCGGCCAAAACTGTCGCTAAAAGTAACAAAAAGCGTCGCTAAAACCTTGCACACTTTTACCAGCGGTTTGAATAGCGACGGCCAAGGCGCTGCTATAGAGCCGTCAGCATAGGTTTATTGTGACACTTTTATCAAGCGCTGGTATAAATATTTCTTTTGCGACGGTTAGTGTAATGACGGTTATAAACGTCGCTATATCTCAAATTTACCCATTGCTTGATACCTTTTTAGTGACGGTCTGACTGCTGCTACAACCTGTGCTTTTGCGACATTTTGTCAACTGCTATTATATTTTAACTCTATTCCATCAGTTTTACACCGTCGCTATAGCCATTTATTTTTTTTGAATTTTATTTGTAGTGACGGTTATTAACTGCGATTATTAGCTATGTTTTACTATTCAATTACCAATAATATATAGTTTGAAATTTTTAATGGTTTATCCCTGCTTACATAATCACCATTATATATATAAAAGCACTATGTTATTCTAATGGCTCTGTAGTTAATAATTGTAAAAGATAAAAGAGTATGCATTTTCATAATCTCAAAATATCCAAAACACCTTAATTAAAAGGTTCATTACATAAGCTTGTCATATCAAAATAAATCAAATGTTTCTAGCAAACTAATTAGTTACACCATAATCCAAAAGGTACATATAAACTTGTCACATGAGAATAGTACTCAAAAGTATTACTCATAACGCCATTTTATAAAGACCTCCACGAAACATGTTCAAATCAAGAAACGACATCCATTTTGATGCTTTCATATTGTCCTAGGTTCTGCAATAAAAACGACTTTGATGTTGATGCTTTCATATTGTCCTGTTTCCTGCAATAAAAATGATTAAATGAGCATAAGTATCATTTTCAATTTGAAAATCTATAAATCACATAATACAACATAGACGAGTGATTATTTGGTGGTCTTGGAGCATTACTCCATATCTCTTATCACTTGACACTCATCAAGTTCTCCAAACTTTTAATAAACCCTATTGAATCTCACAATTTTAACCAATAAATATTATGTATGTGAGTATGCCTATAAAAAAAGTATAATCAGATCATATTACATTTATCTGAATCTAGTCAGGCAATAATTGAATCTATCAGATTTAAATTTTAACAGATTATTAGATCAGATATTCATTAACATATTCAAATCAAAAGCTGATCGATTGACCAATCTAGCTTCAGTTATGCATGTATTGAACATTGGCCTAATATATTTCATTGTCAATATTCATCCTTTGTGCAAACCAATGTTGATATTTACAGCTCCATCTTGAATAACTCTAATGGCAACATTAGTGTCTGCACAAACAACAAACAAACACACACATTATCTACACATATATGATATATCATGAGGTCTCCCTATCGAGTCAACAAGGATTTTAAGGTTGGCAGAGAAAAAATGGAGTCCATGAATTGAAATTTTGAATAGAAGATCTTTTATATTCCTGGATACAAACTTGAATGTCGATAATCATATACTGAAACTTGGTTGATCCAACCTGGCAAACTTTAATGAAGAATGAAGTTAAGAATAAAAGATGGTTAGACCATTTCCACATGGCCACCGCCAAGAGCTCTGTTTCACTTTTGCTCATTCCTGTCCAAGAAATCCCATAAATACAATATGTAAATAATAGTCTAAAGCAAGCTTAGAAGAGCAAATCTATGTTTCTTTAACCAAGAAAATGCAAGGATGCTAGATCATCTCATCGGTATTTTGACTTCGTATAGTTCTCTTGTTGACGCACACTAGGAAAATACCAAAAATCTTTATTTCACTCCATTAACTTATCAGAAAAATATCTTTATTCCCCCTGACTATATTCTCTTGGAATAGCTTTTTCCATTTCCCTCCAGAGTTTCCAACAAACAAACAGAGCATTAGGAAATTTCAAATTAGATTCATGCTTACAGGGGTTGAAGTAACCAGCCATGCCCCACTCTAACACTTGCATAGAGGTCCATTTTTTGGTTATTAACCTTTGCTGCAGGGATTAGATTCAACATCACTTTTCTTAGTCCATTTTTTGTTAATAAACTTTGCTGGCTGCCCCCAAAATAACTTCACTCAGGCAAGACCAGCATTTCATTTTCTAAGAAATTTTTTAGGTAATCCACATACATAAATGCATATGCTCAATCATATAATTAGAGGGGGGTTGCAGATAGCTATTAAATAATTCTAGAATGGGTTGTTAATTAGCAGAGAAATTTTTGTTAGAGCAAGGATGATAAGACAAACTTTTCCAGATAACGAACATGGAAGACTTTGAACTATGTGAAAAATTACCACTTGTGCCTAAGGTTGTAAGCATGTCATATTGGTATGGGGAAAAAAAACAAGCAAGCACCAAACAAATGTCAGCGTTTCTGCGAGAATCGAGGGAAAACCACAGGAACTCTAATTGAATATGTGTGCAAGCAGTGACATAATAAAAGAAAAAAGCAATTAGGTGTTGATGTTTGGAGGTTGGAGATGATGGTGGATTGCCATGTCGACTACATGACGAGGCCTGTCTGTTTGAGTTGTCCTAAGCCCATACATATGTAAAATGTTCGTTAGAAAGGCTAGACGACCATTTTACAAATGACTCTCCAAGTTGGAAAACAAATATCGTAAATTTCATCTTTAACACTGGGAAACTCGATAATAAAGGAAACTCACTTGTGTTGAGGATACTTGTGTAGTTCTATAATCAATATCACCCGCTCCCTCAGATGATGAAATACTTGACCCACTTGTCAGGCTTTCAGATATGATGGGCATGATCGTGAAGTAAATTAGACAAGAACGATCCTTCATCACCCTCTCTTGGTGCGACCACCGAGTAGTGGCGACTCGAGTTGTTCTGTGTGAACTGCAGCAGAACTTGTACCCATTCCATGGAAGTTAACGTCACCAACATGGATATGCTCTCCAGGGAATATAGACCTCAGCAACTGATCAAGCCCGCCATGAATCTGCGTAGAAAACCCTTGACCAATTTCTGTCCCATCACCTGATGGAATGTTTCCTGAAATACAAACAATTTTTCATGTGTTTAACAATTCGAATAAAGGAAGTGGAGGCTGAAACCCAAAAAGATACCAAGTAACAGACTTTATTTATCCCATAAAGAGCCCATCTCTTCATACAAATCCTCAAAGATCCTAGCATTACACTCCAACCAAATAACTCCATAAACTGCATAAAAAACACATTACCACAAGAATAATGCTTTATCAGTAACAAAATTTTGATTATAATGGATTTGAGACGAATTAATTTGATCTGAGAATGTTAATTTTCATGCCACAACCACCATCAATTCTCCCTATGCTATTCTTCATCATCATCATCTTCTACTTCTTCATCTGTAAAACACACACAACATCAAAAATTCCAACAGGTTAAGGCATTGTTTCATGACCATCAACAACCCAAATCTTTCCAGATGAAATAGGTTCTATTATTTTACTGATTCAAATAGGAAGATGCCCAAACCTGTAGTCTCATATTCACCCATTTGTAAGCATACATTTGAGGTAGGCACTATTACTCCATTGTGACATTTTAAAATAAATAAATAAATAAATAAAAACATAACAAACCAATAAAGAAAAAGGTAGGCACTATTACTCCATTGTGACATTTTATCAAATACCTAACATACATACATAATAGATAGAGATGACCCACCTCTAGCCTTACTCAAACACAACAAAATGCAAAACAAATCAAAAGCTAAGTTTGACTTGATCTGTTAGTACAACAGAGAGAGCAACCATGAAACAAATAGGCCAATCTCGAAACAAATAGATGAAATAGAGACTAGAAACCTTAGATCACCTGGTTCTTGCGATGCCATCCTTGGTTTCGTCACAAGCAAAATATTTCAAATCCAACTAAAGCAACAGCCGTCGGAGCCCCTGGCCTCTCTCCACAATCGACAAACTTCGACGGCTTATGGAATCCACCGATGACTCCTCTAAGTCGAACGTGCAACCATTAAAGAAGAGGATCCACTGGCGCAAGCCGATCTCATTTGCCGCACGAAACATCAGACCCTCCTATCCTACGGTGATGATGGTTTCGGATTTGATGGTTTTAGCCCAACTGGGAAACAATTTTATCATTTGTAGCCTATTTGTACATAATAGATCAAGTCAAACTAATGAGATTGGCATGTGTACAAAATGTACATACTTTCTTTTATTCAAAAACAAAAACATAGGAAGAGAGGGGGAGGAAACAGAGACTAGAAGAAAGAAGAGAGGGGTAGAGAGAGAAACTGAGAGACCAGAAGAAAGAGAGGGCTAAAGAAAGAGAAACAGAGAGAGCAGACTAACCTTCAAATCACAGTGGTGCTGTAGCGTAACGTCGTCGATACACCGGTAGAGGATGAACGAAGGCTCAATGATGAAGTGTTGAGACTAGGGCACACAATTGAGGCTTCAAGGAGTTGAACGGTTTTGTTGGGGACTGATTCTGATATGTTATTCACCCAAAAAAGAGAAAAAAAAAAATCAAATTTGAGTGCGAAATGAGATTTTTTTTGGCGTCCCTTTATTTTTTGCTTGGCTAATTGTAGTGGGTGAGTACAAACCGTCACCATAAAAAAATATATAGCAGCGCTTTAAGGAAAAACTGTGACTAAAACTTGATTTTTTAGCAGCGGCCAACAACCGTCACAATAGTCCATTTGTAGCAGCGTTTTTCGGGCAGCTGCAATAAAAAATGCTGGTAAAACTCAATTTTCTTGTAGTGCTAGTTTGACAACCCTTAAAAGAAGTTCTAATAAATCATATGTGAAAATTGAAAATAAACTGAAAATCAACTATTATTTATCAGCAATCAATTAGTTAAAGCAACAGAGATATGAACTGCAAAAATTGCAGTATTTCTAAGTGCACTATTTCTAAGCAATAGAAATATGGACTACAAAAATTGCACTATGTCTAAGCAACAGAGATATGAACCGAAAATCCACAAAGACATGAACTGCATAAAACATATGTTGTGTCACGCCCCAAAATTTGGACAATTAAATATTAAATTAGGACTAAACCCCAATCAATATTCCATCATCCAAATTCTAGGAGTGAAATAAAAAAACTAAAAAAAAACTAAAACGCCAACCATTCACCATAATCTCATAACTAATAAATACCTCAACTTTAAAGTAGCAACAGCTAACCAAAACAACTTAAATAAAGTACGGTTACAAACCATGCCAAATTATTCCAATACTAAAGTCACTAAAAAAATAATAAATACATAAATTAGTTTCAACCCTAAACTCAAAAAAAATAAAAGAACTCCAAACGACATGCCCAAAAACTTTAGTTACTTCTCATCACCATCGTAGCCTCAACTAATCCTGCAAAGGAAGCTCAGCTGCGCTCAAACAGAACGCACCCGAGTTGCCAAGAGACAAAACGGGTCAGTATACAGGTATACTGGTATGAGTACAAGAAACAACACCCACGTGTCCACCAGACACAAACAAAAATACATTTAATTCATATCATGGGACAAGACAAGTAGTTCCAACCGCACCGAGACGAATGGGTAGTTTCTCGAGATACGGTGGCATTTAGTTTCTTGTCCGTACACAACGAAATATAAATTGATTATAAAATAAACAAAATAGAAATAAAAATATGGTGGGTCAGCCCTGCATAAAAAGTTAGTGAGACCCACCATCCTGCAAAACAAATAAAGTTAGTATAATTTAATCATAAGTAACTTATTAAAACAAATATAAAGTTACACCGTTTCACACTTAAATAATTCGAATTGATCAAAACTCAAAGAACGAAAGTTGTACAGAATCAAATTTCCTATAAGACAACGCGAACGAATTTGACAGAAACTGAACAGGTTAAGAGGAAAGCTTGATCTAAAATTCTAGACGGAATTCAATCGAAAAATCTGAAACTGAAAATGAACAAAAACTACCATAAGATGATTTTTTTCGAAAAATTTCAAAACATAAAAAGTGTGCAGAATAATGTTTTACTTCAGTTTATGCGAAACCAATAAAAATAAGCTCGTTTCGTGGGTTAAAACAGCCTATAAAATCTGCATTACCAAAATGAATCAAACCGACAATAACCAAGGTCATCCGATTATAAATTCTAATCGATCTTTTTAATAAGAAGCTACAACACAAAAGTTGTCCAAAATCACGTATACATGCCTCTGCTCAAATTTCATAATTTATTGAGGCCGATTACTATTTTTCAAGAGGTACAAATCAATAAACTCATAATTCAATTTTTGTACCTTAACTCCATCAATATAATTCGAACTATACATATAAGTTCATAATTACTACCTTGTACCTTAACTCAATTAAGATAATTCGAACTATCATACAAGTTCATAATTAATTCTTTGTACCTTCACTCCATTAAGACAATTCGAACTAACATACAAGTTCATAATTAATTCTTTGTACCTTGACTCCATTAAGACAATTCGAACTAACATACAAGTTCATAACTAATTCTTTGTACCTTCACTCCATTAAGACAATTCGAACTAACATACAAGTTCATAATTAATTCTTTGTACCTTCACTCCATTAAGACAATTCGAACTAACATACAAGTTCATAATTAATTCTTTGTACCTTCACTCCACCACTTCGGCCCTCCCCTTCTGGCCTACACATATATCCCATGTGCCTCCCGTATACCTAACCCACTCCGAAGCCAAACTTGCACGGGGATATCGTCCCGAGTTTGACTCACACTCCCCGGATGGTTAGCATATACGTACGCGCGCAAATCAAAGCACTCGTCTACTCATGAGAACGAGGCAACAATATATATAAACATCTCATCGACATCATGAGACAAATATAACAATGCCGGGCATAAGGCATCAAACAACTCTCATAATCCTCACCTTTTTTTTATACACTCTTTCTCACCATCACTCAAATAAAATAACAATCCATGGAGTCATGGTGGAGTACAAGGAATTTATTTACGGGTTCTAATTAATTTTAGTTTCATACATTCGGGAGTGTGATTATAATCATAAAACAAATACGTATAAAAACCAGAAACATTACATAAACATCTAACCAAATAATGAAATCAATCCATCATCTACATGCAAATATAAAATCAAACCAACATCAAATAAATAAATACCAACAACAAACCAATCCATCCTCCAACCAATATCTATGGATTCTAAGTTTATTCCAATTTCATATAATTATGAGGGTGATTAAATCCATAAAATAAATACATAAAAAAAAATAAACCTTGCATACACAACTAATTAAAATAATTGAAATCAATCAATCATCTAAAAAAAATAAAATAAAATCAATAATCATTTAAACACCCTAAACCTTATATATATCACTAATCAAATTAATTAAAATACATCAATCATCTGAGAACCCTAAATTTTACATGTTCCACTAATCAAATTAAATAAAATTAATCACTCATCTAAAAACCCTATACATCTCATAGTCACTAATCAAAATAATTAAGTTAATTTATCCTCTACATCAACATACAAAAATATCAAATCACATCAACCTAATAAAATAAATAAATAAATAAACTAACGAATCAAATATAATCAAGGAAAATAGGGTTTGTACTCACAAATATTTTTGAAGATTGAAGCAAGACGAGGATTAATTGAACTACCAAAGTAAACCTCAAACCCTTTCTTTTTTCTTCCTTTTTCTTTTTCTTTTTCCTTCTTCCTTTCTCACGCCAAATTTCCCACACACACACACACAAACACACACACACACACAAGACTCTTTGTTTTTTTTTTGATTTCTCTCTCACTCTCTCTCGGCTCTCTCACGGGCTCTCTCCTATCTTGCCTCTTTTTCTTTTTCTTGTTTTGTTTTGTTTTGATTCTAACCTAATAGAAACTAATGCTATTATATTATATAGAACAAACACCATATAAATATAATATAAATAATATGATATATATATATTTTATTTTATTAACTAACTACAAAATATATAAAATATAATTATAACATCAATACATGTCACACCCTTTTATATATATATATATATAAATATAAATATTTGAATTAATTATATATAATTAACTATCACATTAAATGAATTGAACAACACATTAAATTAACTAAATATCATATTAAACTAATTAAATATCACATTAAATTAACAGAATAACACATTTAATTTTCATGTAACCACACCATTAATAAAACCAATAATAAAACAAAATCATAGTAATAATAATGAATAAATAAATAAAGACTTACGAAAAATTAGGATCGCTACATGTTGATGGGTCGTTACACACACCAAAAATAAATACTAAACTATACCAAATTCTTTTAGAATATGGCAAATCCAGGTATCGATCCACAAGGACAATTGTGAAATTAGACTAATTTAATCGCTAAACTCCTAAATTAATTTTGATTAAAAAAATTGAGAGATTTTATGACTAAAAAGGAATTAAATGAAATTAAGAAATTAAATTGACAATTAAAATTAAGGTTTGAGATATTAATTTTTGGAAAAAATCCTAGGGCAAAGAATTCACCACTAACTATATAAACGAGATTAAACATTGGCTATCAATTGCAATCCGGTTTGAAATACCCAATATTTCACAACTACAAGTTTGAAATATTGATCAAGAGGGTTGTTGTATTCAACGTACAAGCACAAGTCATCCTAAGTAGCACGAGGTGTTTGCTCTAAACTACGGTAACAACACAACCCGTCTCTCATAGCATGACTCGTCTCGTACTTTGAACACAAATACAAAGAAAACTAATGTATGGAAAGCATTAAACAATCACAGAGAGTAAAATACTTGAAGAGATGAAAAGAATAATTATTATAAACTTCTAAAACATCCATACATTGATTCAAAACGAATCACAATCAAAGCATATGAAAAAACCTATTACATGGCTAGGGTTTCATCAAAACCCTAAAAAAGATCAGCTTAGCCATTCATGGAGAAGTGGGAAAAGGTAGGAGAGATGGGAGAGATGGAAGCCCCCATAGAAGTTGGATTGAAAGCTTGAGAATCCTCATTTTCCTCCAAACCCTAGCCTGGCGCTTCTTGGAATTAATTTTAGAACCCTAATCCAGCCTCTTTCTTGCCTATTTATACTTCTGCTATCTTTCAAACAGGTTTAAAACATCGGACCCATTTTTTGAGAAAAGTCAACGCACGTGCGGGAAAATCAACGCACGTGCAGGAAGCTGTTTTCGCTCCAAATTTTGTATTTTTGCCCATTTTTGTTCCAACTATGTACAATATGATTGACATTAAACGGATATAATATATAGTGTAACAAGCAAGTAAAGTTAAGAGATCCTAATTAACGGCATCAATGTTGCACAATTCAGCCTTAATCACATCTCCCAACTTACAACTTACCAGTCCTCAACCAAGTAATAAAAATAAAATAAAATAAAACAAAATCTAGCTATTTCCTCTTTCGTGGGAAAACAGTTGCATTTAGCATATGCAACAAGCCTTTAAATCACAAAGTTACCCTAAGTGGACAAGTAAAGGCTCGTGAGGGTTTTCAGAAATGATACCCACAAACATTAACATATTCATATATGCTCAACAATTAACTACACCACTCTACCTAACAATCAACTTATGTGCCACTATAGTGTGATATTAAGATATAATGAGTCATTAAAGGCACAGTGGACAAGCATGAAGAAATCTATTGAGTCAAAACCACAATTCAGTTAATACAAAAGTAAAGTTCCATGTACTTGTGCATGCTGGTAAACAAATTATCAGTACCCTCGGTGTAAAATGCAATCTCCATATTAGTTAACTGTCCACTATAATAGCCTAGTGTAACTCATAATAACACCCACATATACAGAAAAACTAAACTGTTGCAACCAACATTCTCAAAAGTTTTTTTTTTATTTTTTATTTTAGATGACTGTGCAATGTCCTGATCCATTAAGCTTTCTAATCAACGCATTTAACAAGCATTGGGCCAATGACTCCCAAACCAGACAGTTTTAGGGCACTAGGTGTGAAGACACTCCTACGGGCTTAATAACTCGAGTTGAAAATGCTACGAATCCGAACAAGTCATTCTCTTTATTTTTCCTTAACTATGCAATGTCTAAGTCCCTTAAGCTTTCTAATTAACTCATGTAGCAAGTATTGGGCCAATAGCTCCCAAACTAGATGGTTTTAGGGCACTAGGTGTAAAGACACCCCTACGGGCTTAATAACTCGAGTTAAAAAATTCTACGAACCCAAACAAGTCAAGTTTGTTTGTTTGTTTGTTTTTTTTGTTTGTTTTTTTTTTTTTAAAGAATCTTGACTCCTCATTTATTCTTTTCTGCAACCCTAGCCATTATCAATAATGTACACCAGGGATTATAATAAAAAGGTCACCGTTATGATAGTGTGTTCATATGAATTAAGGCATACTTATGACAAGTGTACTAATACCATAAATACAAACAACTCTTCTAGTGCAAACATCACATGCAAGTATCTATCCAATAAACCATTTTCATACAAGTCTACTATACTCCCCAATTAACATATACAAATATCATCACCCTACTAGCAACATGTCACATCAAGTGAAGTAATGCAATCAAGTAAAACAGGTATAAACATGAATTATGAGCCAAATAGAAATGCACAAAAGAAAATATCCTTATCCCCAACTTGAATATGACATTGTCCTCAATGGAAGTAAAAGCCAAGTAAATAAGAATGAGAGAATATTATCAGAGATTGTAGGTGCACATCCAGGTAGGCAAATAGTAACACACACACACTCCACTTTTTTTTTTTTTTTTTTACAAAAGAAGAAATAACTAAAAAGAAAAATAGAAATAAAATAGACAAAGCAAAATATAGGCCAGTACTACTGAGAATTCGGTGGTGGTGGTGGTGGCAGAAAATGTTGGGCAAACAAGGCGTACATTAATGACCGCGTCTCGAATGTTTCATTTCGAACCTATGCGTCGAGTTGGTCAAAACGCTACTGGCTCAACTCTCGATATGTGTAAAAGTCAGTTTGCAGTAATGCAACTGACTACTAAATGTCGAGCTGGCGAGTGTTGAGCTGATCAAAAGTCGCCTAAGAATCTCAATGCGCTTGAAAATCTGTACACAACCCAATATGACTCTGGTGGTGATCAGGAAGAGTACTGTGGACCTGATCCACAGAGTGCTAAAGCTGTAAGTACTCTTCGCGAGTCATGTAGAATTGGTCATCTTGGGGATGCACAAGAGAGGCAAGATAAGGTGGTTGATCTTGAACGGGGTCTTAAGCCTTATCAACCAGGGCACCAACTTGCTGCGAGATGCGAGATATGCTATTCTGCCATTCCCGCTGTTCGAAAGTCGGATAAGCTCTATCAATCTTCTCAGTCGAATCAATGGGAAGGTCGTTCAGCTCAAAGATAAATGTGAGCAAATTAGCAAATGGCAGCGGCCAAGTCAGGTTCTGCATAGGTTAAGGCCGAACTGCCTCCCTTAGAAATTTTCACATACACATCCAGATGATGTGCACAAGTAGGACCTGATAGCCATGCTGATAACTGTGTAAGACCCGAACAAACTCCAAACGGTGCTCAGCTTTATGCCCAAGTAAAAAGGGCATTCTTATGTATGACGGAGTCAATGAATAACAAGCGGCCAGGCAGCTTGCTCCGGTGCAAACATGTGAAACTTGTGTCAACGTGGGCCCCCGAGAAGTACTGTTGGATGAGGCTGTGTATGGATTGTTGGTCCTCAACTTCCAGGAAGGGCTAGTATTCCGTCTTGGAGAAGAACCCTAACGCGTCGGCAATCATGGATTTGGTGATGCTGACGAGATGGCCATCAATGGTAGACATCAGTCCTACCTCGATAAGTGACTCATACAGGTTCTGGTAGAAGAGTCGTACCAGACGAAGATAGATGGGCACTGTCACAGTGCAAAGACCCAACTGTTGCCGAAGTTGAAGCTGCTCAACGGCCCAAAAGGTGATTGGGTCATTCTGAAAATAGTTAAGCTGGAACTGTGTGAGCTTGTGAAGTGGGCATGAAGCCCACTCCGATCGTGACAAGTCAACCGGTGGTGGTGGCGAGGATAGTGGTGACGATGGCGGTGGTGGCGACGAGGAGGTGGAACCTTTGGCCTTTTTGGAGGCCTGGGCGAATATTTGTTGACTCATGTCTTGCACACACCAACAATAAACACATATACCTGTGAAACCAGCATGAGAATCAAATAAGATATTTAAGCACAAGTCTGCCCACTGAAGTACCATATGCAATTCTCATAATTTTATTTATTTATTTATTTATTTTTATTTTTTTTGAAAACTAAAAGAAAATGAAATAGAATAATATAAACTTACATATTAACATTTTAACAAGTATTGAATTAAACTAACAAGTAATACTGAGATAATAGAATACATCTAAACAACTAAATAAATAGATAAAAAATACAGTGAATTAGAAAAGTTAGGCATTAGAATATATATATATATATATATGGTATTTATTATTATTATTATTATTAAGAGAGAAATAAATGAACTAAAATAAAACACAAAGAAAAATAAAATAAAAACAACTAAATTAGTATACTACAACTAAATGAAGACAAATAAAATAAACAAACAAAAAAGCTAAATAAATAAAATAACAGAAACATAAATAACTAAATAAATAAATAACCTATGAAACAAACAAAGGGCTAAGCAGAAATTTTTTTTTTTAACAAAAAATAAATAAATAGATAAATAAATAATAAATAAAAACAAGTTAAAATGAAATAGATAAAATAAAAATATATATATAGAAGAAAGAAATCCCTTTTTTTTTTTTGTTGGAGCGTCATCACGCACGTGCAGGATTGTTCCACGTACGTGTGGGATCACCTCACACCAAGCCACACTCATGCATATAAAGCAGGCAGCCTATTTGATTTACAAAATTTCCCGCACGTGCGGGGCCCAAGCCATACGTACGGCGGCGTGCAAACCACGCACCTGCATAAATAAAATAAAATAAAAACTTCTCTTTTTTTTCAAAGCCTCTCCGTACGTGCGGGAGAGAACGCCGCATGTGCAGACGCACACCCACACCTTCTCTATGCATCTGCTTTTAAAGTAGTAGAAAATTTAGAGATTAGACACTTTGGCCGCACGTGTGGTGGGTTTTACCACACGTGCGGGATTTATTTTTTTTTAAAACTCTCTCAACCTAACTTGTACATTATTTCATAATCAAAATAAGAGTAGCCTATGAAAAGAAATAAAAGTTCAATACGTGTATAATCTTCACGCGAAAACCACGGGTACTACTTTTCTCCCTAACAATGTTTGTAACTTTCCCTATTCTCCAACAGGGTAACAGACGAGGTTGATTTGATATCCAAAATCGAGGCGCCTAAGGCTAACTCGACTTATGGGGCTGCTATACAGAGTTCAAGCCGGGTTGGTTTTGAAGCAATCTGCACACCCCTGGGTATTCAAACCAGACATTGGTCTTGGAAATTTCAAACCTTTGCGTTCTAGGCTTTGTCATTCGAACTCTAGTTTCCACCGTCTAAGTTGGTCTCCTAGGAACTTACTACAAACACAATTAGGTGGCTATACTAGACTGTCAGCTACTGTTCAGGCACGACTAACACCGAAGGAATTACACATTTAGAGGATTTAAAGTCTCCTAGACACAAATAAAGCACAACAAGAATAAAGAAAAATAGAATAGAATAGAATAGAAGGGAAAGAAAAGAGAACAAAACATCAATCTCTCAATTATAGTAAAAAGGATCCATCAAAGCAATGGACTCAATCATATCCCCTTTCCTAATCCCCTCTATATATGGCTTCAGTCTTTGGCCATTCACTTTGAAAATGTGGCCATTCTTTGGATCTTGCACCTCAACGGCGCCATGAATAAATGCCTCTATAACCACAAAGAGACCATCCCATCTTGATCTAAGCTTATCCGGAAAGAGTCTCAATTTTGAATTAAAAAGTCACACTATTTGGCCGGGTTCAAAGGATTTTCTATTAATGTGCTTGTCATGGAATTCCTTAGTCTGAACTTTAAAAATTCTCGAACTCTCATATGCATCATTCTGAATTTCCTCCAACTCATTAAGTTACAATTTCTGATTGAACCCAGCCGCGGCCATATTGAAGTTAAACTTCTTTATGGCCCACAATGCTCGGTGCTCAAGTTCAACCAGGAGATGGCAAGCTTTGCCAAACACCGCCCTATATGGTGACATCCTAATAGGTGTCTTATAAGCAGTACGGTATGCCCATAATGCATCAATCAAACGTTGTGACCAATCTTTTCTATCTGGCCTCACTATTTTATCTATTATGTGATTTACCTCCTTATTTGAGACTTCCACTTTGCCACAAGTTTAAGGGTGGTATGGAGTGCCAACTTTATGAATGATAAAGTATTTCTCAACTACCGACTCAAAGAACCGATTACAAAAATGTATACCCTGATCACTTATTATGGCTCTCGGAAACCCAAAACGACTAAAGATGTTTTCATACAAAAAAATTTGATTACTACTTTATGATCGTTTGTTCGGGTAGCTATCGCTTCCATCCACTTAGACACATAATCCACTGCCAAGAGAATATACTCAAATCCGAATGACGACGGGAAAGGTCCCATAAAATCAATCCCCTAAATATCAAAGATCTCTATTATAAGAATAGAGGATATTGGCATCATGTCATGTCAAGATATCGAACACATTTGTTAACAACGCAAACAAGTTCTATAAAATTGATGGGTATCTTTAAAAATTGTGGACCAATAAAATCCACTTTGTAAAATCTTGGCAGTCGTTTTATGCCCACTAAAATGACCGCCACATGCAGAAGAATAACAAAAAGTAAGAATGCTATGCGTCTTACTCTTCGGCACACACCGTTGGATCACTTAGTTAGAGCAATATTTAAATAACTCTGGATCCTCCCAAAAATAATACCTAACCTGCGAAAAGAATCGGTCTTTGTCTTGCTTAGACCAATTTTGAGAAATTTGCCCAATGACCAAGTAATTCACAATATGTGCAAACCATGGGGGGCTCGCTCGTGACACCACAAGGAGTTGTTCGTTCGGAAACGAATCATGCAAAATTAGAGGGTCACTAGTATACTCAACAAGGATTCGGGAGAGGTGATCTACCACCATATTCTTAGATCCTTTCTTATCTTGGATCTCTAGGTCAAATTCCTGAAGCAACAAAATCCATCTAATTAACCTAAGTTTGGTCTCTTTCTTTAATAGTAAATATCACAAAGCGGCACGATCAGTGAAGACTATGACCTTGGAACCTAAGAGATAAGACTGGAATTTATCTAAGGCAAAGACCATAGCTAGTAACTCTTTTTCGGTGGCAGTGTAATTCAATTGTGTATCCAAGAGAGTGCAACTAGCATAGTATATAGCATATGGTACCCTATTGACCCTTTGACCCAACATAGCCCCAATAGCATAATCTAAGGCATCACACATGATTTCAAAGGGAAGTGACCAATTCGGTGATTAAATGATTGGGACGGTGGTAAGGGCCATTCTCAGTGTTTCAAAAGCCTTCATGCATGCCTCATCAAAGATAAAAGGCACGTCCTTAGCAAGTAAACTACACAAAAGACGTGATATTTTACTAAAGTCTTTGATGAACCTACGGTAAAAACCTGCATGCCCTAGGAAAAACCTAATTTGATGCACAAAATTGGGTAGAGGAAGGCCTGTAATGAGATCAACCTTAGCTTTGTCAATCTTTATGCCTCGAGGGGACACAATGTGTCCCAACAATATACCCTCACGAACCATAAAATGGCTCTTTTTCCAACTCAAAATCAGGTTTGTCTCCACACAACAAATAAGGACTTTGGTTAAGTTCTGGAGACATTCCTCGAAAGACGGCCCAAACACAGAGAACTCATCCATGAAAACCTCTAAAAATTTCTCCACAATGTCAGAGAAAATGGCCATCATGTACCATTGAAAATTCGCCGGTGCATTACATAACCCAAAGAGCATATGCTTGTAAGCAAAAGTGCCAAAAGGGCAAGTGAAAGTGGTCTTTTCCTGGTCAGCGGGGTGCACCAGGACTTGATTATACCCTGAGTAGCCATCAAGAAAACAATAGAAACCTTGCCCCGCTAACCGCTCTAAGATCTGGTCAATAAAAGGTAAGGGAAAATGATCATTCCTAGTCATGGAATTCAATCTCCTATAATCAATGCACACTAGCCACCCAGTAGTGGTTCGTGTGGGCACTAACTCTCCTCTCTTTTAACAACAGTGATGCTCGATTTCTTGGGCACCACTTCTGTAGGACTCACCCACTTGCTATTAGAGATGGGATATATAATACTCGCATCCAACAATTTTAATACCTCATTTTTCACCACCTTTTTTATATTGGGATTAAGCCACCGTTGCATTTCACGAGAAGGTTTGGTGTCCTCCTCTAGGCATATAAAATGCATGCACATGGAGGGATCTATCCCTTTCAAATCAACCACCGACCACCCTATAGCACTCCGATGTGCCACGAGAACACTTATTAACGGACTCTTCTACTCTACAGTCAAGTCAGATGCAATGATGACTGATAAAGTATCCCGGGGACCTAAAAATACATACTTGAGTGTGGCCGGGAGTGGCTTCAACTCAAGTGTAGGTGGTGTGATCAAAGATAGTATGGCGGGCTCTTTCGATAGAGGATGAAGTGACTCAAATCGGGCTTTCCAAGGAGGAAAATCCTGTGTAGAAGAAGCATTAAGTAAAGCATTCACTTCCTCAACCGACCCACCGATATCAAAATTCTCAAACCTAAAATGAGCTAAACAAGCCTTTAGAGAGTCCTCTACAAGAATGGATGGTAAAGCTTCCTCCACAATGCCATCCACAACATCCACAAATAAGCACTGTTCTCTCTCATGGGGTTATTGGGGTGCTTGGAAAACATTAAGTTTTACTTGCATGTTCCCAAATGAAACTTCCATAACCCCGGTACGACAATTTATGCATACATTGGCCGTAGCCAAGAAAGGTAGACCTAAGATCACCGGGATTTGTTTCCTAGAACTGATTACCGGTTCCACATCTAAAACCAAAAAGTCAACAGGAAAGCAAAACCTATCGACCTTCACTAGCATATCCTCAATCATGCCACGTGGCACTTTGAGGGACCGGTCAGCCAACTGGAGAGTAATAGTAGTGAGCTTTAACTCGCCAAGCCCAAATTCTTCGTACACAAAGTACGGCAACAAATTGACACTAGCCCCTAAATCTAATAAGGCCCTATCAATGAAATGGTCTCTTATAATGCATGCAATGCTTGGGGCACCCAGGTCTTTAAGCTTGGGGGGTGCGTCATTCAACAAGATGGAGTTTACTTGCTCCGTGAGTATGACCTTTTGGGACACGTATGTCCTAGATTTATGCTTTTGCATACAAAGGTCCTTCGAAAATTTAGCATAGGAGGGTACTTGCTTAATCGCCTCCAACAAAGAAAGGTTGATTGTTACCTGTTTAAAGACCTCCATCATTTCTTCCAGGGATGTCGTTTTCTTATTGAAAGGGAACGGTGTATCAAGGCATTGGAGAAAGGGTGCCTTAAGCACATATGGTGCCTTGGGCTCATATGAAGTGCTAGGGACTAGGTCATCCCTCTTAGGTGTTTTCCCCTCAGCCTTGCTCTCATTGGGTGTACCACCATGGTCACCCTTCTTAGCTCTAGTTGCATTAGGCGCAATTGGCCGAGGCTCTAACTCCCTCCCACTTCTCAAGGTAATCACACCTTGCACCTGCTCATGGTGTTTTCCATTCCCACCCGAACCCTCTGCCTCGTATTGACCCTTAGGGTTGGCCACAGTCTGACTCAGTAATTTTCCTTCATCTCTCCTATTCATGTTGTTAGCCATTTGACCTAATTGGGCCTCTAGCTTGGCAATGGAGTGAATATGGGAGTGAACTACTGGTGCTAACCCCTTAAGCTTTGAGAGAACTTCTAACACCTGAGTCTCAAAGGTCGAGTTGCCTTGAAGAACAGGCAAGGGTTGTGGTTGTCAGTAAGGTTATGGTGGCCGGTAGAAAGATTGGTTGGCAAAATTATTAAAATTCCGCCTTGGTGGTGGAAGGTTATAAGAAGTGTCTTATGAAGGAGGTCTCCATAAAAAATTAGAGTGATTTCTCTATCCCGGATTGTATGTGTTGGAGTATGGGTCATTACCCGAGTTGGAGAATCCTTAAGTCGCATTTACATGCTCTTGGAGTAACTCCGGAAATTGTGATGCCGAAGGGCACTCACTCAAGTCATGAGCAGGGCTCGCACAAATAACACATGCCTCGTGAAATTGAGACTGATCTTGCTGGGTAGGAGCATGTCCCGCAGCTAATAATTGGTCCATTTTGTGGGACAATGCCTCTACTTGTTAAGCTAACTCTAGATTTTGCCCGACCTCATAAATGCCCCATCTTTTCGGCGCTCTAACTACTGGTTACCGAACTTGCCGGGCTGCGGAGGCATGGTGAAGGGAATTATCACTTAGGTTATCAAACAATTGCCATGCATCAGCGTCATTTTTGGACATAAATGTCCCACCACACGAAGAATCCACCATTTGGCGATGAGGCTCAGCTAAGCCATAGTAAAATGTCTGCACAAGTTGCCAATCAGGCACTTGGTGGTGGGGACACTATTGGAGAAGGTCACGAAGTCTCTCCCATGCCTCGTGAAATTGCTCGCCATCAATTTGAGCAAAATTAGTAATGGCTCGCCTCAGTTGGTTGGTCTTACCAATGGGAAAGTACTTCTCCAAAAACCGATGCTGTAATTGGTCCCAAGTTGTGATTGAATTCGCAGGTAAGGAGTTCAGCCAATGTTTGGCTTTGTCCTTTAATGAGAATAGGAACAATTGCAACATTAAGGCCTCATTTTGTGAAATTCTGGATCCTCACTGTAGAGCAAATTTCCAAATTTCATTCAAATGTTTATAAAGATCATCATGTGCTAGTCCATGGAATGATGGGAGCATTTGTATGGTGCTAGACTTAATCTCATAATGAGTAGCAGTGGTGTTTGGTAATTGTATGCATGATGGTGATGTGTATGTAGTGGGTATGAAATAATCCTTAAGGGTCCGGTTGGGCTCATTCGAGACATTTGGATTTTCTATCTCTAATGGTTCAAAGTATGGATATGAATATTCAAGCCTAGGAACACGGGCAGAGGCTCTAAGTCTCCTAAGAGTCCTTTCTACTTCAAGGTCTAAATTCCACAATTCAGGGTGACAAGAACGGCGTCCGTGCATACACTACTCACACACACACACACACACACACACACACATACACACACACACACACACACACACTAAGTTTCGACTCTGTGCACTAAGTATAAAAGCAAAATACCAAAGGAAGTAATACTTACAACGATTTGACGAAAACGCTTTACTCATCTTGCAGGTGTTTGACGTGTAGACGTTGTCTCCAACCTCTAATTGAGCTTTGTCTTTCTTCTTAACACTTTGGTACTTTGTTTGTGTGTATTTGCTTCTTCTTTTTTAGCACTTTGGTGCTACGCTATTTTTGTTTAAAAACTTGGCTGCACTTCGCTTGCACTCCAGTGATAGTTCAAATTGCAAATACTCTGCACACTTAGCAACATGAAAGCATAAAATCCTAAACTTAAAATTAAAATAAAAATGTAACTTTAAATTAACTAATTTCGCCAGAAGTCCCCGGCAACGGCGCCAAAATTTGATAGGTCGTTACACGCACCAAAAATAAACACTAAACTATACCAAATTTTTTTAGAATAATGGCAAGTCCATGTATCAATCCATAGGGACAATTGTGAAATTAGACTAATTTAATCGCTAAATTCCTAAATTAATTTTGATTAAAAAGATTGAGAGATTTTATGACTAAAAAAGAATTAAATGAAATTAAGAAATTAAATTGACAATTAAAATGAGGGTTTGAGATATTAATTTTCGAGAAAAATCCTAGGGCAAAGAATTTACCACTAACTATATAAACGAGATTAAACATTGGTTATCAATTACAATTCGGTTTGAAATACCCAATATTTCACAACTACAAGTTTAAAATATTGATCAAGAGGGTTGTTGCATTCAATGTACAGGCACGAGTCATCCCGAGTAGCACGAGGTGTTTGATCTAAACTACTGTAGCAACACAACCCATCTCTCGTAGCATGACTCGTCTCGTACTTTGAACACAAACATAAAAAAAACTAATGTATGGAAAGCATTAAACAATCACAGAGAGTAAAATACTTGAAGAGATGACAAGAATAATTATTATAAACTTATAAAACATCCATAAATTGATTCAAACCGAATCACAGTCAAAGCATATGAAAAATCCTATTACATGGCTAGGGTTTCATCAAAACCCTAGAAAAGATGAGCTTAGCCACTCATAGAGGAGTGGGAAGAGGTAGAAGAGATGAGAGAGATGAAAGCCCCCATGGAAGTTGGATTAAAAGCTTGAGAATCCTTATTTTCCTCCAAACCCTAGCCTCCATTTTCTTGGAATTAATTTCAGAACCCTAATCCAGCCTCTTTCTTGCATATTTATACTTTTGTTGTCTTTCAAATAGGTTTAAAACATCAGGCCCGTTTTTCGAGAAAAGTCAATGCACGTACGAAAAAGTCAACGCACGTACGGGAAGCTGTTTTCTCTCTAAATTTTGTATTTTTGCCCATTTTTGCTCCGACTATATACAACCTAATTGACATTAAACAGACATAAAATATATAATTTGGCAAGCAAGTAAAGTTAAGAGATCCTAATTAACGGTCTCAATGTTGTACAATTCAGCCTTAATCATATGTAAAGCAATGTAACTACACTAGTTTTTTATCATTTTATGATTGATTCACCTTCCCAACTCAAATGCTCCTTATATATACACATACACTATATTAGAAGCTCCAAATCAATTTGTAAGTCATATACACATAGAAATATACATACAAGCCCTAAATCAATTTATAAATTACATATACACAAATACTATATTACAATGCCTAAATCAATTTGTAAGTTATATTGTTATATATACACAAACACACACAGATACATATATACAAGCCCTAAATCAATTTGTAAGTTATATACCTCTATGTTGGAGTCGCTAGTTCAAGTCGCTCGTCGGAACAGACACTCAGTCAGTAATAGAAGATAAAGAGTCTATTGGTTTCGACTCGGTAATAGAGAGAGTATAGAGAAGACAGAGCCTCCTCTACCATTTGACGGGACTACGGATAAAGGATGAGAGAGAGAGAGAGAGAGAGAGTCGATCATAGGGAGTGAAAATGGACAGAGACAAATAGGGTCAGTCGGAAAGAGAGAGAGAGAAAGTAAATCGTCGAGCCGATGGGGTTGAAGAAGAGCTAAGATTGTTAGAGAGTGAAAGCTACTGCAGATAAAGGATATGTGTGTGTGTGTGTGTGTGTGTATGTGTGTGTGTGTGTGTGTGAGAGAGAGAGAGAGAGAGAGAGAGAGAGTTGATCGTCGGGAGTGAGGATGGAGGGAGACAGAGAGGTTCAATTGAAGAGAGAGAAAGTAAATTGTCAGGCCAGTGGGGTTGGAGTAGAGCTAAGATCGTCGGGGAGTGAGAGGTCGAAGAGAGAAAGAGACAAGGAAACAATAAGCGAATAGAGAAATATTAGAAAAGGAAAATAATTTTGAAATCAAGATGAGGAACCAAATAGAATGAGAAGGAAAGAGAAGGGCGAGTAGGAGAAAGTAGGACCTAAGCAATTACGAGGTCATTAGAGCAACTCTAGAGCTCTAGAACATTTCTCAATTCCTAAATCACCATAACTGTCAACCACCATCCTCGCCACACCCACAACTATCAACCATCACCCCTACACTCTTCCTTCTCGTCGCAACCCCCTTCCTAATTTTGCTAGCCTTTTTCTCACTATTCGAGCTACCAACATCAAATCAATCTCTGTGTTTGAATATCAACCATGATTAATGTAAGATTAGATGTAATTAGTTGACACAAGACAATGTGTTTTTCTTGTCCGAAATTGACGGACCAAAATCAACATCACTAGTTCCATTATCACATTTGCATATATCAATCTCAAACAAACTCAAACGACCTCTGCGTTCATGAATAACTGAACCACTTTCCCCAAAACCCCCTAATAACAAATCTCTTTGCCTCTTCGGTAAACCCACAGACATAGTCTAGGTCAGAATCGAAATGGCCTTGGTTAGAGCACAGTGCTAAATATCAACATTATCATTAGTATATTTTTTAGATAATACAACAATAGATGGGGCCCTCATCTGTGAATCTTCTGGTATGTCACTTGTAGAATACTTCAAATACCCTTTCATTTTACAATATGTAATCCCCCTTTTAATATTGAAATTTTCAAGTCGATACTTCACCATCCATGACACCTGTTTGTCGTTAATGGAACAATAACCATTCCCATAATACACTAACTTGCACTGGCAATCCACGGGAAAAATAAAGTACGCCTGCAAACTGTCATTACCATCTAACCTCCTGTCATACACATTTACTCTGACCAATCCACTGGCATTGGATGAGCAAAGAGGGAATATTTTATCAACTTTAATACTCTTTTGTTTGTATCTTAACCTCAAATGAGAAAATAAATTAGGCAACGCAAGTTCAATACAACTTAAATCACTTACTGAAACACCTTCAACAATAACAGTTTTAATATCGTCCACCTCCATTCACTTAAACATTACAAATAAAAATACATAAATTTATAATTCTAAACAATTTTAAGGTACATTTGACTCCTTAACGTAATTTTGCATTCTTTTTCACTAACAGTAGCAGCGACTAAATATATGGCATCCTTTTGAATACTTCCAACATTACCTAACAGTGTATCTTTGTAGTCCGTCCAAACATCAATTGGGAAGAAGTAGTCCACAACTTCTATCACGTGATGAACGTAGTCTTTGTCTTTACCACCAATGAGCTTGAATCTCATTTTCTTTAGCATCCGAAACCTGTTGGACGGTCAGGATCAACAATTCAGGTCTTAGGATTACCCTCACCAACTCTAATAAATATCTTGTCAGGTGTGGAGACAAAATTTAGCAGTTGGGCCTCATTTGGGAACATGTTATTTAGTAACTTTTTAGTTTTTTTTTTTGTTAAAATATGAAGTAAAAAAATTAATACGTTTAGAATAACCTTTTAATTTTTTACAAAAATATATGCAAAAAGTATAGAGAAAATAAAATTTTTAACTTTTTAATATAGATTATTGATTTTTTAATTTTTTTGGTGACTTTTTAATTTTTAAACTAAAATAGTGAATTGCCAAACAAGCGCTTAATCTCTTTTTGATTTTTAATCTATACATTTTTACACCCATACATACACATTGTTAGGCCAAGTTTGGCAAGTTGAAAAAAAGTTAAAAAGGTACTCAAAAAGTTAAAAAATTATCAGTATTCATCAAAAGTCAAAAAGTACGGCTGCACAACTCTCAATCTTAATTTTCCCCTATACACTAATTTATACAATTTTTTAATACACATTTTTTCATAAAAAGTTAAAAAATTAACTCAAACAATCATATTTTTTTCCTCAATCTTTTAATCTAAAAAATAAAAAAATACACTTATTTAAGACATCTCAAACAACCCTAGCTATGGCTACGTGTGATTCACATTTTCTTGTGATTTTTTTAGAGGGAGTTTGCTATGCTAAGAGCATCTCCAGAAGCCTCTCTATTCCTCCATATTTGTTACTATAGCTAGCTTGGAAGGGTAAACGATGGCTCCAGCAGACTCGCCCAAGCATCGCCAAGATGATTGTGAGCTCTGATGCCTCCGGGACAAGCGAGTCTTGTTCATGCACCTTTTAATTTTGTATTTGTTTTTGGCTGCTGAACTTTGTTTTTGGCGGTAAATTTTTTCATTTCTGTTTATTTTGTTCATTTTGTTTTTTGCTTGATTTGAACTTTGACCCAAAATTAATACCATTCTGTTCTTAGTATAATTTTGATAGATAACAGAAAATATTGATCAATCTTCAATGGGTTTAGAAAATATTGATGAAACAGAGAAGAAAATTTATGCAGAAAATTTTCTTTCTTTGTTTCTGGCTAATAGTAAAAAGTATTCATGAAAAATCAAAGATTACATCTTGCATATATTTGAAATTGTTGAATTTGGTTTAGTATTTGATGTTTCTTCGGATTTGGATAACATAGAACACAATTTAATGTTGTTGCACAATGGCCTGTCAACTGTTTGATAAAATGCTTATAAGAAACTTAAGCTACTAAAATGAAGTGAGTGAACATAATTGGGTTTAGTATTTGATGTTTCTTCGGATTTGGATAACATAGAACACAATTTAATGTTGTTGAATTTGGTTTCCTGGGCACGTCTTTGGAAACTAGAAATGATTTCATAAATCTCTTGCCTCCTTGTATGATTCAAGCTTCATACTTGATTAAAAAAAAAAAAAAAAAAAAAAAAAAACGGCTTCATGCTTGATAAATGGGTGGCACCGTGGAAATTTATTCTTAATGATGAGGAAGAAATTTAGAACAAAATAATTTATAAGTAGAAGTAAGAAAATATTTAGGATGACTAAAATGCTGATTTCAAGTAATGAAGTTATTGATTGATTCTGTGTGGATGAGATGGAACATAGTAGATAAGCAGAAGAGGACATGATTCTGTGTTATTATTTTCTCATCATTTGAAAAATACGATAGTAGAAAAATGTAACTTTCACAAAAATATAATTATATTTAGAAGAATGAAAAAAATAATAATTTGAAAGAAGTTAGTTTTTTTTTTTTTTTTAGATTGGAAAGAAGGTAGTTAAAGTATAATAATATTTTAATAGAAGATAGCTAAAATAGATAGCTTTGTTGGAGTGTATATTAAAAAAATGACTAGCTAAAATAGTAAAGTGAAATTTTAAATAGCTATTTTAACTAGCCTTGCTGGAGATGCTCTAAGAAAGACTAATTTGGCGAAGCATCCAGAAATCGATGTGCCGAATCTACAGGTGATAAAGCTGATGCAGAGCTTCAAATCGAAGGAGTACGTGCGCGAGACCATCGCTTGGATGCATTATTACTGGTGCCTCACCAATGACGGCATTGAATTTCTTCGAACTTATCTCAATTTGCCCTCTGAAATCGTTCCCGCCACTTTGAAGAAGTCCGTCAAGCCTGTCAGGCGCCCAATGGATGGCCTACCCAGCGATCGCCCTCGGTAAATTTGATTTATAATTAGCATATTTGTGATTTAATGTGGTGAGATTGTTTGATTGATTGTTCTCTGATTTGGGTTTTATTGATTACTGGAAATATTTGATTTAATGTGGTGGGATTGTTTGATTGATTGTTATCTGATTTGGGTTTTGTTGATTGCAGGAAATTAGTGGCCCGCCACAGTTTGAGGGAGATAGGCCGAGGTTTGGTGATAGAGATGGGTACCGTGGGGGTCCTCAAGTAAGACCTCCCGGAGAGTTTGGTGGTGACAAGGGTGGAGCTCCTGTAGACTACCAGCCTTCTTTCGGGGTAATTTATCTCTCCATTGTATTTAATATTCTGTGAAGCAACTTGTTAGCTCTCCTTCAATGTTTGTTAAGATAAGTAAGTAGAATTTCAATGTGGTATTTCTATGGATCAGATTTATTGTGCAAAATTAGGGAGTTTGAAAGTGTATAGTTGCATGTTTTATAAAATAATGGAAGTTAGAGGTCATGACCAATGTCCTTTTATAGAATCAGAAAGTACACAAAAAAGTGGGGGAAGACTGAATATATTTCCTCAACTATACCCTTGTAAGTGGAGCCATACAACTTTTTCTTAATTAAAAAAAAAAAAAATAAATAAATAAATAATGTATTATCAAAGGACTTAGAGGGCTTGGTCCCAACCCTTGCAAGCCTTCAAATCAAGCCAAAGTAATTCATGATTATAAAAAGGCTTAAGTTTTTTGCTTTGATGTGGCTCTTTGGTTACTAGAATGTGGTTCAGTGATTTATGTCATTGCTTGGGTTATTAGGTTGTTCTAAAAGTTGTTGCTAGAAGTTCTTAGGGGCTTGGTTCTACATTATTTTAGAAATTAAATCGATGGCGATTGATCAAAAAAACTTAAGAAAAACATTTTAGTCAAATCTAACAGTATTATTTGTCATGAATAGTGATAATACCCAAGTTATTTGGTGGAGCATTTTATTTGAATAATGTCCACCAATCTAGTTAAGAATTACAACTTCGAGTGGTCAACATAGGAAATGAAACAAATAATTAAATCACCTTTTTGTTGGTCCTCATACATCCCATTAATGCAATAATTTTCAAACTACCCTCCCATTTATTTATGTTTGTACATACTAACTGTTAATATATAATAGTAATATATAATATACTCACACACTTTAGGTTAATATATATATTATACACACATTGTATTCTGTTGTATGCTGTAAAGTCACAAACACCACTCACACACTTTCATCATGCTGTCTTCTCCTTTTGGTGCTTCTGTTATAAATAAGCAACACTCTTGTAACCAACTCAGATAATTGAATACAACATACATTCATTCAGTCTCTCTCTTTTCTCTCTCTATAAATCTTACATGGTATTAGAGCCCAGTGTTACATTTTTGGCAATTTTCGATTTTGGTGTTTAGTCCTGTACACAATGGCACTACACCAAACCGCTCGGAATTTCCTTACGATTCCAACGGCACCAAGCCCGTCCTCAGAAACCATCTCACACGCCTACACGCGCCGTCTTTGTCCTCGGCGCGTCACCAAGTCCGCCACCACTCTCACACGCGCCTGCACACACCAACTGTTGCTGCACACATCCACCACGCGCCCACACACTCGCAGTTGACGTCAACCACTTCACGCTTCATGGTGTGCACCAGCGCCAAAATCGCTATCGTGCGCGCTACCGCGCTGCGTCGATCTGCTACCATCTTGCTGCCGCTTTTCTTCCCGCTAACGTGCTCTCCTTCAGATTTCGCTAACGTGTACTGCTAACACCTCTGCTAACATCATCTCTGCACAGTACACCTTTCCTAGCTATTTTCGACCTTCCGGACTCACTGGTACACTTTGTTTTACCTAATTTTGCTCTTGCAGGTCTGCTCCTATTTATTTCGCCCTATCCACCTATTATTATGGATCGTCATGATACCTCCCATCCTATTTCCATTATTTTGAATGGTTCCAACTATGTCCTATGAGCCCAAGCCATGTCTTCCTTCTTCAAAGGAAAGAAGCTCTGGCAAATTATCACCGAGGATGTGACCCAACCAGTAAAAGACACAGCTAAAACTACTGCTACTACTGCTACTGCTACATATGAAGACTGACTTGAGGAATGGGACAGCAAGAATTACCAAATCATTACCTGGTTTCGCAATACTTCTGTTACCTCTATCAGTCTTCAGTTTGGTCGCTTTCAACTTGACTCTGTCACTACTCCTGCAAAAGACATCTGGGATTTTTTGAAAGAACGATACTAGAATACTGGTCTAGCCCATCAATATCAACTTCAGAGCCAACTTCATCGCATGCACTAAGAATCCAATCAGTCCATTAATGACTTTCTGTCTCAAATGTACTTTGTTTGGGATCAGCTTGCTCTTTCAGAACTGGCTTGGCCTCACCGAGAAGATGCTGTTTTATTCACTGTCTATCGTAATCAGCAACGGTTGGTGCACTTTCTCATGGCTCTCACTTTCTCTTTTGAGCCCGTCCATGCCTCTCTGCTTCATCGCCATCCCTTGCCCACTCTTGAACAAGCTATTTACATTTGCTCTCGGAGGAACTTCATTGGTACTCTCCAAACTCATCATGTGGACTCTGTTCTTGCCACTCATTCGTACCGGCCATCCTTTACCCAGCGGACCACTGCCTGTCTCTATTGTCAGAATTGGGGCCTTCCTTCAACACATCTCCTAGTCAATTGCCCGTCGAGAACACATCCGACCTTTGCAACAAACTTAGTCTGGTCATCTGCAATGATTGTTTTACAATCCTCTCGCTCAGCCTCCAATAGCCACTCTTCTCGAGGTGGTTCTTCCCGGGGGAGCTTTCATCGTTCCGAGACTCAGTCTCATTCCGGGAATCAGTCTCATCACACTCCTGCTGCTGCTGCTGCCTCTAAGGGTTTTTCTGAGTCACCTGCTCCGTCTACCCCTCTCTTTTCTCCAATAGATGTAGAGGCTATGTTCAAACACCTTCTCTCCCCTTCTGGTACACCTCCTTCTACTGCTTTGTCTATGATTTCAGGTAACTCTTCTTGGTATTTTGACTCTGCCTGTTGTAATCATATGACCTCTAGTTCTACTATATTTTCTTCCATCTCTTCATCTCCTCATATTTCCTCAATTCAAACTGCTGATGGTTCTTTCATGTCTGGCCGTCATGTTGGTACTGTTTCCACATTGTCTTTATCTTTACCTCAAGTTTATCATATCCCTGCTCTCACTTTAAACCTTATTTCTATTGGTCAATTATGTGAACTTGGTCTAACTGTCACATTTTCTGCTACTCATTGTTTGGTGCAGGACCCTCAGAAGGGGCAGACTATTGGGATCCACCGTAAGCACGGACGTCTCTATGAGCTCATTCACCTTCATGTTCCTAACTCTCCTCAAATCGCTGCTCCTACATCTGCTTCCTCATTATCTCCTTTTTTATCTTTGGTATTGTCGCTTAGGACATATTTCTGTTAATCGCTTAAAGTCTTTGGTTTCTAATGGACAATTGGGTCATGTAAATCCGGATACTTTCGATTGTGTACCCTGTTAACTTGCCAAACAACCTGCTTTATCATTCAATAAAAGTACTTCTGTTTCCCATGCACCTTTTGATCTTATACATTCGGATATTTGGGGCCCCTCCCCTATTACTACTATGGGGGAATCTTGTTATTTTGTTATTTTTATTGATGATTTTTCCCGTTTTACTTGGATTTTTCTCATGAAAACTCGATCTGAACTTAAACACATTTATTATAGATTTGCCCAAATGGTCCACACCCAATTTTCCAAAACCATCAAACTTTTCCACTCTGACAATGCTATGGAATATCAGGATTCAGATTTCCTTTCTTTTCTTCAGAGTCATGGTACACTGCCTCATCGTTCCTATGCCGACACGTCCCAGCAAAATGGCCGTACTGAACGGAAACATAGGCATATTCTTGACACTACTCGCACTCTCCTTCTCTCTTCTTCTTGCCCTGAAAACTTTTGGGGGGAAGCCACCCTCACTGCTGTCTACACTATTAATTGTGCTCCTACCCCTATCATCCATAATCAAATTCCCTTTGAACGTCTGCATGGCACTCCCCCTTCATACACTAATCTTCGAGTTTTTGGCTCTGCTTGCTTTGTTCTGCTTCAATCCCATGAACACACCAAGCTTGAACCTCGTTCTCGTCTTTGTTGCTTTCTTGGGTATGCAATTGAACACAAAGGCTTTCGCTGCTGGGACCCTCTTTCTAACCGCTTTCATATCTCTTGCCATGTCGTTTTCTGGGAGAACAAAATGTTTTCCTCCCTATCCTCCTTTCACTTACCCGCACTTTCCACTAATGTACTGTTTACTAATCCTTTCATAGATCTCCTCTTTAATGAATTTGATCCAGGTTCCTCCTTCATCGAGACGCCCTTGCTCACTCCTAATCCCGTCTAGACTGCTCTCCCTGAAGGTCTACCTCTCACTATACCATCTCCTTCTACACCGGTTCTTCCTCCTACCGATCCTCCTACAGGTCGACCACACCGGGTAACTCAACTTCCTATCCATCTTCGTGATTATATTGTTGGGTCTGCTGCCTTTTCTACTTATGAACCTACCTCCTATCGTGAGGCTTGTACTAATCCTCTTTAGCAGCAAACTATGACTGATGAACTCCAGGCTTTGGACAAAACTCATACTTGGGATCTTGTAGATCTTCCTCCTGGCAAAATTGCGATTGGTTGCAAATGAGTTTACAAAATCAAGACTCATTCTGATGGCTCTATTGAACGCTACAAAGCTCGTCTTGTTGCTAAGGGCTTCAACCAGGAATATGGTATTGATTATGAGGAGACCTTCTCCCTTGTTGCTCGGCTTACCTCTGTTCGCAGTTTACTTGCTGTTGCTGCTGCTCGTCACTGGGAGCTCTTTCAGATGGATGTCAAAAATGCTTTCCTCAATGGTAATCTTCTTGAGGAGGTCTACATACAACCTCCACCTGGGTCCACTTTTCCATCTCATAAGGTTTGCAAACTACAGCGTGCTCTTTACGGCCTCAAACAAGCGCCCCGAGCTTGGTTTGCTAAGTTCAGTTCTACCATTCATGACTTCAGGTTCACTTCTAGCTCCTATGACTCTGCTCTGTTTATCCGGACTACTCCTCATGGTACCACTCTTCTCCTTCTATATGTGGATGATATGATTATCATTGGTAATGATGTAGTTGGTATTCTCCACCTCAAACGGTTTCTTCACCATCAGTTTGAAATGAAGGACCTTGGTACTCTTAACTACTTCCTAGGCCTTGAGGTCTCTTATGATTCTACTAGTTCCTATTTGTCACAGGCCAAATATGCATCCGATCTTCTGGCTCGTGCTGGTCTTACCGATTGCAAAACTACCTCTACTCCGGTTGATCCTCAGATTCGTCTCACTTCTCTCAATGGGGATCTCCTCTCGGATGCTACTCTTTATCGCCAACTCGTCGGTAGTCTTGTCTATCTCACAGTGACTCGTCCTGACATTGCTTATGCGGTTCACATTGTTAGTCAGTACATGTTGGCTCCTCGCACTCCCCATTATACCGCTCTCCTCCACATCCTTCGCTACCTCAAAGGCACTATGTTCCATGGCCTTCACTACTCTGCTTCCTCCTCTCTTGAACTGCGTGCCTTTTCTGATGTTGGTTGGGCTGGGGATCCTACGGACCGCCGCTCCACTACGGGCTTCTGCTTTTTCTTAGGGGATTCTCTTCTTACTTGGCGTAGCAAGAAACAATCCCTCACTGCCCGCTATAGTACCGAAGCTGAATACCGAGCTCTTGCTGATACTACTCAGGAGCTTCTCTGGCTTTGCTAGCTCCTCACTGATCTGGGTGTTTCCTCTGATGGGGTTACCTCTCTCTATTGTGACAATCAGAGTGCCATTCAGATTGCTCACAATGATATTTTTCATGATTGCACAAAGCATATTGAGATTGATTGTCATTTCATTCGACAGCATGTTACACGTGGTACTGTTCATCTTCTCCCTATTGCTTCTGCCGATCAGGCTGCTGACATTTTCACCAAGGCTTATCCTCCTGGCCGCTTCCATGATCTTGTTTCCAAACTCAACTTGGTGGATGCCTACCCTCCTTGAGTTTACGGGGGGCTGTTAATATATAATAGTAATATATAATATACTCACACACTTTAGGTTAATATATATATTATACACACATTGTATTCTGTTGTATGCTGTAAAGTCACAGAAACCACTCACACACTTTCATCATGCTGTCTTCTCCTTTCGGTGCGTCCGCTATAAATAAGCAGCACTCTTGTAACCAACTCAGACAATTGAATACAACATACATTCATTCAGTCTCTCTCTTTTCTCTCTCTCTATAAATCTTACACTAACATTGTGTATATAATCAAGCTATATAGAGATTTCAAAATGACTGAATGAATGTCTTGCCAGACGGACTAATGAAAGTGTGTGTTTGTGTAAGATTCAAATCCAGTGAATTTCATGAACTTATTTAGATGGTTATTCAAATCAAGTGAAATTCGTGAAATTCTTCTTTGTCCTTCAAATGATGTTACTTTTTTTTTTTTTTTTTGGCTTTTGAAATGTTAAATTGATCAGTTATGCAAAGTTTTAGTGGTTTCAATGCGAACTCTCCATGTTGTGAATAAGCATTACATTGTTTGATGTTAGAACAGGATTTTCAAATCATGTTACTAAATTGTTTTGACGCTTAGCAGTAGAAGAAACCTCTATTTCAGAATTTAGGATTGGTTTGGAATGTCCTAAAAAAGTGCACCTTTTGACTTATTGGTGGGTTTGGGTTGGGTTTGATGTGATGTGTTAGAGAGGTGATGTGATTTAAATAAGATGATGTGACTTAAATAAGATAGTGATTTTTTGACTTTTTGGTTTATTTAGTACATGCCAAACTAGCCCTTAATTTGCTTTGTCACCATATCCTTGGAATAATGAAATATTCATCTTATTTGATTTTATGACATCTTAATCATAAATATGAACACGAGAGAATAAGCAACTAAATTATGTTTTCAACCTTGCAGGGTCCTAGTGGAAGGGGTGGCTTTGGCCGTGGAGCTGGTGGGTATAGTGCAGGGCCCGCAAGCTCCAGTCTTCCTTGTTGCTGTTTGTTAAATGAAATTTTGGAAGTTTTGGCGGCAAAGAATTCAAGATACTAGCAGAACAGTAATAGTTGCTATTGCATATCTATGTAGCTTGCCTGACAGCATTTTGGTACTAGATTGAGAGTTTGGGAGCCACTTTTCTTTGTTTTCTTCGGAGATTGTTGCATCGGAGTTCAAAAAAAATTAAAAAAGCAACATTTGTCATTTGTCATTATATATACGTTTTTGTTCTCTGTTGCATAATGAATGCTTAATGGAAGGCATAGCCAAGATTTAGTTATTTCACGATCATGTTTTACAATTATGGCTGTGCTATTCACCTGTTCTTTTCGTCCTCTCCCTTTTTTCTTTTTTCTTTTTTTTTTTTTTTTTTTTTTTTTTTTTTTTTTTAAATATGAAATTGTTGATCAAACCTTTGAAGAAATATTTTCATGATGTGTGGCCAGTTTTCCTGAAGCATGTGGTTTTCAGCAATTCTGTACACGCAGAGAAATTGATCTTCTAAATTGTTAGGGTTAGAGATGACTTCGAGTTACCCAATAAAAGAGAACATCTCATATTTAATTTTAACTAGTTGTGCTTTCTTGAATGGTTCAATAGTTAAATGACTAGTTATTATTATATTTTAACAAAGTTGCTCCAATTATACAAATGTTATTTCTTCTATTTTATCTCTAATATGTTCCCGTATTCCATTGAGGACCTTGTAGATCATCTTACTCTCAGGGTGGCTTATATCAGCTACCATAAACCTGTGCATGTCCCCTTTCACCTCCACACTGCTCCACCCTCCTTCCTCTCTGAGTTCCTCCAATTCCCTCACCTCTGCTCTTACCTTTGCCGCATCCTCCCACCTACCAACGCTTGCATACACATTAGACATTGCTACTCTCCAAACACCGCTATTCGGTTCCAACACAAAAAGTTTGCTCGCTGCTCTTTCAGCTATCTCAACATTACTAAAGAGAGCACAAGCACCTAACAGAGCTCCCCATACATCCGGGCCTGGCTTCACTGTCATCTTCTCCACAAAAGCTTCTGCTTCCTTGAGTTTTCCTGACCTGCCCAAGAGATTAACCATACAAGCAACATGTTCCATTCTCGGATCAATTCCATAATCTCTGATCATGCTGTCAAAAATTTCAAAACCTTCTTCTATCAATCCTGCATGCGCACAAGAAGAGAGAATGTTGACAAATGTAATCGCATTCGGTTGATAGATAACTAATTTCTTCAGTTCACCGAAAATTTGCAAAGCAGAGACTCCGTCTCCATTGATGCCATATGCTGCAATCAATGAATTCCAGGATCCCAGATCTCTTACAGGCAGATCTTCAAAAACCTGCTGTGCAAAATCTAACCTTCCCGACTTTCCATACAAATCTATAAGAGAATTTTGAACCAAAATGTCTAAAATTAGGCCAGATCTCATTGTATATCCATGAATTACTTGACCAAGCCACAAGGATGCCAAATTTGAACATGCTTGAATCGATGCAAGCATCGTAATGAAATCAGGGTAAATGTTATCTTGTTCGCCATACGTGTGAATCTCACTAAGAAGCTTTAATACTTCACTGGATCGTTCACTCTTCACAAGGCATGTCATCAAGGTGTTCCAAGTGATTATATCTTTGAAGCTCATCGTTCTAAATATTTGAAATGCAAAATCAAGTTGTCCACTTTCACCATACATGTCCATGAGAGAGTTCTCTACAATAGTGTTTGGAAAAAATCCATGTTTAATCAAGTACCCATGGATCTCTTCCCCAAGCATGAAAAAGCCAGAATGACCACAACCCTGAAGAAGAGTTGCCATGGTTTCAGGACTCAGATACAAAGCTTCACCGGTGAAACAGAAGTGGCGAAAAATTTCCATAGCTTCATTCAAGTACCCATTAACAGCATACATCTCAACTAAAGAATTCATCACAGGCCCATTTCGACACAATCCAGTCTTCATAACCAATCCGTGTATCCATTGAAAAACAAGCCATTCCTTAATCTTAGAACATGCTTGTAAAATGCTTAAAATTGTTACCTCATTTGGTTCAACCCCATCTTCTTGCATCAAAAAGAACAATTCAAGAGCTCTCTTCATCATTCCATTGCCCACATGACCTGAAATTGCCGAAGTCCAAGAAACCACATCTCTGCAACTAAATCTCTCCAACACTTCTTCAACAGCCCCAAGAATCCCACATTTTGCGTACGCATCTATCAAAGAATTCTGGAAAAAATTATCATCATGAAACCCAAATTTTACCGCGAAACAGTGAATAACCTTTACAAGTTCCGGGTCACCTTTCTGGGCACAAGCTTGAAGCAGAACAGCTAGAGTAAATTCATTAGGAGGCAAACTTTCTAACATCTGATTAAAAAGGGATAGTACTTCATCGGCAAATCCTTTTTGGCAATAACAGGACATTATTGTGGTCCAGGACACAACTGTTCTGTTAGGCATATCGTCGAACACTTTTGAAGCATAGTCCATGTGCTCGCATTTTGTGTACATGTTGAGGAGAGAGTTGGTAATGGAGACATCGGTATGAAGCCCTGATTTCAAAATTTTGCCGTGAATGGAAGGACCAAGTTTCAAGTTCTTTGCAGTGGTGCAAATACGTATTGAAGATACTGTGTCGCTGAAAATGGCTTCATTAAGTGAGAGATGATGGAGTTTTGGGTTGTCATTATTAGTCTTGTGTGTGTCAACCTGAAAATCTTGGTCAGTATGGGTTTGGGAAGAAGATGAACTGAGAGAATGCTGGCGGAGAGAGTACATTTTGGCCTGAGTTGAGGTATCCTTGGCATCAGCAAAATGAAACAAGAGTCCCAAAAAAATTGTATAGAAACCAACCAAAATGTAAATAGTAGTGCCTATAAATCCTTTCATTGTTTACCTCTTTTTGATATGGAAAAAAATACAATGTATTTTATAAATTTAATATAAATATATTAATTTTTTTTAATATTTTAATTTATAATACTTTATCCTTTTTTAATTAGTAATTCGTTCATAATACGAATAAAAAATAATTTTATTATGGGTATGATTTCACAACAGATCAGATCTCTTTTTCAAAATTCTGGATATTAAGAGTATGTGAGAAAATAGAGAAACTTAACACCAGTACACAGAAAGACAATAAAACCGTACTCCGACGATTAATTCAGTCGACTATCTCTCAAAGATATCAGCTAAACAAATAATTCAAAAGTAAAAGCGTGCCTTAAACTTACACGGTGCCTTCTTTATATAATAGTTAAGCCTTGTTTTGGATAAACTAAAAAAATCAAAAAATCAAAAAGTTACTAAAAAAGTTAAGGGTAAACTACATTAACACCCTCGGAAATTTATGTTTGTTACAGTTCCCTCTATTACCTTTTGGAAATTACATCCTCTTCTCCAAGGTTTAAAGTTTCATTACAAATTGTCCCATGAGATTTAAAATTTTATAACAGTTTCTCCCTCACCGTAATGATCATCATACATAAAATTAAATTAACAAGGGGATCAGTGTAATTTCTCAAATGTGAGGGGGTGAACTGTAATAAACATAAACTTCATGAGGTATCAGTGTAATTTACCCAAAAGTTAAAAAGTTTATATTATTCAAGGGTAACTCATGGGGGAAGTTACTAGGACAAAATTATTATGTTGCCTTATGAATTCAACTACTCAAAAAATCAAAAAGTCAAAAGGATAAAATTGTCATTTTGATTTTACTACAATATTTTATTATACATTTTTTTTTATAAAAAGTCAAAAAATTATCCCAAACATACAATTTTTTTTTCTTTACTTTCTTAACCAAAATGTTAAAAAGTGCAAGCACATCCCAAACAGCTACTTATGTTGTGTTTGGTTGGAGGATTTGGAGAGGGATTTAGAAAGGGAAAGGGAAAAGGTATGTGAAACTATGTGAAATTTAGATATATTTTATTCTCATTTCACCTACCCTTTCCATTTCCCTTTCCAAATCCCTCCTCAAATCCTCCAACTAAACACAGTATTAGTGTCAACTTTTCCCTAGAAATCTTATCCCTATATCAAAGATAATACTTATCTTGGACTCTTTCAATGCGAATTAAGATTAACTCTTTCTAGAGTTTTCACTTATCCAAACAGAGACCTTGTCATGATCTAAAGCTCTTTTTCCTCATCCAAACATCTCGAATTCGGGTGTGATCTGCTCATACCTTGGTAAATAAGAACTATCCACGTGGTAGCTTGATTAATAACCTAGGTCATGTAAATAACTCAAAATTATGTCCTCACAATTAAATTTTTTTTTTTTTTTCACATTATCATTTCTTTATACCATCTATATTAATTTTGATCTTTTAACCTTATTTTAAAAAAAATCAACGTAATCATTTATAATTTTTTTCTAAATTTCAAAGAAAATAAACTGTGGTTCATCCTTTTTTTTCTTTAAAAAAAAATTTAAATATTTTTTCTGCTTTCATAACCATCCTAACTTCTTTTTTTTTCTTCTTTTTTTTTAAAAATTTTTTTAAACAGCACCGGACTAATCCAAAAAATTAACCTCACCACTGCACTGACCCAAAAAAAATTAATCTCACCGTCCGGAGTCCAATTTAAGTTGAGAACTGACCCAAAAAATTATTTACATTTTGAATATTTCAAACCTAACTAATTTAATTAAATACTAATTTAAATATGTAATTTAAACAAAAAATACAGTCAATTATGATTTAAATAAATATGGTTCAAACTCAAAATACAATTGTTCTAATAACAATTTTGATTATTGCAAAAAAAAAAAAAAAAAAAATTGCAGAGAAGAGAGGAGAGATTGTTCTATAGACATCATCCATCATGCCTCATCAACATAAAATAGTATACAAGTGAGCAAGAGAGATTTTAAAGCCTAGGTCTCGTTCATCCACTATTAAGTTGTTTATAGATTATTATTACATTTGACAACGACCCAAGGACACCAAACAACAACAACAACAAAAACCTTTTTAAAAAAAATAAACAAACAAAAAAAAGGGAGCTATTAACAAACGTCGCTTTGAACCGATCTCACATCACAGCAGAATTCAAGTTCTTCGTCTCTACTGCCAGTAGTACCATTTTTCTTACTAGTCAACTTCCTCCATCATGCTCTCTTCATTCCCCTCCTCTTCCAGAGGAGGCATATCAGCATCATCACCATCACCACCACTCACATTCTCATCAATGCTCAAACCCAACCTCAGCATCCTATGAATTCTAGCAGCAAATGTGCTTGGCTCATCAAGGCTGAACCCAGAAGTCAGAAGTGCAGTCTCATACAGCAGCATTACCAAATCCTTCACCGATTTGTCGTTCTTGTCAACCTCAGCCCTCTTCTTTAGCTCATCCATTATCCCATTATCTGGGTTAATCTCCATTGTCTTCTTGCTCGACATGTAAGAGCTCATGCTATTGTCCCTCAAAGCCTGAGCCTTCATGATCCTCTCCATATTCGCAGTCCAACCATATTCTCCAGTCACCAAACAGCAAGGAGAGTCCACAATTCTATCAGACACAACCACCTTCTCCACCCTGTCTCCTAAGATATCCTTTATCACTTTGCAGAGTGAATCGAAAGACTTCTTCTTTTCCTCCCTTTTCCTTTTCTCTTCCTCTGAGTCATCCTCTAGAGTCAATCCTTCCTTGGTTGCCGAAACCAGCTTCTTCCCATCATACTCCTTCAACTGACCAACAACGTACTCATCAATTGCATCAATCATGAAGAGCACTTCATAACCCTTTTTCTTTAGCTTTTCCAAGAATGGTGAGTTCTCAACAGCCTTTTTGCTCTCACCGGTAATGTAATAGATGTCCTTCTGCCCCTCCTTCATCCTAGTGACATAGTCCTTCAAGCTTGTCATCTCATCGCCACTTTTTGTCGAGTAGTAGCGGAGAAGATCAGCGAGCTTAGCCCTGTTCTGGCTGTCTTCATGAATACCCAACTTAAGGTTCTTGGAAAAAGCTTCATATAACTTCTTGTAGTCTTCTTTGTTCCCTGCAATTTCATTGAACATCTCAATGCACTTCTTCACGAGATTCTTCCTGATCACCTTCAGGATCTTGTTCTGCTGAAGCGTTTCACGAGAAATGTTGAGAGGTAGGTCATCAGAGTCCACAACACCCTTGACAAATCCGAGGTACTCTGGGATGAGCTCTTCGCAATTGTCCATGATAAACACCCTCCGAACATAAAGCTTAATGTTGTTCATCTTTTTCCGCATGTCAAAGAGGTCAAATGGTGCCCTTTTCGGTACAAAGAGGATGGCCTTGAATTCAAGCTGACCCTCAACAGAGAAGTGTTTTACAGCAAGGTGCTCCTCCCAATCATTGGTCAGGCTCTTGTAGAATGCAGCATATTCCTCCTTTGTGACCTCTTCAGGTTTTCGCAGCCAAATAGGTTTCTGTTTGTTAATTAGCTCCCATTCGTGGGACACCTCCTTGATCTTCTTCTTCTTCTTCTTGGTGCTTTTCTCCTTCTCCTCATCAACTTCCTCAACATCACCTTCCTCTTCTTTCTTGATTTCCTCATCTTCGTCGTCACTAATTTCTTTCTCTGTCTTCTCTGTCCAGAGGTAGATTGGGTAGCTGATGAACTCAGAGTGCTTCTTCACAAGTTCCTTCAACCTCCTCTCCTCCAAGTACTCCAACTGTGCATATAAAATGAAGTTACATCAATACCTAGTCTTCTTCTACCATTAAAGATCCTATGCTGTACCCATAATTTATCATTGGAAGTAATTGCAACAACATTCAACCAAACCCCAATCCATAATTAGAAGAATTGCAAAATTTTAAACAAAATCACATCACAGACAGACATCAAATTGCAAAACTCCAAATTACGCCAAGCATCAATCCCAGCTGAGATTCACTACCCAAATTATTTAAGGGGAATTACAAATCAGTGAAATTTAAAGTAATTACAAAGATATGGGAGGTGCAAATTGAGTCTATGTTGCCTTGCATGTAAAGCCACAATATTTTTACCATTATTTTTTTTCCCACCCATTATTTAACAATTATAGGGATGACCCGTTAAACCTTGTTATGGGTTCAAGTCTAGGACAACATGCACTTCCCTCCCAAACACACATATTAATGTTTAATGTGTACTAATTAGGAGGTGGTGGTGGTGGTGTTGGTGTTGTTGTTGTTGTTGTTGTTTTTTTTTTTTTTTTTTTTTAAATTAACAATTATCTTTTTAATTGAGTTCTAACTTCAAATTGAACAGAAATGGGTAACAATTCAAAGCCTCCACAAGTATTTTCTCATTGATTGCAAACCATTTAACCAAGACATGCAAAACAACAAAATCAGAGTACAAAAGGTGATTGCATTTGTACTGTACCTGATCTTCCTTGAGGCAAAGTGTAACTTTGGTTCCTCTGCCCAGAGGCTCACCATCAACATCCCTCCTAACGATGAAAGACCCACCAGCTTGAGACTCCCAAACGTACCGCTCATCATCATTATGCTTGGTGGTCACGACGACCCTGTCAGCCACAAGGTAAGCCGAGTAAAACCCTACACCGAACTGACCGATCATGCTGACATCAGCCCCTGCTTGCAACGCCTCCATGAATTCCTTCGTCCCCGACCTCGCGATTGTCCCCAAATTATTCACCAAATCTAATAACAAATCAACCAAGTTACATGAGAAACAAAAGAATTCAAAGCCAATACCAAAAAATAAATAAATAAATAAGAAATTGATTTGATTTGATTGATACGAACCTGCTTTAGTCATTCCGATACCGCTATCGATGATGGAGAGGGTTTTATTAACCTTGTCAGGGACGATCCTGATGAAGAGCTCGGGTTGAGAATCGAGCTTGCTTTTGTCGGTTAAGCTCTCGAATCGAATCTTATCCAATGCCTGAAACAAAACCCATCGAAGAATCAAAAACCTACATCACATATATAGATAATATAAATATATAAATACATGTTTGTTTGATAGATACATCAGAGGCATTGCTGATGAGTTCACGGAGGAAGATCTCTTTGTTGCTGTAGAAAGTGTTGATGATGAGACTCAGGAGTTGGTTGATCTCCGCTTGGAAAGCGAAGGTCTCTGTTTCGCCCATCTGCACGTCCGCCATTGATTCTTATCACAAGAACTACACAGTTATATGTACGTATATATAAAGTAGAGAGAGAATTGAGTGAAGTTGATAGATAGCAGTGAGAGTGTGACGCTTGTTGTTTTATATTTGACAGGTAGAGAGAGAGGAGGAGGGTTTTCTTCTCGGGTGTTCGTGAAGAGAAGTTATTGGTTGGTGTTAGGTAGTGTCGAATTGTATTGTGATTAATAAAAGAGGTGAAATTTATGCTTTTATATTAGGGTAGGGCTGCAAATGAACAGAGCCGTTCATGAACAAGCTCGAGCTCGGCTCGGTAAGAGCTCGTTCGAACTCGGTTCGTTAATTTTTTTGGCCGTTCGAGCTTCGAAATTAAGAATTTTAATAAACAAGCCCAAACAGGTCTAAAGCTAAACAGAAGCTCCTCGTTAGCTCGTTTAATATTTATTATTTATATATTAAATAATATAAAATTATGTATAAAAAATAAGAGAAATATGCTATTTATATATTTAAAAAATATAAATGTAAATAATACTTACCTATAGATAGTATATTTATATAATAGTGGTAGTAGATATTATTATTTTAGTAAAATATGAACTTTTTTTTAGTATGTTCATATATATTGTATATATAATTGTATAATCAAAGTTTTAATTGTAACTTTAGTCTCACATGCAAGTATGAATTTATAAATTTTTTAGCTCGTTAAGGTTCGTGAACAGGCTCGAGCTCGAGTCGAGCCTAAGCCAACTCGGCTCGAGCTCGGTTCGTTAAATTTTTATTCAGCTCGAGCTCGAGCTCGTTAAAATCTTAATAAACAAGCCCAAACACACTAAAGCTCGGCTCGGCTCGGCTCGTTTGCAGCCCTATATTAGGGGTTGTTTTGGGGAGTGGGTTGGTTTTTTGATTTTTTAATTTTTTTTTAGTTATTTTAGTTTAGGTTAAAAAGTTTGGTTTGAGAAGAATTGTTTTATTTTTTTGATTTTTTTTGTGAGAGAATATTATAATGATTATGGGTTGAATGTAATGTTTTGTTAGTTATAGCTAAAATAGCCTATTTTGTCTTTTGTGACTAAAATAGTCAAAAAAGCCTACAAACTTTCTTCTCAAATGGTGCCTAAAAAATTAAAAAATAAAAAGAGATGTAGGTGTATTTTGGGAAGTGGGTTATAATCTACTTTTCAGATTATAACTTACTTTCTCTCTTACAAAATAAGTAATTTTTTACCAAAAAATTAATTATAATCATCTTTTTAAAATGGGGGATGCACCAATAAATCCTAAATTAATAACTTATGCACTGTTTAGTCCTAAAAGTTTTCTTATAGACTCAAAGGTCCCATTACAATGTTAATAACATCAGATACAATGTTAATAACATCAGAGTCATGTTACAAACATTAGATTTCAAATATCTAATGTTCATCAAATTTCAATAATGTTTGAAAATATAGGATGAAAAACATCTAATGTTCATCAGATTTCAATAAATTTTGAAATTATAGAATGAAACATCAGATCATTTACATCATGCTGATGTAAAAATGGGACTAAATGGAGTATAAGAAAATTTTTAGGACTAAATGGTTCAACGTTTCAAAAATTAGGACTTATGAATAAATTAATATATTGTGATTGATGAGAGACACTGTCGAATAATGCTGGGTTCGTTTGGTTTGATTTTCGGAAAAAAAATTTTCAAATTTTTTTTACAAATAAGTTTTCAAAAGTAATCAAACTAAACAAATTTTTTCAAAAAAATTTCCCAAAACACACAAACCAAACAAGTTTTCCAAACAAATCTCTCTCACACACACATCAAATCAATCATTTTTTCCAAAACTTTCTCTCAAAACAATTTTCCAAAACAATTTTCCAAAAAAACCAAACCAAACCAAATATGTTTTCGTACTTTTTATCTCTAAAACACATCTCTCAAACACAAACCAAACATACCCATTATAATCGATAAAAATGATAAAATTTATAATTTTATATTAAATAATTAAAAAAGTAAAATAAATTATAATATATTATGATTGATGAGACCGTCACATCTTGTTCCAGGAGCACCACATAATTTTTCGTTCTGTGGGAAGAAAGCGGTGGGATGGTGTGGAAAGGAAGGTTATGGAATCGATTCATTTTCCCGCTTCTAGACTCTTCTACGTTACTGGTGCTTTAGTAAGCTTTTTGTTTCCTGTTCAAAAAAAAAATAAATTAGTAAGCTTTTTGTTTTGTTTTTACCCGGTTTTTAACGAATATATAGGTAACGATTTGTAATGCTTACATTTTTTTTTTATATTTATAAAAAATTAAAAAATTAATTTTTATTTTTTAAAAATAAATATAAATTAGAAACGTATTCCGTTTAGACAAGATAATTAAAAAAATTTAAAAACATAAATTAAAAAATATGTTTATTAAGACTTAAAATGTTTATATTTATTAATTAACTAATAAAAAAATACATATATATATATATAAGTTAATCTACAATCACATGGATTAGTTGATGGAAACAAATATCTCATAATAATAATAATAATCTATTCTATTATTAAAAGCCAACACCAACTTTGGTGTCATGAAGCCCCACGTTTATTGCAGCCTCTACTTTATGATGCCACGTGGAATTTAAGTAACTTGAAAAGAAAAGGAAACAAAGGCTTCCCACGTTTTCCACTTTCTTAACACAATTGATGAGAAACGGTTCTCATGGCAGTTACATTCCTGGCCATGTTCTTAACACATTTGCACTTTCTCCATAATCACCCCCTTTCCAACTGTGCTAATCTGTTTAGTAAAAGGGGAACCTCCATAATCACCCCCTTTCCAAATTCTTCTCTCTCTCTCTCTCTCTCTATATTCGTTAGCCATAATCGAACCGAAAGGGTTCCAAAAATCGATGACGGAGTCGATTGCAACAGCATCCAAGTTGTTCTGCTGTTTTGTCTTCGTATCTCTGGAGAGTGAGAGAGAGGGGTTTGAAAATTGAAAGAGATTGATGGCGGCGTACAGAGCCGACGATGACTACGATTACCTGTTCAAGGTGGTTCTGATCGGGGACTCTGGTGTGGGAAAATCGAATCTCCTCTCGAGGTTCACCAAGCCTCGATTCCAAATCCACAATCGGCGTTCAATTCGCTGCACGTAGTATTCGCGTCGATGACAAGATCGTCAAGGCCCAGATTTGGGACACCGCTGGTCAAGAAAGGTTTCTTTTCCAATTCTCACTTTGAATCATCTCTCTGTTTTTTTTCATTTACTGAATTTCGCCTAGATAGTGAGAGAGAGAGGGATGAGAAAACCAGGTGTTGGTGAGAGAGAGAGAGAGAGAGAGAGAGATGAGAAACATAGGTGTAAGGTGTTTGACAAAGGGGAAAAGAAGGGTTGGGTTTAGTTTTTCTAGGGGAATTGCGTTGTCGACTGGTGATTGGTTGAAGGACTAACGTTTGTGGGGCCACATTTGTGGAGGAAAGAGTTCGTACACTGCCAATGTATATCCAATTTGTATTGCTATTACATCCATGCTTTCGTTTTCTTTTGCTAACGCCGCTTTTCCTTTTATGTTGTGTTGTTTTGAAAAACAGGTTAAAAATTTATTTTCTTGAATTTTTAATAAAAGTATATGTATAAAAATGGGGAGAGATAATTTAATTTAAAAGATTTTAAAAGTTAAGAGCTTAACTTTTCTGGCCAAAAGAGGCCGTTATTAGCCCATTTGAGATAGATTGTTTTAATTACTTTTTTTTATTTTTATTTTAGTCTGATTTAAAAAGTTATGTTTAAGATAATAATTACTTTTTTATAATTAATTTGATGATATATTCATTTTATATATATATATATATTTAAAAAATTGTGAAGCATAAAATGTGTGTAATTATTTAGACTTACACTTAAAAAGTTTGGAATTTCTTTTCCATTTGATGTCAAACTGTATTTTTAAAATTTTTTAGTTTCATTTATAAAAAGCTTCAATAATATTTATATTTTGTGCCTTTATATATAATAAGTCAATTACAAAATCAAAATTATTATTGTACTCTATTAGTCAAAGTACGCATGTGAACAATTGTGTCTCATTTTAACAACGTAAAATTCTAATTTAATCAATGTACATTGTTTGTAAATTAATTTTTACATGTATCTTATATATTTTTTGTAAGATTTGTAAGATCTTCAGTCTTATCTTACCAAATTAAGATTTCATATGAATTTTTGTTTTATAGTTTTCTTTAATTAAGATTAGTAAATATTATATTTTCTTAAAAAAAAATTGAACAAATTTTAGTGTACATCTATTTCATTTATCAAATATCTTAATATCAAATGTTTCATTACACATTATTGTACACGTTATTTATATGTGCATTATTAAAAAATTTAATGTAATTCATATTATAATTTCAAACGAGTTTGCACACGCATCGCGTGTGCGCGGCCGCTAGTAATAATAAAAAGGGGAACAGTGAAGCCAAAAATGAGGAGAAGTTGCTGAAACAATTGGGAAAGACAAAAAGAGATAAAGAAAAGTGAGAGAGAGAGAGAGAGAGAGCCGAAGGAGAAGAAGAAAATAGGGAGAGTGAGGGAACACCAAGAGAGTGAGGATTCAATTTCCTTGATGAAGAAGGTCTTCTTTGTTGGAAGTTGTAAGAAGATTCAAGAGTTGTTACACAGAAAGAGAGAGAGAGGGAAGAGAGCTATTTGTAGAGAGAGAGAGGGAGGAGGAGAGTTGTCCGACGTCAATCGTGACTCCTCCAGCATCGATCCTCCTCTTCCGGCCTCAATTCGACGTCGAAACTTCTCCTCCAGCCTTGATCCTTCTCCTCCAACCTCGATCGTAATTCCCCCAGCCTCAATCATGACTCTTTCGACCTCAATCGACGGTACCCCTCTCCCTTTCTCTCTCTTCTAGATTCTTTGAACAACAAAATGAAAGAAAAAGATGAGCAGAATTAGAGATAATGTATATATTACCAGTGTAGTTGAGTAATTAAAAAATGCTCATTTGCAGATTCGAACCATGGCCTGTGTTACTATAGCTCCACGTTTAATATAGCTTCGCGTTTTTGGACTTTCGTTTACTGTTTAAAAATCAACATAAACTCATTTTATGAGTTTACAATTTTTCCTTAAATTTACAAACTAAAAGACAACCATTTATAAACCTAAAAAAATTTATCAAATAAGTTTTTATGATAATTTTTAAAATTTTTATAAATATAAATTAAAAACTGAAAATAAAAACATTACCAAACAATCCCATAAAAAATAATTTAAAATTAAATGATAAAATATTATATATATTACTATAATGTTTTTGAATTAAATAATTATCAAGTCTATATCTTTTTTTTTCTTTCATTAATGATGCCACAGATTAATTATATTCAACCATTTTTCTAGTTATTCTCACTTATTCGCTCGTTAACTTCTTCTACCTGGTTAAACTTTAACTCGACTTAGCTATCTTTATATATCCCTTTGTAAAATCATTATATTTTATCAAAAATTTTATTCTTACCACTGTAATCAGTATAGTATATATAGGTCTTATTTGAGAATGATATATTCAACCAAAAAGTCAATATTTTTAATTTTTTTACACAATTTTTTTGTAAATAAAAATAAAATAAAAAATCACTGAAAAATTCAATTATCAAACCAACTCTTATTTTCACTACTTTTCTCTGTGTCAAATTTTTTCATTTGCTATATATTTCTTTAAAATAAAAAAAATAAAGATTTGCAACGAAACTAAAATATATATGGAAAACATAAAAATCAAGAATACCTTGTCATTTTGACTTTGTTGAATATTAAAATTCAAGTTACAATAAAGTCACTCTTATAATTTAATCATAACATTTTTATTTAGAGTAGGCTTCTCTCTAGTTTGAAATCGGATTGGAGCGTATTTTTGGATCTGTTAGGGCCCACCACGAGTCTAGCTTCGATTATTTGAACCGTTCAATGTATAGAACTTATTGAGTACTTTATTCCTGTAAAAAAATTACGTTGATCGGATATTGATAACTACTTAATCATATTAGATTTCTATTAACGGTAAATATAATTTTCAAAATAAATTATTAACAAAAAATGATTCGATCAAGTAGCTATCGACATCCGATCAACGTAATATTTTACAAGGATAAAGTACTCGATGAATTCTATACATTGAACAGTTTGAATTATCGAAATAGGATCTTTAATGGGCCTCACAAGCAGTGGCGGAGCTAAAAAATTAAATTAGAAGGGACACTTATTAATTACAATATCGAAAATTTTTACAAAAATATTTCATGCAAGTTTTTATAATTGATTTCGAGAAACATAATAATATTATTTGTAACTAATGTATCATGGATAATACAAAAAATATATATATAAATATAAGTCTTAAAATAAATTATATAATGATAAAAAAAATTTATACAAAATTTGATTAAAAACTTTATATAATAGTAATACTACGTTATCATTGATATTTAATATCACTAACTAATAGTATATAAATACATAGAGAGTGAACCTCACATGTCAAATGTAACTAACAATCCAATAAATTTCATATCTTTATAGTGAGATTACTTATACTTGCATGTTAATAATGATATCACCATTACATTAAAAAATTTTCATAAATAATATGGCTTATAATAGTTTATTATTTTCAATTAAAACAACCATTATTGTTTTCATAATTTTAAAAATGTTATTGACATTTCACTCTAATAATATTTTTGTAGTTTTTTTATTTAAAATATTTTCTTTATGTTTGCAAAATTTATAAAAAAAAAAAAAAAAAAAACCCCAAAATCCAGGGGGGCACATGACTCCCCTGGGCCTCACCTCCCTCCGCCATTGCTCACAAGCCTAACAGCACTATCTAATCCACAAAGTGGACCGGAGACAAGCTTGACCATTTTATTTAAATGTGCTATAATTTAAAAACAAAAAAACGAACCTACAAAATAAATAAATATTTGAATTGGGCATATTATTAGACCCACGGTTAGAATTAAAGAATAAAATGTATTTATTTTCAATAATTTATCCATAATTTTATAAATTAAATTTTAAGTAACTTTTAAGATGACTACATTTTACTATCATATTTAAGTATTATATGATGTAACGTTTTATTTGACACTTATTATATATTTGATAGGCTTAATATGATATATGCCGTCTGGTTCAAATATATATATATATATATATGATATATGCGGTTAGTGCTATACGTCACAACAATCATTATAGTATTATTAAAATTTTATTTGAGACTAATTTTCTTTTTAATTATGTATAATTAAATTTTGTTTTAAATATTTTAGGATAAAAATATATGAATTTTAAAAAATTGTCATATTACTTTTTAAAAGGAAAATAATTAAAGAAATTTTAAAAACCTAATGAGTAGGAAACAATCATCTTAACATGTAATTTAAAATATGAAAAAAAAAAAAAAAAGAAGTTAAAAGAATGAATTAGGACTTTAAAAAGATGTGATTACAATTAAAATTAATGCCATATTTATTAATAAGTATAATTTTGTACGGGGAGCAAATATTCAGGCGAGCCCGTACTCTTTTCTTCCAAGCTCCTGCCTGTCCGATCGACCTGCGAGCACAACAGTGGTGAGCTACCCAGCGGTGTGTGGCCGGAAAACTCCTTCGACGATCAAGTTAGAACACACACACAGGGATAGATAGAGAGAATGGAGAGTGTTTAGTGTAAATCTCACCAAATGTTCATCTGCCTCAGCATGAGGGGCACAGACTCGCTTATATACCTTATGCGCCCCAAATCTACTCTCATTAATCTCTCGACACGTGGTGCTGCTATCCCATCTGTCAGCACAAATCTAGCTGAACATCACCTAACTGCCAACCCACACCACTGGAAGCTCGGCAGCCAGGCTGCAACATCTCGACTGTCAACGGCCGTGCTGCGTAGCTAGTCAGAGCGCTCCGCTTGCCAAGCTCAATGACGACCGAGCTCGGTTGCATTCCGGCTTAGCCGAGCTCAGAATAAGTCATGATGGTTAGCCATCGGCCTTCCTGCTGAGCTAACGCATGAATCGTGGAACCCAGTGAGGCAGCAAACGTCTCGGCCGAACCTCACTTGACCGGCTAGTACGACATCAATTATGCAATTATGCCATTACCGAGCAACTATGTCATTACCGAGCAAGTAGCTTAGTTACACAGCAAAAGTGCTATTACTGAGCGAAAATCCTTTCTGGATGGGCCTAGGCTGCCACAGCCCAAATGTGTTCGGCCCATAATTTGTCCGGCTCTTACCACGACCCAATCCAAATCATAAATCTCCCTCTCAATTGCCCCTTAATTCTGTCCGCGCAAGCGTGACTGGAATTACATGTTCTGACCGGGATAACTCTTCCTCGGTTCACAATTTGCTAGACGGTGACCGGGCTAGTTAACTTACCTGTCTTCAAACTTGCCCGGTCGATGCCTCGACTTGCCATCCTGTCTCTTCAGTACTGACGCCGCCGTCAATAGGGACACGTGTCGCTCGTTCATTGGCCTCGAGCAGCCAACCGTCCCTTCACATTCAAATTTTTGGCGGTCTTCCTCCCATATATACGCCATTTCCTCTTCATTTCATTCTTACTGTTCCTCCTCCATTCCAAGCGTTCTAGAGCTCCTGTGCCTCTTACAAGCCTCGTTCCTGCCTTTCCTTGCATTTATGTTCGAGGAGGAAGCTCCTGCCCTTAATTGGTAAGTCCTTCGAGCCTCCTTTTTGCTATTTTCATTTGGTATTTCACATATTAGAGCACAAAATCCGTAGGTTTTAGGACATAACCCTCCCAAAACCCACACTTGCCCCTGTTCTCTTCGTTGTTCTTCAATCCCAGTGATGAACACATGAACGCACGAAGAACTGGAGCGGACCGGGCTCCAAGTTGCCTTTTGATCCAAAAAACAATTAGACCGAGCAATTTACAGGTTTGCTAAAACCTTAGTAGAAACTGAGGTAGACAAAGGACTTGGCCAATCGACCGGGCTTACAACTGGTCTACTTGAGCGACCGAGCTCCTTGGTTTGCCTTCGCGACCGAGGTGGTCTGGCACTCTTCATGACCAAGCTAATGTCAAGCTCGTTTTGCGCGATAGCGCTTCCACTTACACTTGCCATCCTTTTCCTACAGAGTCCAAGGGGACCATTGACTAATTATCGAGGCTCTCAAAGACCGAGCAGCCATTAAACACCAATCTGTGCCAAACCACCTCAGCCGAGCTAAACCAGCCGACTACACGTGGGGCGCTTCCGCTTCTTTGTTGATACTCCAGCTGCCTTGGTCGCGTTCCGGGAAGAGTACGGTATCCCAACCGACGTCTACCTAAAGCTCGGCGAAATTGAGACAACTCCTTGAGGCAGATTAGACCAGTGCCCCTTCACCGTGCTATCCATCATTGAAGGAGGCCTCCGCTTCCCGGTCAACCCACTGATGACCGAATTCTTGCGCCGCACCGGGCTAGCACCCACTCAAGTCCCAACCAACACTTACCGAATAATCAACGGGGTCCACGAGTTGAATAACCGACTAGGAACCAACTAAAGGTTTAGCCAAGATACTCCGTCAATACACCCTTGGGCTCACGGGCGACGGCTTTGCCTATTACTTAAAAATTCGACCGGGTAAAGAAAAAATAGTGACCGGCACCCCAGACAAAGACTTACACGACGATGACTTTTTCTGGGTGTCTGGCAACTATGAAACGGCTGATGTACCGGGCTGGTTTATTAGCAAGAACTTCGGCGAGATATGTAAGCCGTGCTAACTGCTTGGTCAATTTATCTTTCTTTACTATTCTATACTTGACACTTTTCTTTTTTCCTTTGCAGCAATCCAAGCCTTGCAAGCCAACTACTATTACCCCAACGAAGCAGCCATCAGGACCGTGCTCCGTTATCGCAACCAGGATTGTAACGAGCTCCTCGGCTACACTCCAACATACCGATATTCAACTTCGCGGCGGAGTAAAGTCACTAACTTTCTCTGCGCTCCATCTCCACCGCCAGATCCCACGCTGCCAGACATCCCCTTCATTCGTTTAACTGAAGCAGAAGAAATGGCCAAAGGAAGCCGAATCAAGAACCTGATCACCGCCACCTCAACCAAGATCCCAAGCATCTCAACCCGCTCTCCTACTGTCGGTCAATCCAGCAGGACCATGGTTGCATTGGCTTCTCCTGCCGCCGGGCAAGCCAGCAGAGACACCCGCCGGGCTAGCAAAAGGCCTCGTGCAGACCCTTCTGCCGATCTGGTAGCCGAGCTCAACACCGAGCAGCCTGCCGTCACCGTCGACCCAACATTGGCATGGAGGCCCCAGCTTAAACACTGGGGCAAGGAGATCCCGGCAATAGCTTCCGTCAAAGGCGACAAGGAGCATCTGCTCACCTTTGACCTTTCCAAGGCACTGCTTCTACCGAGCGATGTGGTCGGCAGCGACCATGTGCCGGACACACGTTTGGTAAAATCGTCGGTCAAATCCATGACTAGGGTAAGAATCTCAAACTTATGCTCAAAATTTCACCAAGTGTTTGTTCGGTTTTCTTTTTGATCAATCTCTCTTCTTGCAGGCCATCCAGAAGTAGCACTTGGTCATGGTGCGCATTCACTGGCTTCGGTAGAAGGCAATTGACTCTGCCAGCCAAGTTCAAAGCCTCAAAGCCGAGCTCGGGAGAGCCCAGTCTTCATTGCAAATGGCGAACTCCGACAACTCTCGGTTGCTCGGCTAGCTTAGCTCTGCCGAGAAGGAGAGAGACGCGCTCCGGGCCGAGCTAGATACGCTAAAACAATCACGGGAAGAGGATCTGAAAGGTGCAAACAACGTCGGTTTCCTTGAGGCTGAGGAGAGTTATATAAAGCAAGTCCGCGCCACCCAAGACATTTTCTTCAAGGTGTAGACAGGCCCACGGGGGGACCTCGCTACAGCTCGGACTCGATTTTTGTCACGGTTCTTAATCTTGAACCAAAAAGTCCAAATCCGGCAAATCGTTTTGAGAAAACAGATTTTTGAAAGAAGTGCCAAACATGGACTGCTTTGCCAGATACAGAGTCGCCACCTAAATATTTTATTTTTGGGAAATTTAGGAAATCCTGACTCGTGCCTAAGGCCACGTGTCCGTCATCACCAAAGTTGCCTCGGCTCGAGAACTTGGGTACGATTGGGGAAGGTCACTTCTTGAGCACCCCCGCTCGCCCGGTCAAAGACCGACCTCTACTAACCATGATATCTAATTTTGAAAATGTTGTGCGTTCTTATTCCGGTTATTAGCCTAGATTTACTATGTGATGCGCACAGCATACAAGTATAGATCGAGTCGCCTGAATTGGAACAAAACATTTCATGTTTGTTTATTTGAAAAATGGTTTGATGGTGCTACTCGCAGGTAGGCTTAAAATGCAGATTTTGCTACCTTCAGGTGGACTTAAAAAGATGGTTTTGCCACTATTTAGTGGGCTTAAGACGCGCAGTCAATGCATTGTTCCAATTCAAGTAACCCAACCTTCACCCACAGGCATTCAATGCAGTTATATCACATAAGCAGTTAGCCTCATGGTAAGCATACTATTCATGGCAGTCACTCACACGCATGCAAGGATGCTAAAGCATAAAACTCACCGAGTACTCCAAGCCAAAACAGAAACCGATTAGAAATCCATGCATGATTCTAAATATACAGAAATACCTAATGCAACACATGCAAAAATGCAACTATAGCAGGCTCGGCTATTCTAAACATGGCATATGGAATGCTACAGCTAACATGTATTCAACTTAGAATTGAAGTACAAATATAGTTAGTATGATGCGCCGAGCCCGGTGCATGCAAGACAGATGAATGAATGCAAACATGCTATCATACTGTATGCTAATTGAAACATGCCCTAATCTAACCATCATAAGCAGGTAAATAAAAGGGAAGAAAGACGTGGGGTTAGAAGACATACATCACACACACACACACACACACTTATTACAACATTGCCCTTGCGCAGAGGGTCCGAAAGAATAATATACAGTCTTGAATATTACAGTCCAAATAAATAATACAGTCCAAATACGTACAAAAATCCTAATTAATTACCAAATTAACTAAGAAAACAATAAACTGGCATGCAAGCCAGAGACTGCCTTAACTCTTCTTCAGATGATGAATGATGCATATCCGGGTTGCCTTTGCGCGGAAATCCACTGTGATGCCCCAATTAGCCTCTGTTTTGCAATAATTTTCAGAAAGCGCGCCAAGCCCCGGAAGACTGCTGATTCTTGATTTACTGCAACAGAGAGCAAGAAAGGGACATGGCAATGTATTTTTACAAATGTATGCATGCCTCGATCCTCGTGCCACCAATCACGCATATCAATGCATAATGGCCGAGGAATCGAATTGCACAACTCAATATGGAATGAATGCATATGAAAACTTAACTAAAACCTAACTCCATCACGGATAATCCGGAGTGTCGGTGACTGGGAATTGAGACACGTTCCGTCACTCGGAGTACGAAACGCCCCTCGTTTCCCGTGCTCGGGCTAACTCCTATCCCGAACACAATGCAATGTGCATGACATGTATGAAATGCAACTAAGATACAACCTAACATGCAACATGCTATGAAATGGCATACACGATGCACGAGGTAACATGGCATACACAATGCGCTAACATACAACCTAGCATACACAATGCTATGGAATGAAATGGCATACACAATGCGATATGAACTTATACTAACACAAGTGAACCTCAGCCACACTCACATAAGAAGCCATTAGATGAAAATGAGACACTCGAAATGCGTGCACACGTGCACGCAAACCGATGACCGACCCTAAGGCACGAAATGCCACTCTAACAAGACATGGCGAAGCATGGAATATGGCATACTAGCATGCAAATTTCAGAGGCAATAAGTGATGTAAAACAGCCCGAAAGATGGCAAAATGACACCCGATGCATGAAATGAGTTCCGAAACATGAAATTAGGCGCATGGAATGACCTATGGCTATGCAATGCATGCATTATTTGAACATGAAGTGTGAAGACAGAATCAAGACAGCCCCAAAAAAAGCATATTTACAGTTTTAAGCAAGGCCAAAAAGTGAACACAAATGGGGCTAAGCTAGCATGCAAAAATGGCCCCGAAAGTGAAATAATGAAGTAAGTTGCAGCTGCTGACCTCAAAAAGAGAAGGGCCCTTCTAAAATGTTGAATAGGGGCCCAAAATATGGTATTTTACAGTTAGTGACCAAACCCAAAACAGTGGACAAGCAAGCCTAAAATACTATGCAAGATAAGGCCAAAAAGAGGGCTTCAACACAAAGTATACAAAGGATGCCTCAAACAGCAAAAGACCCTTAATAAAATATGAAGGGGGAGTCAAAATAAGGCTATTTACAGTTCGTACCAGGCCCAAAAACAGAAGCACAAGGGGCTAACAAATCATGCAAAAATAAGGCCAAAAGAGGGATACAAAGGCAAGTGGAAAATGGAAGCCTCAAACAGTGAGGAGCCCTTCAACAATGTTGAAGAAGGGCTCAAAATAAGCCACTTTACAGTTTACAATGTGTCTCAAAACAGTTTATACATAGGCCTAAAATACTATGCAAGGAAATGGCATAAAAGAAAGGTAAAGAAGCAAGTGCCACAAGGAAGCCTCAAACAGTGAGAGGCCCTTAAACAAATATGAAATAGAGCTCAAAAAAATTCTATTTTCAGTTAGGGTCGGAGCTCAAAAAAGTAAGCACAAGGAGCTAGAATATGAACCAAGAAAAGGGTCAAAAAGGGGAGAAGAGGACTTACCCTTGAAGACTAATCTTTGACAACCTTTTGGACCAAAATGCAGCACTCCTAGGCTCTGAAGAACAACCTCAAGCTGCTGGAATGGAGGATGGAAGGGTGGGGCTATGGGTTGGTGAAGAACCAAGGGGGTTTTTAAGGCTTAGAGTAGAGAGAGAAAGAGATTTAATGTGAGAGCTCCAAACCAAAATTTTCTAACTCCTAAAACCAGAACTGGGGGGGTGTTTATATAGGCAAAAGAGTGGGGGAAGAGGGGGGGAAATTGAAATTGAAATTTCCCCCCAAAAAGGCCAAAAAGTAAGATAAAGAGGCAAGTGATAGCTGCTGGTCTCAAACCGAAGAGATCCCTTCAACAAAGTTGAAGAGAGGCTTAAAACATCTCACAAGTAAACCTAAAATACCATGCAAAAAAAGGCCTAAAAGAGAGTTAAAGAGGCAAGTGATAGTAGGAGACCTTAAACAGCAAAAGGTCCTTAATAAAACATGAAAAGGAGCTCAAAATATGACTATTTACAGTTTGGGTCGGAGCCCAACAATGCTTTCAAGCAAGGCTCGGGGGCCAAAACGCGCAGCCCGGGGCCCCAAAAACTGACTATTAGGCACCGAAAGTGGTGTTCGACCACGAAGTTGGTCTCTCGGACCACAGTGTCCCTCAAAAGGAAGGAAATGAGGTATGTGTCAAAAATCAGAGCAAACGGAGGTGGTTAAGAGGTCCCGAACCGAGGCACACGGCCGTCGGCTCCGAAAAATCGAAAACTGGGCTCCAAACGGGAAAAAATGGCCTACGGCCACTGAGAGATGATCTACGAGACCTCTCCCTCCCTTCGGGAAGAGAAAACAGAGCCTGGTTCGCAAACCGAGGCAAAGCACAAAAGAGTCCGGAAGTCCGGAGGCAAGGCTCGCAGCCGGGACTCCGCAACCTCAGAACGAGCACAATATGCAACATCACTAAGCGCTCAATCGGTGACGTCTGAGTCATAAGGTCGGTAAAAAATGGAGTGTCTACAGTTGCCCCTCTTTGACAGAACTCAAAAGTCATAAGAATGACGGGAGTGAATGTCAAAGCCCAGAGACGACCCATTTTTGACAAGGCCAAAAACTTAGACAAAGCAGACAAGATAGACAAAGATGTGCCCACAGGCAAGGGCAAAATGCAAATGATAATGCAAGAAGCCGAACATAACTTATGATCATGCAAAGAAACATAGGGACGTATCCCGGTGTTTCGGAAAGGTATAAGCATTGGAACGTATTCCAGATGCTCTTAACCAAAGATGGAGAAACATGGGGACGTATCCCGGTGTTTAGGGACGTATCCCAAGGTTTAGGGACGTATCCCGGTGTTTAGGGACGTATCCCAAGATTTAGGGACGTATCCCAAGGTTTAGGGACGTATCCCAGAGGTTAGGGACGTATCCCAAAGGTTAGGGACGTATCCCAGAGGTTAGGGACGTATCCCAAAGATTAGGGACGTATCCCAGTGGTTAGAAAAGAAGGAGAAACATAGGGACGTATCCCGGTGTTTCAGGAGGAAGGAGAAACATAAGGACGTATCCCGGTGTTCTGCAAGGAATGTGAAACATAGGGACGTATCCCGGTGTTCCGCAAGGAATGAGAAACATAGGGACGTATCCCGGTGTTCCGCAAGGAATGTGAAACATAGGGACGTATCCCGATGTTCCGCAAGGAATATGAAACATAGGGACATATCCCAGTGTTCCGCAAGGAGTGTGAAACATAGGGACGTATTCCGGTGTTCCGCAGGGAGTGTGAAACATAGGGACGTATCTCGGTGTTTCGCAGGGAGTGTGAAACATAGGGACGTATCCCGGTGTTCCGCAGGGAATGTGAAACATAGGGACGTATCCCGGTGTTCCGCAAGGAATGTGAAACATAGGGACGTATCCCGGTGTTTCGGAAAGGCAAGAGAAACATAGGGACGTATCCCGGTGTTTCGAAAAGAGGGAGAAACTTAGGGACGTATCTCGGTGTTTCAGAAAGAAGAGAGAAACGTAGGGACGTATCTTGGTGTTTCGGAAAAGGGATAAGCATTGGAACATATTCCAAATGCTCTAAACCAGAGGAAGTTTGACCCGTCGCACGTGCGATGAGAAAGAAAGACAATTGCACGTGAAAAGGTGCATAACAATGCAAGATAGATGTGCATAATCAATGCAATGAATGAGAATAACAATGCTAGTGAAGTGGGTGCATAACAATGCAATTAGAATGGGCATCACAATGCAAGCATGAGAAGTGCATAACAATGCGGGTGGAAGGATGCATAACAATGCAAGTGGAATGTGCGTGACAACGCATATTTGAAACAAAATGCCGAATAAGGGAATACAAGCCTTAACGAGACCAGATTAAAACGCAACCTCCGATTTACCTTTCGGAGGGGTTTGCAACACATTCAGCTCAAAAACGGGCATACCCTGTTCATATTAGAGAGAGATAACATCTGTTGCTGCTTTAATCGCCATTCTAACTTGAAGCAGGCTTACACTTGGGATAGAGGCACACTCATTCTTCGGAACACTGACAAGGTCTGAAGAGGTACATCTGGAATACAATCTTAGAATTCGCTGAAGGTGAAACACACTCAGATGCTTCGATTTTCCCTCTTTTCTTTTGCTTTGCAGTTTGGAACCCACATAGCTTCAGATAGGTCCTTGTTTCACTGTTCTCACATGACCTGGGTTAAACCCTGCAGTTTTCGAAAGAAAAAATTCCTTTTTTGCACAAATGCGGAGAATGGCACAGCACTCTGAGCACACAACAAATCATTTTTGAAATTGAGAAAATGAGTTCTTGACCGGGTATTGAGCCTACAACTGAACACAGCAAAGACGACCCAACGACGAAAAATAAAGGTAAACAACCTAAACACACCGAGACACACTCGGAACGACTCAAAGCAAGAATCGAGAAAAACAAAACAAAAGACACGACACACAGACGTGTTACAAAGACAAGAGACCTCTCAGTGCACAAGGAGCCAGTTTCTCTAGGTATTATTTCCCACCCTTTCTCATTTGTGATTCTCACATCACTCGGCCCTCAATCTCTGTCTTTCTAAAAAAAAAGCCATTTTCCTCACTTTTTCTCTCAGCACACATCTCTCTATTCTTCAATCTCTCATTTTAAATCCCTCCCCTGGGTGGTTGATGGATAAATAGCAAGTTGTGGGCTCGTGCCCCTAGCATTCTGCTAGATTCTCATTCTTCCGTTCACAGCTAGTAAATTCCTCCCATAGAAGGGTTGCGCTACAACTGGGTGTGTAGCAAATCTGCAGCTAACATCGGTTGATGATGCTTTGCTGGGGAGTTTGGACGTGATAAGATCTGTCCAGATGATGGAGTGGAATATCTTGCCCCATTCCAGTTCGTGCTTCGCACTTGGCTTGATACCTTGTTGCTTGGAGGGTGAAAGAGCTTTCAGCCCTTTATTGTGCCCTTTTCTGGCGAATACGGTGCCCTTTCCGGCAAGTGCATTAACAACGGGAAAAAGACAGGAAGCTTGACTCAAATGTACCCCTAGTTCATCATTTTGACCATTTTTTGTTTTGGTTTTCTACTAAAACAATTTTGATCAGCATAAGAGTTTGATTAACATACTTGTTCGATTTTTGATTTGAAATCATGCAAGTCTGGCTATGAGCACTGAAATTTTTCCTTTTTTGGGTCTAAGAAATGGTCTAGTTTTTTGGGAAAATGGAATAATTTTTGAGAGAAAATTAGTCAACCTCAGTAAAAATTCTCAAAAACTGTTTTTGCAATCGGCCACTGCTCAACGAGCATAGAACCCACTCTCGAGATGCATAACCTCAAATCCGAAGAAAAATTGCCCCTTGCTTGAAGAGAGCTGCATGGCAACGAAAAGTTGCCCCTTGTTTGAACGACACCGCGGCGCATTGAATGGCAACGGAAAGTTGCCCCTTGTTTGAATGGCACCACAACGCATTGTAGTCAGTCCTCAGAGTGACGAACACAACCAAATCCTTAGATACAGAGAAGGCAAAGATGATCAAAACTATTACATGGACATAATTGATTTGGAGTGTTTTACGGCTGGACTTCAGAATGAAGTTGCCTACGTATCCCAAAGATGGGAATCAAGCTTTACGTAGTTCGGGGTTAAGGTATACTTGGGTATTTAACCTCTCCTTTTTATGCTCTAACTTTTGCCAAGGCGTCTATTGCGGGTTTTCAACCTTGCGAGCTTTGTTTTTCTGATTCTCTTCTTTTTTTCTTTCTTTTTTTTTTTGCATTTTCTTCATTTTTTTCTTTTTTTTCTTTTCTTTTTTTTTTTTTTCATTCTTTGCATTTTTTTTTTCTTGCTCTAACTTTTGCGTGGGTCGCCCTTCCGGGTTTTCGGCCCAGCGAGCCTCTCAAGGGTAAAAGTGTAGCTTTGTCCATGTCAAATGGTTTTGAGATCCTGAAGTCATCTGAATCCAAGAGAATGGTCATTGTCACGATGATGCAGAGTCCATCAAATGGGGGTGAATTTGCCTCGTGTTGTGGATCTAACTCGCTTTTCTTCAAAGAATACTTTCTTCTTCCTCCCTCTGGGATTTGGCATTCTTGCCAGTCTTCATTGATTTGCAGGATGATCCATCTTCGGCTCTTCGAGCACATCTGACATTTTTCTGCCCCTAGGTCGCAGGCTGCTTCGAATCTGGCCACACAAGCCTCACATTGTGGTTGACCGTTGAACACTCTGAATTAAGGTCCAAGGTTTGAAAGCAAGGGGTTGAGTCTCGAGGTTGAGTGCGATCCTAGGCTGCACAATCTCAAGAGTGATTCCACACAAGTCTTCGCAGGATCGCGCAAAAATATTTTTTGAAATCTTTTAAGGAAGCGACCAGTCGCTCGCACTAAAGACAGTGTAGAACCAATCTGGATCAAGCCAGGATCCTTCCCAGTACTCACATTAACAAGCATGATTTCATTCATTAAGGGTTTAGCACGCCTCTCTTTTTCTCAGTTGATCAAATTTTTGCAAAACCCGAGGAATTCCTTCATCTTCGTTTTCACCGCAGTGTTCAAAAGGTTTTGAAAAACTTAGGTCAATGCAATGAGTTCGAGGCACAGAAAAGTAGGCAAAAAGTATTGTCATTTCGTTCAAACTCTCTGGCACAACTGGCACAAGGCAAAAGCAAGCACAAAAGCGTGAAAAACCGCTGCTGTTTTATTCAAAATCTGTTGGCGTTACTAGCTCCAAGGCAGAAACAGACTCAAAAGAAAACGAAAAGACAAACACAAAACAAGCAAGTGATGTCCCAGGTAACACCCTCGGCATTACCCGACTCCAACCAAAATAGGACTGACTCGGTACAACAAGACAGACCCAATGACTCAGTAAGAAAAGACTGACTCTATACAAAATAACAAGACTGACCCAATACCTAAGTCAAAATGTACAAAAACCAGCATTCACAAATGCTCAAAACAGTGCATGCCATACACCATATCTGAAATAAACTGAACGCCGCCCTCAGGTGGTTCATCCCTCGATCACATCACATTATCCCCCACAAGTTCACTGATCAAGTGCCGATAGACTTTGCAGGACCTGGTGCGGGGATGACCCCGTTGTCAATCAAATTTTGTATCTCGTGGCGGAGACGGACGCAACTGTCGGTGTCGTGACTGGTTTGTTGATGGAAAGCACAGTACTTAGTCGGGTCATGCTTTGGAGGGAGAGGATCGAGTAGAGGCCATTACTCTAACAGTTTCAGATGTCCTTTCCTGAGTAGGACCCCCAGGGCTTTAGACAAAGACATATAGAGTGGGGTGAAAACCCTCTTGCCTCGGGGTAGATAGTCTGAAGTTCGGGGGTTTGAAGTGGATGCACCAACAAAGGGGGTGGCTGCTCTTGGTGTGGTAGTGGCGACCATGCCCACTTCGGAAGATCTTACAGCTGCGTCACCGCTGGTGGTCGCATTCGAACTACGGGAAAATGCCCTCCTGGGCTGCTCCTTTCCTGGTCAATGAGGCCCTGCTTCATAGCATCCTCGATCTGTACTTGTAGACGTCCCCGAACGGCCCGAGAGGGTTAAGTCCCATTCCGTTCATATTGGGTTCACTACAGTTCAAGGACTCAAATGTCACGGTTCTTAATCTTGAACCAAAGAGTCCGAATCCGGCAAATCGATTTTGAAAACAGATTTTTTTGAAAAGAAGTGCCAAACATGGACTGCTTTGCTAGATACAGAGTCGCCACCTAAATATTTTATTTTTGAGAAATTTAGGAAACCCTGACTCGTGCTTAAGGCCACGTGTCCGTCATCACCAAAGTTGCCTCGGCTCGGGAACTTGGGTACGATTGGGAAAGGTCACTTCGTGAGCACTCTCGCTCACCCGGTCAAAGACCGGCCTCTACTAACCATGATATCTATTTTTGAAAACATTGTGTGTTCTTATTCCGGTTATTAGCCTAGGTTACTATGTGATGCGCACAGCATACAAGTATAGACTGAGTCGTCTGAATTGGAACAAAACACTTCATGTTTGTTTGTGAAAATGGTTTGCTACTCGCAAGTAGGCTATGACGTGGATTTGCCACCCTCGGGTGGGCTTAAGAAAACATGATTTTGCCACTATCTAGTGGGCTTTAAAACAAACATTTGATGAATTGTTCCAATCCAAATAACCCAACCTCCACCCATAGGCATTCAAGCAGTTATATCACATAAGCAAATAGCCTCATGGTAAGCATGCTATCATGGCAGTCACTCACACGCATGCAAGGATGCTAAAGCATAAAACTCACCGAGTACTCCAAGCCAAAACAGAAACTCATTAGAAATCATGCATGATCCTAAATATACAGGATTGCCTAATGCAACACATGTAAAAATGCAACTATAGCAGGCTCGGCTATCCTAAACATGGCATATGGAATGCTACAGCTATCATGTATTCAACTTGGAATTGAAATACAAATGCAGTTAGTATGATGCGCCGAGCCTGGTGCATGTAAAACAGATAAATGAATGCAAACATGCTATCATACTGTATGCTAATTGAAATATGCCCTAATCTAACCATCATAAGTAGGTAAATAAAAGGGAAGAAAGACGTGGGGTTGGAAGACATACATCACACTCACGCACACTTATTACAATTTTGCCCTCGCATAGAGGGTCCGAATAAATATACAGTCCCGAATAAAAGAATAGTACGGTCCAAATAATACAGTCCAAATAATGTACAAATTCCTAATTAATTAACAAATTAACTAAGAAAGCTGTAAAACTGGCATGCAAGCCAGGGACTACCTTGATTCCACTCCGGGTGATGAATGATGCATGTTCGGGTTGCCTTTGTGCGGAAATCCATGACGATGCCCCAATTAGCCTCTATTTGCACCTGTTCTTGAAATGCGTGCCAAGCTCTGAAAAGTTGCTGATTCTTCATTTTGCTGCAACAGAGAGCAGGAAAGAGGCATGGCAATGTATTTTCACAAATGTATGCATGTCTTGATCCTCGTGCCACCAATCATGCATATCGATGCATGATGGCCGAGGAGTCGGATTGCACAACTCAATATGAAATGAATGCATATGAAAATACAATAAAACCTAACTCCATCATGGATAATCCAGAGTGTCGGTGACTGGGGAATTGAGACACGTTCTGTCACTCGGAGTACGAAACGTACCTCGTTTCCCGTGTCCGGGTTAACTCCTATCCCGAACACGATGCAATATGCATGAAATGCAACTAAGATACAACCTAACATGCACAATGCTATGGAATGGCATACATGATGCACGAGATAATATGGCATACACAATGCACTAACATACAACCTAGCATACACAATGCTATGGAATAAAATGGCATACACATTGTAATATGGACTTACACTAACATGAGTGGACCTCAGCCACACTCACATGAGAGGCCATAATGATGAAAATGAGACAACTCGAAGTGCGTGCACGCAAACCGAGGACCGAACCTACGGCACGGAATGCCACTCTAACATGACATGGCAAGACACAAAAAAATGGCATACTATCATGCAAAAATCAGAGGTAAAATGAGATGCAAAACAACCCCGAAACCCGGTAAAATGAAACCCAATGCATGAAACGAGTCCCGGAACACGGATTTTGGCGCATGAAATAGCCTGTAACTATACAATGCATACATAATTTGAATATGAAATGAAAATAAAGAAGCAAGGCAGTCCCGAGAAAAGCATTTTTACAGTTTAGAGTGAGGCCAAACAGTGGGCCCAGGTAAGGCTAAATTAGCATACAAAAATGGCTCCGCAAGGGGGGTAATGAAGCAAGTCACAAATTATGGCCCCAAACAGAGAAGAGGCCTTCTAAAATATTTAAGAGGGGCCAAAAATATAATGTATTACAGTTTATGACAGGTCCCAAAAACAGATGCAACTATGCCAAAGATCTCATGCAAGAAATGAGCCAACCAAGGGGCAAAGAAGCAAGTGGTGCATGGAGGTCTCAAACAAGTGAGGGACCTTCAAAAATATTGAATAGGGGCCCAAAATAATGTTTTTTACAGTTTAGAACCAGCCCCAAAACAGTGTAAAAATAGGCTCAAAATGTCATGCAAAATGAGGCCACCAAAGGGGCTATAACATGAGGTGTACAAAGGGTGTCTCAAACAGCCAAGGACCCTTAATGAAACATGAATAGGGAGTCAAAATAAGCTTCTTTTCAGTTCGGACCAAGGTCCAAAAACAGAATCTCAATAAGCTAATAAACCATGCAAAAATGGGGACCAAAGAGGGGTACAATGGAAAGTGATACATGGAGGTCCCAAACAGTGGTGAGCCCTTCTTCAATATTTAAGAAGGGCTCAAAATAAGCTTAGTTATAGTTTATATCATGCCTCAAAACAGATTACACATAGGCCAAAAATACTATGCAAGATAATGGCATACAAAGGGGTATTGAAGCAAGTGTAAAATGGGGGTCCCAAACAGGGTAAGATCCTTAATGAAATAGAAAAATGAGCTCAAAAAAATGACATTTCCAGTTATGGCCAGAGCTCAAAACAGTAAGCAAAGAGGGCTAAGAAATGGTACAAAAATGAGCTAGAAAGAGGGAGAAATCAACTCACCCTTGAAGACCAAGCCTTAGCTGCCTCTTGGATTGAAAAATGGTGCCTCCTAGCCTCTGAGAAGACCTCCAAGCTGCTGGAAATGGAAGTGGTAGTGTGGTGCTAGGTGATGGTGAAGAAAGGGTGTAGGGACTTGGATGATTGGAGCTTGGAAATGAAGATGAATGGAGGTATGTATGCAAGGCTTCAAGACCAATTTTTCCAACCACTAAACCAGACCTGGGAGGCTGGTTATATGGACCAAAGAGGGGGAGAAAATGAGGGAAAAATGGGGGGGAAAACAAGCCAAGTTTTCCCCCAAAAAGTTCCCCCCCCCCCCCGAATATAGATTTTTGAGGGGAAAAGAGTATACAACTGTAATGTACTCACCCTGAGGAGAAAGGCCGGCCAAGTGTTGGAGCTGCAAGTGGCCAGCCGGCCACCCCCCATGGCTGGCCGGCCAGGGGTCAAAAAGGCCAAGTTGAAATAGTGGCCAGCCACTACCAATTGATGTCCTCTCAAGTGCCCTCAACACAACCCTGTGGTCCAAAATTGGCAACTGTGAAACAGGAGAGAGAACAAGCCATTTTTCAAAGGGGTTCAAAAGGTTCAAATGGAATTACTGGCCGGCCATGTGATATTTGTGTCCTCCCAAGTGTGTACAACACAAATATGTGGTTTGGAGCTGAAGAAAGTGGCCTTAGGGTGGTCAACATTGGCCTTGAAGTGAGAAAAACGGGCGTCGGAGGGCGATAATGGAATATAACTGGTTGCTGGAACAATTACTGGCCTCTCACCCTTCTACGACCTTCCTGGTGATAAAACAGAGGTCCCTGCCAAAAATGAATGAAAATCGATGCAAAATGAAGGTTCGGGGGCCGAAGCGCGGAGTCTGAGGCCCCGAAAACCGACTATTAGGCACCGGGAGTGGTGTTCGACCACGAAGTTGGTCTCTCGGACCACAGTGTCCCTTAAAAGGGAGGAAATAAGATGCATGCCAAAAACCGGAGCAAATGGAGGTAGTTAGGCGGTCCCGAACCGAGGCACACGACCTGACGGCTCCGAAAATTGGGAACCGGGCTCCGAAATGGGCAAAATGGCCTACGGCCACGAAATGTAGCCCACGGCCACCGAGAGATGATCTACGAGACCTCTCCCTCCCCTCAGGAAGAGAAAATAGAGAAAACCGAGCTTGGTTCGCAAACCGAGGCAAGGCACAGAAAAGCCCGGAAGTTCAGAGGCAGGGCTCACGGCCGAGACTCTGAAGCTTCTGAGCGAGCACGATATGCAACATCACCAAGCGCTCAATCGGTGACGTCTGAGTCTTAAGGTCGATAAAAAATGGGGTGTCTACAGTACTCCCATCTCATGCAAGTCTGAAAAGGTAGGGAAGGGGAGCACAATCATTTTCTGCATTAGTTTGGGCTGGAGGTTGCACACAACCATCCGTATCTGATCCTTATCCGTTGGCCTAATGGTTATCATTGAGGCCTTGGTCCTCCAGTGGGTTACAAAGTTAGAGAAGCCCTCTTTCGGCTCTTGCCTGGTCGTCTCGAGATCACGGGTTGTGATCTCAATCTGGGTATTGTATGAATATTGTGCGACGAAGGCCTCGGCCATCTCCTCCCAGCTTCGTTTCACTGAATTCTCCAATTTGGCATACCAGATGGCCGCAATACCTGACAGGGTCCCGCCAAAAAGGGAGAGCTTCTGTAATCTTGTTAAGCCCATCGGGCGCAGAACATCTGAAAACAAACTCAGGTAGACCATGGGATCTTCTGACCTGTCAAAACGGTCGATGTGAGGCATCTTGAACTCCGTCCGCAGAGAGTTACAAGCTGCGTCGGTGTACTTGCCTCAATGTTCGATGGACTTTACCCCAGGATTTTTGAACAACTTTTCAAGCTTACTCAACTTCAACGTCAGAGGTCGACCTCGAACTCGAAGGGAGAGTCCGGTAGATTGGTAGGTGTTTTGGACAGCTGGGGTAAAATTGGGGGCGGAGCCGGCCTTGTTGGAATGTCCGTATCTGCCTGGACATTTGGTGTCTCTCCGGGTATTGGAGCTCCTGGTGGAAGAGGAGCTTGATGTGAAGTAGACGCTCCACTTTGCTGTTGCAACCTAGTGATGAGCTCGGCTTGTTGAGCCATGATTGCAGCCTGCTGCTTGGAAAATTCCGCTTGGCGGACAGCGTCTTGCTGCATGAGTTTCATAGTTTCCTACATTTGACGCATCATTGCCTCCATCCCTGATGTATTCTGCTGATCCATCTGATTGACCGGTAGATCTATCTCTATGGCAACAATTGAGACCTCAGTCCGACTATTATGGGCCACTGATCAGTTCTTGAATTGGTGATCCGTACTCCTGCTTTCGCGAAAGAACACTGATTTACCCTTAAATTGAGTCTCTTACCTAACAAAGTCTATTAGCACTAGTCCAATGTACCCGGGAGATATCGGAGCCTTCTGAAGCTATGGTTCCAGGACTACCTAGCAAAAGAGAAAACAGACAACACATCAGCTCAACTTCACCAAAACAGATACGAGCATAGTAGGATGACTGTGCCCTCTACTAAACTCTGCCCCCAAAAAATTCTGCCTCAAATCTGATACCCTTGGGTAAAACTGAATCCCAAAATATGGAATTGGTGTCCGCAGTTCGATGCCCAAACTCATGAATCGATACATGCATTCTCAGAGACGCACTCTAAAGCACATAACAGATAAGTGAGAGCCAAAACACCCCCATGTTGGGGTAGGGTTTCCCTGTCCTATTTTGTCAGGAGCTAGGGTTTCACTACGCACACAGCGGTTTCAAACAACCTATATCGAGTAAGCAACCTGTCCTAGTTTGGAATGGTCACTACGGATTTCGATATGCACTAGGTCGAATGGTCAAAAAGGGTGCCTCGGTAAAACCGGGGTTTGTCTTCTCATACTAGTAGAGCCCACAACCGGTCAGCCTTATGGACATGTCTTGACAAGACAAGCCTCCGGCAAACCGTTCAGGAATAGCATATGGCAAACACAGTGTCCTAGCCGTACCAATGCAAATGCAATGCAAAGAAACACATAAGTGTAGTCAAAACCAGATATCATGAGTTCAAGTCAAGTTCTCTAAATCCCCAGCAGAGTCGCTAGAATCAGAGACAGTTCATGGGGACCTCGCATTCGGACTCGATTTTTGTCACGGTTCTTAATCTTGAACCAAAGAGTCCAAATCCGGCAAATCGTTTTGAGAAAACAGATTTTTGAAAGAAGTGCCAAACATGGACTGCTTTGCTAGATACAGAGTCGCCACCTAAATATTTTATTTTTGGAAAATTTAGAAAACCCTGACTCGTGCCTAAGACCACGTGTCCGTCATCACCAAAGTTGCCTCGGCTCGGGAACTTGGGTACGATTGGGAAAGGTCACTTCGTGATCACCCCCGCTCGCCCGGTCAAAGACCGGCCTCTACTAACCATGATATCTAATTTTGAAAATATTGTGCATTCTTATTCCGGTTATTAGCCTAGATTTACTATGTGATGCGCACAGCATACAAGTATAGACCGAGTCGCCTGAATTGGAACAAAACATTTCATGTTTGTTTGTTTGAAAAATGGTTTGATGGTGCTACCCGCAGGTAGGCTTAAAATGCAAATTTTGCCACCCTCAGGTGGGGCTTAAAAAGATGGTTTTGCCACTATCTAGTGGGCTTAAGACGCGCAGTCAATGCATTATTCCAATTCAAGTAACCAAACCTTTACCCACAGGCATTCAAGGCAGTTATATCACATAAGCAGTTAGCCTCATGGTAAGCATACTATTCATGGCAGTCACTCACATGCATGCAAGGATGCTAAAGCATAAAACTCACCGAGTACTCCAAGCCAAAACAAAAACCGATTAGAAATCCATGCATGATCCTAAATATACAGAAATGCCTAATGCAACACATGCAAAAATGCAACTATAGCAGGCTCGGCTATTCTAAACATGGCGTATGGAATGCTACAGCTAACATGTATTCAACTTAGAATTGAAGTACAAATGCAGTTAGTATGATGCGCCGAGCCCGGTGCATGCAAGACAGATGAATGAATGCAAACATGCTATCATACTGTATGCTAATTGAAACATGCCCTAATCTAACCATCATAAGCAGGTAAATAAAAAGAAAGAAAGACGTGGGGTTGGAAGACATACATCACACACACACATACTTATTACAACATTGCCCTCGCGCAGAGGGTCCGAAAGAATAATATACAGTCCCGAATAGTACAGTCCAAATAAATAATACAGTCCAAATATGTACAAAAATCCTAATTAATTACCAAATTAACTAAGAAAATAATAAACTGGCATGCAAGCCAGAGACTGCCTTGACTCTTCTTCAGATGATGAATGATGCATATCTGGGTTGCCTTTGCGCGGAAATCCACTGTGATGCCCCAATTAGCCTCTGTTTTGTAATAATTTTTGGAAACCGCGCCAAGCCTTGGAAGACTGCTGATTCTTGATTTGCTGCAACAGAGAGCAAGAAAGGGGCATGGCAATGTATTTTCACAAATGTATACATGCCTCGATCCTTGTGCCACCAATCACGCATATCGATGCATGATGGCCGAGGAATCGAATTGCACAACTCAATATGGAATAAATGCACATGAAAACTCAACTAAAACCTAACTCCATCACGGATAATCCGGAGTGTTTCGGATCGAATTGAGACACGTTCGTCACCGAGTACGAATGCCCTCGCTTCGTGTGCTCGGGCTAACTCCTATCCCGAACACAGTGCAATGTGCATGACATGCATGAAATGCAACTAAGATACAACCTAACATGCAACATGCTATGAAATGACATACACGATGCACGAGGTAACATGGCATACACAATGCGCTAACATACAACCTAGCATACGCAATGCTATGGAATGAAATGGCATACACAATGCGATATGGACTTACACTAACACAAGTGAACCTCAGCCACACTCACATAAGAAGCCATTGGATGAAAATGAGACACTCAAAATGCGTGCACACGTGCACGCAAACCGATGACCGACCCTAAGGCACGAAATGCCACTCTAACAAGACATGGCGAAGCATGGAATATGGCATACTAGCATGCAAATTTCAGAGGCAATAAGTGATGCAAAACAGCCCTGAAAGATGGCAAAATGACACCCGATGCATGAAATGAGTCCCGAAACATGAAATTAGGCGCATGGAATGACCTATGGCTATGCAATGCATGCATTATTTGAACATGAAGTGTGAACTCAGAATCAAGATAGACCCAAAACAAGCATATTTACAGTTTTAATCAAGGCCAAACAGTGAACACAAATGGGGCTAAGCTAGCATGCAAAAATGGCCCTGAAAGCGAGATAATGAAGTAAGTTTCAGATGCTGACCTCAAATAGAGAAGGGACCTTCTAAAATGTTGAATAGGGGCCCAAAATATGGTACTTTACAGTTAGTGACCAAACCCAAAACAGTGCACAAGCAAGCCTAAAATACTATGCAAGATAAGGCCAAAAAGAGGGCTTCAACACAAAGTATACAAAGGATGTCTCAAACAGCAAAAGACCCTTAATAAAACATGAAGGGGGAGTCAAAATAAGGCTATTTACAGTTGGGACCAGATCCCAAAAACAGAAGCACAAGGGGCTAACAAATCATGCAAAAATAAGGCCAAAGAAGGATACAAAGGCAAGTGGCAAATTGAAGCCTCAAACAGTGAGGAGCCCTTCAATAATGTTGAAGAAGGGCTCAAAATAAGCCACTTTACAGTTTACAACATGCCTCAAAACAGTTTATACATAGGCCTAAAATACTATGCAACGAAATGGCATAAAAGAAAGGTAAAGAAGCAAGTGCCACAAGGAAGCATCAAACAGTGAGAGTCTCTTAAACAAACATGAAATAGAGCTCAAAAAAATTCTATTTTCAGTTAGGGTCGGAGCTCAAAAAAGTAAGCACAAGGAGTTAGAATATGAACCAAGAAAAGGGTCAAAAAGGAGAGAAGAGGACTTACCCTTGAAAACTAATCTTTGACAGCCTTTTGGACCAAAATGCAACACTCCTAGGCTCAGAAGAACAACCTCAAGCTTCTAGAATGGAGGATGGAAGGGTGGGGCTATGGGTTGGTGAAGAATCAAGGGGGTTTTTAAGGCTTAGAGTAGAGAGAGAAAGAGATTTAATGTGAGAGCTTCAAATCAAAATTTTTTAACCCCTAAAACAAGAGCTGGGGGGGTGTTTATATAGGCAAAAGAGTGGGGAAAAAGGGGGGGAAATTGAAATTCAAATTTTTCCCCAAAAAGGCCAAAAAGTGAGATAAAGTGGGAAGTGGTAGCTGCTGGCCTCAAACCGAAGAGAGCCCTTCAACAAAGTTGAAGAGGGGATCAAAAAAAGACATTTTATAGTTTGTGACTAAGTCCAAAACAGCTCACAAGTAAGCCTAAAATACCATGCAAAAATAGGCCTAAAAGAGAGTTAAAGAGGCAAGTGATAGTAGGAGACCTTAAAAAGAAAAAGGTCCTTAATCAAACATGAAAAGGAGCTCAAAATATAACTATTTACAGTTTGGGTCGGAGCCCAAAAATGCTTTCAAACAAGGCTTGGGGGCCAAAACGCGTAGCCCAAGGCCCCGAAAACTGACTGTTAGGCACCGAAAGTGGTGTTCGACCACGAAGTCGGTCTCTCGGACCACAGTGTCCCTCAAAAGGGAGGAAATAAGGTATGTGCCAAAAATCGGAGCAAACGGAGGTGGTTAAGCGGTCCCGAACCGAGGCACACGGCCGTCGGCTCCGAAAAACCGGAAACCGGGCTCCAAACGGGAAAAATGGCCTACGACCACGAAACGTAGCCTACGGCCACTGAGAGATGATCTACGAGACCTCTCCCTCCCTTCGGGAAGAGAAAATAGAGAAAACGGAGCCTGGTTCGCAAACCGAGGCAAAGCACAAAAGAGTCTGGAAATCCGGAGGCAAGGCTTACAGCCAGGACTCCGCAACCTTAGAACGAGCACAATATGCAACATCACCAAGCGCTGAATCGGTGACGTCTGAGTCTTAAGGTTGGTCAAAAATGGGGTGTCTACACAAGGCTGGGTGGAAGTCTGCTTGTGAACATCTCAGCCAGGGACCGGGGACCGACGTGTTTGCCACTCCTCCAGCTGCCTCCCGACCGAGCTATCTCGTGCCCTACGCCAACGACGTCTTCGCCGCGTTGCAGGCTGAGGCCGAGGAAGAAGGCGACGAGGAAACCGAGAAAAATGCGAAGGGGGAAAATCACACAGTTCAGCCCGGCCAAACGGAGACCGGTGTCCAAGACCAAACACCAACGGTCAACTTGGAGGCAGCCGAGGACGAATTCACTGACCTTTCCCCCTTAGCTTAGTTTTCTTTGTCTTCTTTCTTCCTTTTTGGTTTACACATGTAACCGGGCTATTCGCCCCTCCTCTTGTAATCAGTTTTCACATCAATGAAAAGGCTCCGTTTTTTTCAAGTGTTTGCACGTTCTTCATGCTAGATAACATCAACTGTCAAAATACCTCGGCAAGACTAACCACTTTATCTAACTTATCTAACTGAAAAAGACATCGCGGTTTCCAACAGAAAGTTGAGTAAATCATCAACTACGTTAACCGGAGTAAAACATCTCGGTTAAAATCACATTTTTGAACAAATCATCAATGAAATTAACCGGAGTAAAACATCTCGGTTTTGGATCGCAAATTTGAGCAAAACATCAACTCATTCAACCGGAGTGAACATCTCGGTTGAGAAAAACATCAACTCATTCAACCGGAGTTAACATCTCGGTTGAGAATCTAAAAGTTGAGCAAAATATCAACTCATTCAACCGGAGTTAATATCTCGGTTGAGAATCTAAAAGTTGAGCAAAACATCAACTCATTCAATTGGAGTAAGACATCTCTGTTGAGAATCTAAAAGTTGAGCAAAACATCAACTCAATGAACCGGAGTAAATCATCTCGGTTTTAATATCAAAATCAACCAGAGTTAACATCTTGGTTGAGAATCTAAAAGTTAAGCAAAACATCAACTCAATGAACCGGAGTAATCATCTTGGTTTTAATTCTCAAAATCAACCGGAGTAAAACATCTCGGTTGAGAATCTCAAAATTGAAAAGCAACAATCAGAATGCTAAGGCGAAGATGAGACACTTCTATATATTGACAAAAAGAATATTACATTCTGAAGTGTAAGCCAAAAAATTCCTTTGCACAAAAAGAAAACAAAAGCTAAAAATAGTACAGTTTGAGGTTGGCCGCATTCCATGGCCGGGGTATTTCTCTACCTTCCAGGTCCTCCAAGTGGTATGCCGCTTTGCCCACCAGACCGATTATCTTACATGGTCCTTCCCAGTTTGCCCCTAGTTTGCCTTCACTTGGCACTAGGGTATTGCCCATGACCTTCCTCAAGACCCAGTCACCTACTTTGAACGGTCTGGGGTGCACCGTTTTGTTGTATTTCCTTAAGAGCTCTTGTTGGTAGGCTGCCACATGGATGAGAGCCTTTTCCCGGAGTTCTTCCACGAGGTCCAATTCCAGGGCAATGGCTTCGGCGTTCAGCTCGGGGTCAAAACTTTCACTTTTGAGGGTGGGCATTCCAACTTCCAAAGGTATGACCGCCTCCATGCCATATGCCAAAGCAAAAGGTGTTTCCCCGGTAGATCGCCGCGGGGTTGTTTGGTATGCCCAAAGGACGTTGGGGAGTTCCTCGGCCCATTTTCCCTTGGCTTTCTCAAGCCTCTTCTTCAACCCATCAATGATGGTCTTGTTTGATGCTTCGGCTTGACCATTAGACTGTGGGTAAGCCGGGGTAAAGTTGTAGAATTCAATTTTCAAGTCTTCACAAAATCCTCTGAATAGGCGACCATCAAATTGGGTGCCGTTATCAGAGATCAGAATTTTTGGGACGCCAAACCGCGTTACTACATTCTGCTAAACAAACCGCTTGATGTCTTTCTCCTTGATTATTGCCAAAGGCTCTGCTTTAACCCATTTGGTGAAGTAGTCTGTGGTCGCGATGAAGAACTTCGGGTTGCCTGGTGCAGTTGGGAGTGGCCCTACTATATCGAGCCCCCACATTGCAGAAGGCCAAGGGCTAGTGAGGGGAAGAAGTTCTCTGGCCGGTTGGTGAATTTGGTGGGCAAACTTCTGGCACTTCTCACACTTGCGAACATACTTCTATGCGTCGGCTTGCATGCACGGCCACCAGTAGCCTTGCGAAATAGCTCGGTAGGCCAAAGATTTGCTCCTTATGTGACTGCCATAGATGCCTTCATGAATTTCGTACAAGAAAGCGTCCACACTACTCGGGTGCACACACTTTAGATACGGACCGGTAAAAGACTTCTTGTATAAAGCGCCTGACAGAGAGAGCTAAAACCGTTCTGACTTCACTCGGACTTTATGTGCTTCCTTCTTCTCGGCTGGAAGGGTTCGGTCTCTGAGAAAGAGGATAATAGGGTCCATCCATGAAGGACCTAGTGAAGGACCTAGCTCGGCGCAGAGAACTTCTGTCTGCCTGGTTTCCTCAATGCTGGGCCGCGGAAGGAATTCAATCAGGAGAGGGTTGGAAGATGTGCTATCGACCATGGAAGCAAGGCCGGCCAATTCATCTGCTCGGCCATTTTCTTCTCGGCCAATCTGTTGGACCCTTATTGCCTGGAATCTCTTGATGTGGTCTCTGACCAGAGCCTGGTACTTCATCATTCTGTCATCCTTTGCTTCGTAAACGCCAGAAACTTGGTTAACCACAAGCTGGGAATCACTGTAAACCATTAGCTCGAATGTGTGCATCTGAGCCCGCCAAAAGCGCCAGACTACGCCTCGTTGTTTGAGGCAGGGAATCTAAGGGTGATAGAATGTTTGACAGTCAGCCCGTCTGGCGAAATCAAAACTATAACTAGCCTGGTACCGTGACGGTTCGAGGCTTCATCAACAAAAAGTTTCCACATTTTGCCAACAAAGAGCTTCCAACAGTCTGAGGGGTCCTGAGAGGCTTGAAGGTTGATGGGATCATGGTTGTTCGACTGGCCGGCTTCAAGTTCTGTTCTGAGCGATAACACTTCAGCCCCCCTCGGCGATTCGGTGCCGGACTCAGCAAGTTGATTCGTAATGCCTAAGTCTGTAGGCGAATCACCGGGTTACAGTATTATGCCATCTGCAGGCTCTGTGCTGAGCAGTTCCACTTCTTTTCCCCTTGGTGATGCGATCCTGGACAAAGCAGGTTGGTCGATGATACCAAATTCTGTCATCGTATCGCCGGGCCGTGGTATTGTACTAACCGAAAGTTCTTCGGCGGGGCGCGCAAGTTCCACGTCACCGTCATCGCCTAGCTATGTTATTGTGGTCTGGCTTGCATTCACCTCCTCATCTGCCGCGACAATATCCACTGGGCATACCAGATGAGTTCCAGGTGAGAATTCAGCAACGATGTCGGCCAATGTCTGAGCTTTTATGGCAGTACGCGATTGAAACTTGACGTCAAACTGTCCCAATTCGACTGCCCATTTCAGAATTCGATTAGAGAAATTTTCCCGTTCGAACAAAGCTTTGAGGGAGAACTCGGTCAAAACGATGATGGTATAAGCATGGAAATAGTGCACCAACTTCCTAGAGGCCATCATCAATGCCAATACAAGTTTTTCCAGTGGCAAGTACCTTGACTCTGCCGGTAACAAGGTTTTGCTCACGTAGAAGATGGGGAGGTGCTTGATTCCTTCTGACTGAACAAGTACCGCACTGACTGCGTGCTGAGAAACGACCAAATAAAGGTAGAGTTCTTCGCCTGGCTTCAGTGTGACCAACAGGGGCGCTGAGAACTTTGAACTTGGCCAAAGCGCGGTCACATTCTTCATCCCATGAGAACTTTGATTTCAGAGCTTAAAAGAAAGGGCGGCAGCGATCTGATGACTGGCTTATAAATCGGTTAAGCGCGACAGCCATTCCAGTCAGATGCTGCACGTCCTTAGCCGAGCTAGGCTGCTTTAATTCTTGTATGGCTCTGATCTGTGTGGGGTCTGCTTCGATGCCTCGGTTCGTGACTAGGAAACCTAAGAATTTTCCGGATCCCATGCCAAAGGCACACTTAGACGCATTCAGGCGTAGCTTGTGTTGTTTGAGAATGGCGAACATCTCGGCCAAGTCGGACAAGTGGTCTGCTTGATGTCGGCTCTTAACCGCCATATCATCAATATAAGCCTCCATTGTTCGACCTAGCAGAGGAGCGAACATCTTGGTCACTATCCATTGGAAAGTTGTCCTAGCGTTCTTCAAACCAAAAGGCATGACTCGGTAGCAGAAGAGTCCCCTCGGTGTAGTGAAGGAGGTTATCTCGCGGTCAGGGCCATGCATGGCAATCTGATGATAACCACGGTAGGCATCCAAGAAACTGAGCCTGTTATGTCTAGTTGTTAAGTCCACGAGTTGGTCTATTCTGGGTAGTAGAAAGCTGTCTTTAGGGAAAGCTCGGTTGACAGTCTTATAGTCGACACAAACTCGCCACTTCTCATTCTTCTTTGGTACAACAATTGTGTTTGAAATCCACTGAGGGTAGTGCACTTCCTGAATAGCTCGTGCCTCAAGCAAGTTCTTCACTTCCTCTACAACTACCTCGGTGTGATGCAGCGCCGATCTCCTTGTTCGCTGAATGACCGACTTGGCTCCGGGAAAGACGTTTAGGTGATGGCAAATAAAACTCGGATTGAGGCCGGGCATGTCATAAGGCGACCATGCGAAGACTTCGATATTGGCCATCAAAAACTCAACCATCTCGGTCCTTTCTTGTGTGGTAAGGCTTGAGCCGAGCAAGAAGAACCTGTATGTACTCTCTGTATCAATTCGCATTTCGACCAATTCTTCGACGGCTTTGTCCTCGGCCCTAGTGCCCACATCATCAAGGACTCCTCGGTCGTCCGGTCCCTCTATCATTTGGATGAAGCCTTTGGCAGCTCGGCTCCCGTTGACTGCCACGAAGCATTGCTTCGACATGACTTGATCGCCCCAAATCTCCTCAATTGCCCCCGTAGCCGAGAGGAATCTCATCACCTAATGGAAGGTCGACGCTACGGCTTGCATAGCGTGAAGCCATCCCTTTCCAAGGATCAGGTTATAAGTAGATGGCACCTGCAATACCTAGAACTTCACTTGCTTGACCACGGATCCCGCTTTGACTGGTAGGATAATTTTTCCCAAAGGCCACTCCGGTTGTGAGTTAAAACCAACCAGCGGCGAAGTTGCCGGAGCCAAGTCTGCATCTCGGAGTTTGAGTTGCTTGAATGCGTCGTAATGCATGATCTCGACCGAGCTTCCCTGGTCAATCAAGATGCACTTGACATCGAATTCCTTGACGAGGAGAGTGACCACCAAGGCATCATTGTGCGGTGTCTGAATACGATCTAAGTCCCTTGTAGAGAAACTGATCACGTCCTTCTCTTCGGTCTTCCCTCTCTTGATCGCGGACTGGACCGACAAAACTTCCCTCATGTGTTCTACCTTCTTGATCATACCTTGGAGCTCGTATACACGCATCGGCTCCACTATGCCGTGGATGACATTAATCACTCCTTGAGGGGGCGCCTCCAAGTCACCCGGTGTACGCGGATCAACCGGGGCTTGATTTGCCTTCACGCCCCCGTCAATGTAAAGGTCCAAGTGTCCGGCTGCAACTAGCTCTTCCAAGTGTTACCTCAAAGGCAAACAGTCCTCTGTCCGGTGGCCGCGCTCTCGGTTAAATGTGCAACGGTACAGTGAATTGAAACCCTTTTGTCCGTCGCCCAACTTAGCAGGAAATCAGACATAATCCTCGTCACGGATTTCACTAAGTATGCGATAAATTGGAATCTTAAAAACCATGGTAATCCCTATCCTGGCCTTCAACCTTCTGTTTGCATTAGCAACGTCATCCCGGGGGTAGTCATCTCGGTCATTTCGACGACCCTTACCCCGGTTTTTGTGATTTGAGCCACGGTCTGATTCCTCTACGCGATCATTTGAACGATTTGCCTTTTGTCCGACCGCGTGTACCTTGCCAGCCGACCTCTTGTCTGTTGCTGCCGGTGTTACCTTCACGGTAGATGCTGTCGCATCATCTTCTACTCGGATGTGCTCGTTGATGCGCTGCATTAATTGGCCCATGGATGTTGGCTGGTGCATCGTAAGCGAGTCTCGCAGTCTATGTCCGACCGGGAGACCACGCTTGTGCTGCATGAGTGCAAGGTTAACTGGGCAATCCAAGATCTCGTTGAAGGTTTCCCAGTATCTGGAGTTGTATGCCTTGAGCATGTCGCTCGGCTCCATCTTGACACTGAGAAGGTGGTCAACTTCCTTTGGTGTCTTAGTGTTGGTTTTGAAGCGCGTCACAAAGGCTTCCGCCAACTAATGCCACCTTTTTATGTTCCTCTCCGGCAGCCTCTCAAACCATTTCAAGCCCAGCTCGCCCAAGCTTGACGGAAAGATAAGGCACATAAGGGCGTCATTTCGCCTATGTCCGGCCATGACCTGTCAAAAGTGGCTTACATGCATATAGGGATCGGTTTTTCCGTCGTAGAACGTGAACTTTGGCTGGTGGAACCCTGCCGAAAGCGGTGTTGTTTCTATTTCTAAGAAGAAAGGGGTGGCGCTCAGCCTTGCCAAGTCTGTGTCTAGAAAGGGTGACGTAGCTAGGCAGGATGGAAGCATTCTGACCTCTTCACTGGCGTGAACCCCATAGGATAGCCGCTGGAACGCCGGCATCCTATGAGCCTCCCGCCGATAAGCTCGTTCCTTTAAGACTACCCGCAAATCCTCTGAACGAGCGGAATAAGAATACATCGATGTCGTCACCGGTCGTGAAGGTTGATAGGTGCTGTCTTGTGTGCTGGACCTCTGTACATGCGCGTCAGAATCTCCAACCTTATAACTTCTGGTGATTGAGATGGACGGAGTATGCCGCTAGCTCTGACTGCATAAATGGCGGGGTTGGGTGCGCTCACTATGGTCTCCCATTGCAGCTACACCCTTCCCTTTAACATACCACTTGAGATCTTCCATCTTTGCCGCTATTCTCCGGATGACGACGTCTTGGTCCCTTAGCTTGTGTTCCAGTCGTCTGGTATGCGATTCTCTCCGCCGCCAGTGACCGTCTGGACTCCGTGAATGACCAAAGCTTCTTCCGCGCTTATCCCGCGCGTCTCTTGAATGTCCTCCTGGAGAAGTCTCCAGGTCCGCCATAGGAGGGATGGCGAGATATCCTTCTCTTCGTCTACCTGACTCCGGGGTAACTCTGTTGATGACAAACAACAGAATCTTGTCGTTGTTCGCCATGGACGGCGATCATATGAGCCTGGAAGACAAGGTTTTGTCTGTCAAGCTTCCCACAGACAGCGCCAATTGTACGGGGAGCAAATATTCAAGCGAGCCCGTACTTCTTTCTTCCAAGCTCCTGCTTGTCCGATCGACTTGCGAGCACAACGGCGGTGAGCTACCCGGCGGTGTGTGGCCGGAAAACCCCTCCGACGATCAAGTTAGAACACACACACAGGGATAGATAGAGAGAAGGGAGAGTGTTTAGTGTAAATCTCACTAAATGTTCATTTGCCTCAGCATGGGGGCCGCAGACTCGCTTATATACCTTCTGCGCCCCAAATCTACTCCCACTAATCTCTCGACACGTGGTGCTGCTATCCCATCTGTCAGCACAAATCTAGCTGAACATCACCTAACTACCGGACATCTCATTTGTCAATGGCCGTCTTCTTGTGACTAGCCAGAGCGCTCTGCTCGCCAAGCTCAATGACGACCAAGCTCAGTTGCATTCCAGCTTAGTCGAGCTCGGGATAAGTCATGCTGGTTAGCCGTCAGCCTTCTTGCCGAGCTAACGCATGAACCGTGGAACCCAGTGAGGCAGCAAACGTCTTGGCCAAACCTCACTTGACCGGCTAGTACGACATCAATTATGCAATTATGCCATTACCGAGCAACTATGTCATTACCGAGCAAGTAGCTTGGTTACACAGCAAAAGTGCTATTACCGAGTGAAAATCCTTTCTGGATGGGCCCAGGCTACCACTGTGAAAACCCCACATTTAATTATTCTTAAAAGAAAATTAATTAATTAATTTTGTCTATAGTCTATCTAAGTTATATATTAGTGTAAAAGTTAGTTTTAAATTGACTCAATTCAATCACTAACAAAGACATTATTAAGAATAATAATTTTGTGAGTGTTCAATATTTGTTGTTTATAAATTACTTTAATTAGGATTCAATATAATAATTATTCTTACAAAATACCTTAGTTAAAAATCTTAGTGTATCAATTTTCAAAAACCCACAAAAAAAAAAAAAAAAAGGAATCATACCTTTGCAAAAATTTGATGGAGGCTTTCCACATGTTGATTTGCATGCTTGTTTAGGGAAGAAGAGCTAATGATGCTCTTGGAATTGAGAAAAAGAGAGAGAGAGAGAGAGATTTGTGCAACAAGCATTATATATATATATATATATGCATGCAAGCCTTCATTGTCTATGGGGTGCATGCAAGCATTCGGTGAGAAAAAAAAAAAAAGAAAGAAGAGAGAAATCCCTGAAGCAACCAAGCTTAGTGATAGGAGAGGAAGAAGAGTAGGAGATTAAGGAAGCCAAAATTCTTAACCATTTTGTCACCCTATTACTAAGTAAGAAAACCCTCTCAACCCTCTCATTTCTTTTTATTAGTGAAATTTTCAGATTACTTCCTTGTGATTAAAATGACTACTCATAAATAGAAATTATATATATATATATGTATAGGAATTTTGTGATGAAAATAGTCTGTTTTGAATCTGCCAGAATGTTGCCCGAATTTTTAAACAATTTTATACTTAAAATTTCAAGATGATTTCTTCTACAAAGTTGTTGATAATGATGTCTAGTTCATCCAGGAATTTTGGCAACAATTTTTGAGCCTTCTATGAATTTATACAAATTTTTAACTAAATCTGAAACTGTGATGAAAATAGTCTGTTTTGAATCTGTCAGAATGTTGTCCGAATTTTTAGACAATTTTATACTCACAATTTCGAGATGATTTCTTCTACAAAGTTGTTGATAATGATGTCTAGTTCATCTAGGAATTTTGGCAACAATTTTTGAGCCGTCTACGAATTTATACAAAATTTTAACTAAATCTGAAACTGTGACACAGAATTTACCATGTATTTGAAAATTTATTTAAAATTTTATACTAACCCAAATCTGGTAATTTCTAACTAAAAGATGAAATTTGAGAAGTCTAGTTTCATGATAAATTTTTATATTATGGGTTTGATCTATAAATTTAAGCATGGAATTAATATAAAGAGATGTGACAAATCTGTGTCATAAACACCCTTGGGATTTTTAAGAATTATTTATAATTTATTTTTAGAAAATGCTTTCTGAAAAATGACCATAACATGTTTATTGAGTATTCTGTAGATTGATATGAATTTTAGAGTTGTATAAGTAATGTATTTATAATTTTATTTGCATGACATATATTTTGAAAATTTTTCTGGACAGGATAAAATCATCACTTTAATATTATGCTAGTCTAATTTTGTAAATCAAAAATTTGTGCATTTATTTATGGTTTATTTCTTGTATCTAAGTTATTATGTTCATACCATGGTTTTAGGTAATTGTCTACTAAATTTTGTACATTGAACTATTATTGTGTGACATGCATAATGTTTTATGTTGGGAGTTTTTCTTTAGTTGGTATAACGTTATTGGTAATTGAGATTTGAATAATTTGTGTTTAATATATAAATTAATTGAAATGATTAACGGCATACACAAAGTTAACAATTGACGGTTAATATCAGTTGTTCAGGGTGAGTCTTGGTTTTAAAGAGTGTACGAAATTAAGGGTTGACGGTCAATACCGGTTGTTCAGGGTGAGCCATGGTTTTGAGAATTCTCACGTAAATTGTGTTGCGAAACTCTAAGATGGCACGGGACTTATTTGAACCCTTTTTGGTATTCGGTTTTGGAATAAGGGTGGATGTGCTGGTGGCACACAGCGAGGTTACGTACCCCTGGTAGACCGTTTCCTTAAGGCAGACCACGGATGCCACTGCTTGGGTATATAACTCCAGACGTGGGCATCCCTGGTGGTTACAGTTGGTAACGCTTAAATATTTGACCAAGGGAGGGTTTCAAATTAATCGTTGCCATGCTTAGTGGTTGGTAAGTTAAATCTCTTTGGTGAGATTTCGAGTGTCACCTAATTTATTAAAATTATTGAAACTATTTTAATGGTTGTAATTTATGTTTACAATTATATTGTTATCTCATGTTTATAATCTCATTATTTTTCTCTCAAAAAGAATGGTAGGCTGATTATGTTTTCTTACTGTGTTGCAAAACTCATGGCATATATTTTGTTGCCCTGGCGTTTTATGCCAGGTTTTGGCGAGGAAATAATTAAAGCTGAAGTGGAGTTGACGCTAACGTAGAGCCTTGGCTGACTTGAAATCATGACTAAAGTCGAACAACTTTATTATCTTAGATACTAGCTATTAAGGACTTTATAATTTCATTTGATGTTGTGTTTGGATAATTTTAAGTTTTTATTTAATATTATTTGAACCTTTGGTTATGTACGAGAGTTGGAATGCTCTATTAAGATGTCAACTTTTTCGTTTATTAAGTCATTTTGTTTATTTAATTTCCCTTGATGTTCCAAAAAATTTGGGGCGTCACAGCCACGGCCCAAATGTGTTCAACCCACAATTTGTTCGGCCCTTACCACGGCCCAATCCAAATCATAAATCTCCCTCTCAAATTTTATTTGGCTATCTATTTATACTTTAGCATGCTTATTTAAGAGAAAAATAAAAACAAATAATAATATTAATAATTTTGAGTTTTAAAATATGATTTTGTAACTTTTGGAAGAAATATATTAGAATTTTTTTACAAAAATTGAATATTAGTCATTAAACAAATCTTATAAGATTTAAAGTAAAATTTATAATAGGAAGAAATTAATGATATTGCAACATATGCATTTTAAAAATTTTAAATTTTGAAAAAAAAAAAAATAGATTAGAACTTTCAACTTCAATTATCATACAACATTTTTGTTTATATAATAATATAAATAAGGATAGGTAATATATAGATTAAAATTAATTATAAATATAGCTATATTTAAAAGGGCATGGTTTTCTATAGCAATATTTTAAATTCCAAAATTTATTTTTTAACTTCCTGTATAAAAAGATTCAAAATTTTAAATTACAAATGATTTTTTTCTAAAAGCATGTAAACTCAAAGTGGAGTAGAGAGAGAAGTACTATAACGGAAGAGAGGAGTTGGACATATTAAAGATAAATGATTACATAATTGACTAACACCTTTAATAGTTTTGAAAAAATAGATTAAAAATAATATTTTCTTTTTATAGCTTTGAAAAACTATTATATGCCTTTGAAGTAATGTTCTGCATCAACTATCAATTAATACATATCATGATATCAAAAAGTATTAAAAGTAAAAAAAAAAATTTAAAAAGTAATGACATACAAACATAAAATCAATACAAAAAACTTATTAATAATGATTTTGTTTAGATTTTGATCTATCACTTTATAATGAGTGACATTTTTGTATTATACAAATGACCGTATCATGCCATTTTAGTATAAAAATTCTAGTAAAACAATATTAACCCACAAAAAATAGTTATAAATAAAAAAAGAAAAAGAAAAAGATAATGGTTGGTAGAGAGGAGGGAGAAATGACACACAAAATATGAAATACAAAAATGAAAAATAATCGTAGCTTAAAAAAAAAAAAAAAAATTGTGTACCTAAAGGATGAAAGAATCTATTTACAAAATACAATAGACTAAGCGTAAATAACCTCCAAATTGTCTCATAAAGAAAGTTAAAAAATAATGAGTTTCATCATTCCATGAATGTAATATTTATAGTACAAGGAAGACATGAATGGCTTGAAAAAAATATATTGTATGATGGCTAAGGTTTTTGTGAAAACCTTCATCTCTGATTAGTGCTAATCTCTGATTAAGCATGATAAGTAATTGAACAGACTGAAATTTTGAACTGAATGCACGAGTATGTTGTTTAATTGCATTTCTATCTGTTAGTCATTAAATGATCTGTTTATGTTTTATCTTTGAACTGTGAATTGAAAACCTTATCGGCGGCCGAATCAGAAATTGATTAGTGTTATGTGTTAATTAGAATTTATGTGATTTTATGGTAGATTTAATTGAAATGTGATTTGAAACGATTAAATTTGATTAAATAATGCTAAATTACATTAGTTGGAGTTATTTGTATGTTTCCCATTGAGTGGGCCACTTTCTTTAGCATCTTTGAGGCTCAATTTATATACTTAGCTTATCACCTCTTCAGCCATTTTTTTTCTAGACCAAATCGTATGAGAGATGAGAGTAAAAGAAAGAGCTTGAGTTCATTTAGATTGGCTTGAAACTTAGAAGATTTGAAAGAGAATTGCACATTTGAGCTATCACACCTAGAATTCAAGACCTAAGGTAAGAAAATCACTTTCTTAATTGTGAATTTGAGCTACTTCTTGCATGGTTCATGGTAAATTGGTGATCTAAGTCAAGAATTGACTTAAAGAGTTGATTTGAGTAGCTAATTCATGCATGCATGTACATGTTCTTGGAATTTGAGGTTATTTTTAGAAAATCCTCACATGCATGTCCATTTTCTAGTTATAGTTCATGAATTCATCCTGTTTTTGGAAGGATTGACTCATTTGATCATGTGTTAGAAGCTTTGAATTCAATTGAACACATGCATGTTAAACGTACATCTTGTTCTTGAAGTTTATTTGAAATTCTTGTCTAATTAACTTACCCTTGGGCTTTGATTTTTCAAATTGATCTTCAAAACATGTTATATTTTGGGTTTAAAGTATTTTTCCAAAAAATTGGCCCAAAAGGATCGAATTTGAGGCTTTTTAAGTTGAGTTTTGTGCTGGGGGACGAATCTGGAAATTCTAAATTTTGGACCCACGCTCGAGCGTAGGATTTCACGCTCGAGCATACACTCTGAGTCGTGCATCTTCGCTCGAGTGTGGAAAATCGCGCTCGAGTGTAAAATGCATATGCCCAGAAGTTCATGTGTTTTACAGACCGCTTGAGCGAGAGAGTTCACGCTCGAACGAGGACTTGAGTCTCACGCTCGAGTGGAGGTCGAGCATTGTCGAGCGTGAATTGCATGCATCCAATACTTTTCATGAAGTTTGCAATCCGCTCGAGTGAAGGAAGTCACGCTCGAGCGGAGCTCCCTTGTTTGCATGTCCGCTCGAGCATAGAAAGCCACGCTCGAGCATGGACCCCTATTTCAGCAAATTTTGAAAAGTGTTTTAAAATGCATCTTTGCATCCTCTTTCCATCCTAGGCATTCCTACGCCATATTTAAGGCATCTTAATGAGGATATTGATGTAGAACCACACCGAGTCAAGATAGGGACTAAGTTATTGATTCCCAAGTGTGTAACTTAGTGTGTGTTCGTTCTGTAATTGTGTAGGGTTGGCATCCGAGGATGCTCATTAGCTGCTTAGAGCCCAGTGCTGTGTGAGTAACAATGTTGGAAAGATATGTTCAATGATGATTATTTTCTAAACAATTAATTGTATTGTTTTCTAAAGTGATACTATTTACTGAATTAATGATGTCCTATTTATGAACTGTACTCGTGGCATCCATAGCAAATTACTGTTACTGTACTGTTATTGCTACTGTTACAGAGATCTCTACCGATTCCAATGTTGGAACCACTATTGTTTGCTGTTATGATGGCCATCAACTGACTATTTGGTCTATTAAGACCTACTGTACTATTTTGCTATTGGATGTACCACAAATAACTGCTATGGTTTCTAAGTGATTGATATGACTGTCTAAATACTGAAAGGACATTCATTCTTAACCCCTTTACGCATATGTTATTCACTAAGCTTTAGTTCACTGTTTATATTTATATGTAGGTGTCCAGGCACTGAACTGGAGCTAGATGCGTCGGGTTAACTCTCTTTTGTCAAGCCAACCTTTGTGCCTCACTTCGAGGTTCCGAGTCTGTTCAAGCTAAGGCTTTTTGGGATGTCTCAGCTCACCCTTCTATCTCCACTTTGTTGTACTATTTAAGACTTGCACTGTACAGTCGGTTAGGGATTTGGTCCCTGACTTGGATGTTTGTATATATGTCGCATGTATATATGTTTTGGTTATGAATGTAGTTTATTTATAAAAGTCTTTTCGCATTCAGACTGTCACAGCTCATTGGACACCTTTTATTTACTGTTTTGGCTTCCGCCAGCCCCTTTACTCTGTATTACTGTCATTACTGTTAAGCAGACCTTCGGTAATCACGGATTACTAGCCGGTTGCGATGCTAAACCCGTAGGGGCGGGTGTGGGTTGTAACAGAGTGGTATCAGAGTGATACCAAGCATGAGTTATACCGTACACACATGTCCAAATGAGCTATAGGATGTCCTAGAAAAGTAATTAGGGTATTGCATGGGCATGAAAGTGTGTGTGGCCATGATATGAATATATGTGCTAATGTGTTTAAGTATGTAACTGCCTATGTTTGTTATTACTATATTGTCTGTAATGAAATGGACAATGCACGAAATGCCGATGAAACGGAATCATCTGATACCAGAATGGCAAGATTAGAAAGAACAGTTGAACTGTTGACTGAAGCTTTAAGACAACAACAGAACCAACAGCCCCCACCCCCTCCAGTACAACGCGAGCAGAATGTTAATGATGATATAATTGCTCTGATACAAAAGTTCAGCAAAATGAAACCACCATCCTTCCAAGGAGGCTTTGAACCATTAAAGGCCAAAGCATGGGTTCTAGAAACCAAGAAATTATTTGAAGTGTTTCCGTGTTCCAAAGCACACAAGGTATTGCTGGCTACCTTTACTTTATAAGAAGAAACTAGACGGTGGTGGATGCTTGTCTGTGACACCAATACTGCTTTGACTTGGGCTCAATTTAAAGAAGCCTTCTTTGAAAAATACTTTCCTCAGTGTGTTAGGGATCGTAAAATGACTAAGTTTGAACAGTTGAAACAAGGTACTATGTCAGTGACAGGGTATGAATCAAAGTTTACTGAACTCGCCAGATACGCGCCACACATGGTGGACACTGATTACAAAAAGGCCAGGAAGTTTGAAGGCGGCCTTAATGTAGAGATACTTGACAGAATCAATGTGCTGAAGTTACTAAAATATGTTGATGTTCTTGACCGGGCGATAATAGCTGAGTCGAACATCGAGACATTAAAACAGACCCAAACACCAGCGACTGAATGGCTTGGTAAGAGATGGGGTTTTAAGTTTAAGAAAGGCCGAAATAACTCATCGAATAAGAAACAAAATACAGGGTCAATGACCAGTTTTAGTCAGGGAAGTGGTTCCATACCACCCTGCTCCGAATGTGGGAAAAGACATAAAGGGGTTCGTTATAAAATTTCTGGTCCTTATTACAGGTGTGGCAAGGTAGGCCACATGGTTAAAGATTGCCCTTCCACATCTCAAAGCAATAGTAAAGCTGCAGTTAGCGCCGCAGCATCAACTGCTCCCCCGAAACCCAACCCCAAAGCTACCGGAAAATGAGCCTCTAAGGCAAGGCCGGGTATTTTCACTCGTACCGGGAGATGTGTAGAATACCGAGACAGTTGTGTCAGGTACACTCTCAAATTGTGCTCAAAATGCATATATTCCGATTGATTCGGGGTCTACACATTCATATGTCTCGCATGCTTTTTCGTGAAAACTAAATAGACCACTAGAACCCATGAATTATTTGTTAGCTGTATCTTCACCTATTGGGGGATCCATGACTTGTGCTTATATGTACCCTGCATGTGAAATTATTGTTGGGGATGTCTATTTGTATATTGATTTACTGCCTTTGAATATCGATTATTTCGATGTAATATTGGGAATGGACTGGTTAACAAAATATCATGCTACCATAGACTGTGTAACAAAACAAGTTGTTTTCCGTGCACCTGGATTGCCTGAATTTGTATTTAACGGAATTGGTGCAGTACCTTCCCCATATCTGATTTTGTCTATGAAAGCTTTTAAACTGATTAAAAAGGGATGTAAAGGGTATCTATGTTGTATATTGACTGTACTTACTGATGCTAAAGCTAATGTGGATAGTATTCCTATAGTCAGAGAATTCCCAGATATTTTTCTAGATGATTTGCTAGGGGATTTGATTGACAGGGACATTGAGTTCACCATTGATGTGATTTCGGGTGCATAGCCAGTTTCCAAAGCTCCGTACAAAATGACACCTACCGAACTGAAAGAATTGAAAATTCAGCTGCAAGAACTATTGGATAAGAAGTTCATCAGGCCTAGTACTTCGCCATAGGGCGCTCCAGTTTTGTTTGTGAAAAAAAAAAGACGGCTCATTGAGACTCTGCATTGACTACCGTGAACTGAACATGGTAACAGTGAAAAACAAGTACCCACTGCCTCGTATTGATGATTTATTTGACCAGTTACAGGGTGCGCAGGTCTTTTCAAAAATTGACCTTAGATCCGGATACCACAAGTTGAAAGTCAAACCAGAGGACATTGAAAAGATTGCCTTTCGAACGAGGTATGGACATTACGAATTCCTTGTTATGCCTTTCGGAGTTACTAATGCACCTGCTGCATTTATGGACCTTATGAATAGAATTTTCAAACCATTTATCGATGAATTTGTAGTTGTTTTCATAGATGAGATTTTGATTTATTCCAAAAGCACGAAAGAACATGAACATCATTTGAACATTGCCTTACAGATCTTAAGAGAATAGAAACTGTATGCAAAACTCACGAAGTGTGAATTTTGGCTAGACAATGTAATATTTTTGGGACATGTGATCAGTAAGAATGGCATTTCAGTTGACTCACAGAAGATTGAAGCAGTAGTGAATTGGCCCAAACTGTCTAATGTTACTGAAGTCCGAAGTTTCCTACGCTTAGCCGGATACTACAGAAGATTTGTGAAGGACTTCTCCAAAATTGCCCTACTATTGACTCAGTTGACTCGAAAAGGAATATCATTTGACTGGACTAACTAGAGAGAATCATCTTTTCAAGAGTTAAAGACCCGACTTGTGACTGCACCGATTCTCACCTTATCTTAAGGTACGGATGGATTTACTATTTTTAGTGATGCTTCTTATAAGGGTTTGGGATGTGTCTTAATGCAGAATGGTAAAGTTATTGCATATACTTCCTAACAATTGAGACTGCATGAGAAAAATTATCCGACCCACGACTTAGAACTTACTGCCATAGTGTTTGCATTGAAAATTTGGCATCACTATCTTTATGGGGCAACATGTGAGGTGTACACAGACCACAAGAATTTGAAATACTTCTTCACACAGAAAGAACTAAACATGAGACAGTGGAGATGGTTAGAACTGATAAAAGATTATGACTTGCAAATTTTGTACCATCCAGGGAAAGCTAACACCGTTGCTAATGCACTCAGTCGGAAGTCAATTGGGAATTTAGCCTGTTTACTCACTGGACAGAAAGAACTACTATGTGACCTTGAAAAGCTAGAGGTTGAAATTGTTTTGCGTGAACAATGTGGAACATTAGCTGCTATCTCTGCCTAACCAGCGCTTATAGAAGAGGTCAAAGAGAAACAACAGCAAGATGATTTTCTGAAAAAGATCATTGATGAACAGGAATTCAAACCGAGGCCGGACTTTAAATTTGAGAACAACGTGTTGAAATTCCAGGGAAGATTGTGTGTACCCAATGATTCTGAACTGAAAAGGCGAATTTTACAGAAAGGCCATAATTCGAAACTTTCCATCCATCAAGAGAATACAAAAATGTACCAAGACTTGAAACTAAATTTCTGGTGGCCGAGAATGAAGAAAGAAATTGCCGAGTTTGTATCAAAATGCTTATATTGCCAACAAGTCAAAGATGAATATCAGCGACCCGCAGGCTTATTGCGACCCTCACCAATACCAGAGTGGAAATGGAAACATATCACTATGGATTTCATTGTTGGTTTACCTCGCTCCAGTAAAGGTATGGACTCAATTTGGGTTATTGTTGATAGATTGACTAAATCTGCTCACTTCTTACCTGTCAAAACAATCCATAATGTGGACAAATTGGCTACAATTTATATTGATGAGATTGTTAGACTGCATAGAGTGCCTGTATCTATCGTTTCTGACAGGGATTCGAAGTTTATATCGAGATTTTGGCAAAGTCTTCAAACAGCATTGGGTACCGAATTGAGACTGAGTAGTGTATACCACCCTCAGACAGATGGCCAATCGAAAAGGACCATTCAGACTTTGGAAGATTTACTGCGGATGTGTGTTCTTGATTTCCAAGGAAATTGGGAAAGTCATCTACCTTTAGCTGAATTTGCCTACAATAACAGCTTTCACTCGAGTATTGGTATGGCGCCTTTCGAGGCTTTATATGGCAGGAAATGTCGATCTCCTATTTATTGGGCAGAAGTTGGAGATGGGCCTTTGCTTGGGCCCGAGATTGTACAGGAAACCACCGAAAAAGTGAAACTGATTCAGCAGAGATTGAAAACCGCACAAAGCTGACAGAAAAGTTATGCGGATGTCCGGAGGCGAGACCGGGAATATGAAGTGGGTGATCATGTTTTTGTCAAAGTGACACCAATGAAAGGGCAGACTCGTTTTGGAGTTAAGGGTAAGTAGGTACCGAGGTATGGTGGGCCGTATGAGATCATTGAAAAGATCAATCCGATGGCGTATCAAGTTGCGCTTCCTCCTGAAATGGAGCGTATGCATAATGTCTTCCATATTTCAATGTTGAGGGATTATCTTCGGGATCGCTTTCATGTTATCGAGCCTAGTTATGTAGTGCTAAGTGATGACTACACTTATGAAGAACGGCCTATTCAGGTTGTAAACCGACGAATCAACAAGCTAAGAAACAAAGAAATTCCGTTAGTGAAAGTGGATTGGCAAAACCACGGTGGCACTTATGCCACTTGGGAAAGAGAAGATGATATGTTGAAGAGATATCCTGAACTGTTCCCCCTGGATCCAGTGTTCTTCCGAAATGAAGGTAATCCGAGTTTAGAGGGCTAAACTCTTTTAAGGGGGGAAGACTGTGAAAACCCTCACCTCTGATTAGTGCTAATCTCTGATTACGCATGATAAGTAATTGAACAGACTGAAATTCTGAACTGAATGCACGAGTATGTTGTTTAATTGCATTTCTATCTGTTAGTCATTAAATGATCTGTTTATGTTTTATCTTTGAATTGCGAATTGAAAACCTTATCGGCGGCCGAATCAGAAATTGATTAGTGTTATGTGTTAATTAAAATTTATGTGATTTTATGGTAGATTTAATTAAAATGTGATTTGAAATGATTAAATTTGATTAAATAATGCTAAATTACATTAGTTGGAGTTATTTGCATGTTTCCCATTGAGTGGGCCACTTTCTTTAGCATCTTTGAGGCTTAATTTATACACTTAGCTTATCACCTCCTTAGCCATTTTTTTTCTAGACCAAATCGTATGAGAGAGGAGAGTAAAAGAAAGAGATTGAGTTCATCTAGATTGGCCTGAAACTTAGAAGATTTGAAAGAGAATTGCACATTTGAGCTATCACGCCTAGAATTCAAGACCTAAGGTAAGAAAATCACTTTCTTAATTGTGAATTTGAGCTATTTCTTGCATGGTTCATGGTAAATTGGTGATCTAAGTCAAGAATTGATCTAAAGAGTTGATTTGAGTAGCTAATTCATGCATGCATGTACATGTTCTTGGAATTTGAGGTTATTTTTAGAAAATCCTCACATGCATGTCCATTTTCTAGTTGTAGTTCATGAATTCATCATGTTTTTGGAAGGATTGACTTATTTGATCATGTGTTAGAAGCTTTGAATTCAATTGAACACATGCATGTTAAACGTACATCTTGTTCTTGAAGTTTATTTGAAATTCGTGTTTAATTAACTTACCATTGGGCTTTGATTTTTCAAATTGATCTTCAAAACATGTTATATTATGGGTTTAAAGTGTTTTTCTAGAAAATTGGCTCAAAATGATCGAATTTGAGGCTTTTTAAGTTGAGTTTTGTGCTGGGGAACGAATCTGGAAATTCCAAATTTTGGACCCACGCTCGAGCATAGGACTTCACGCTCGAGCGTACACTCTAAGTCGTGCATCTCTGCTCGAGCGTGGAAAGTCACGCTCGAGCGTGAAATGCATATGCCCAGAAGTTCATGTGTTTTACAGTCCGCTCGAGCGAGAGAGTTCACGCTCGAGCGAGGACCTGAGTCTCACGCTCGAGCAGAGGTCAAGCGTCCGTTGAGCGTGAATTGCATGCATCCAGTACTTTTCCTTAAGTTTGCAGTCCGCTCAAGCGAAAGAAGTCACGCTCGAGCAGAGCTCCCTTGTCTGCATGTTCGCTCGAGCGTAGAAAGCCACGCTTGAGCGTGGACCCCTGTTTCAGCAAATTTTGAAAAGTGTTTTAAAATGCATCTTTGCATCCTCTTTCCATCTTAGGCATTCCTAGGCCATGTTTAAGGCATCTTAATGAGGATATTGATGTAGAACCGCACCGAGTCAAGATAGGGACTAAGTTGTTGATTCCCAAGTGTGTAACTTCGTATGTGTTCGTTCTGTAACTGTGTAGGGTTGGCATCTGAGGATGCTCATTAGCTGCTTAGAGCCCAGTGCTCTATGAGTAACAATGTTGTAAAGATATATTCAGTGATGATTATTTTCTGAACATTTAACTGTACTGTTTTCTGAAGTGATACTATTTACTGAATGAATGATATCCTATTTATGAACTGTACTCGTGGCATCCATAGCAAATTACTGTTACTGTACTGTTATTGCTACTGTTACAGAGATCTCTGTCGGTTCCAATGTCGGAACCACTACTGTTTACTGTTATGATGGCCATCAACTGACTGTTCGGTTTGCTAAGACCTATTGTACTGTTTTGCTATTAGATGTACCATAAATAACTGCTATGGATTCTAAGTGATTGATATGATTGTCTAAATACTAAAAGGACATTCATTCTTGACCCCTTTACGCATATGTTATTCACTGGGCTTTAGCTCACTGTTTATATTTATATGTAGGTGTTTAGGCACCGGACCAGAGCTAGATGTATCGGGTTAACTCCCTTTTGTCAAGCCAACCTTTGTGCCTCACTTCGAGGTTCCGAGTCTATTTAAGCTAAGGCTTTTTGGAGTGTTTCTGCTCACCTTTATGTCTCCGCTTTGTTGTACTATTTAAGACTTGCACTGTACAGTCGGTTAGGGATTTGGTCCCTGACATGGATGTTTGTATATATGTCGCATGTATATATGTTTTGGTTATAAATGTAGTTTGTTTATAAATGTGTGCTCGCATTCAGACTGTCACAGCTCATTGGACACCTTTTATTTACTGTTTTGGCTTCCGCCAACCCCTTTACTCTGTATTACTGTCATTACTGTTAAGCAGGCCTTCGGTAATCACGAATTACTAGCCGGTTGCGATGCTAAACCCATAGGGGCGAGTTTGGGTCGTGACAGTTTTTTAGTAGAAGAAAGAATTGGTTAGAGAAAGAGTGCACAATAATAATTTTTTTCATATTTCCTGTTCTAAATTATAAATCATTGAATCATTATAAAAAAAAATTTAAATTATGAGATTTTTAAAAAACACATATCTATAGTATATATATGCTTAAATTTATTTGGGAATAAAATTGTATTTAATTATGGAATAGAGAGAGAATCTAAATATGAGGTTTAATTTTTATTTTATGTTAGGCTTAATTTTAGTTTATATAGATCAGATCAGTTGTGAAAGATATTAATAGTATACATTTTATGAGAGGTGAGAGTGTTTCCTTTTCATTAGATTTATTTTAGGAGAAAGAAGATTGTATGAGATTTATATTCTTTTAAAATAAATGATTGATTTATTTTGAGAGGTAGAGGGAGGTTGAGAATTGTGTGCTTTTTTCTTTATTTATTTATTTCTTTCTTTTTTTTTTCTTTTTTTTTTTCTGGGTATTGACTGACAATATATTTGCATTAAATAATTTTAAAAATTAATATTTATGTCCTTGGAATAGCCAATAGATGTTTTTTTTATTATTATAAAAATCTAAAATTTGAAAAATTAGATTTAAGGTTTTGAAACACCTCTAAGATGAAGTCACTTTGGTATAATATATAGTATAGATAGATTATGAGATTTAGGAAAGAGACAAATATTAGGGTAAACTACCAATAGGTCCTACTTTGGAGACTTATTACCCAATAGGTCCTACTTTGGAGACTTATTACCCATTAAGTCCTATTGATAAATTTATTAAGTGATAAAAATAAATTTATCAGTCTTTTATTTTTATAAATAAATTTATAGTGATAAATTTATCAGTCTTTTTGTTTTTATGAATAAATTTTTAGTGATAAATTTATCACTCTCGTATTTTTATAGTATTAAATTTATTAGTTAGAACCTGTAGGTAAATAAATCTAATTAATAGGACTAATTGGTAAGTACCCGCAAATATTATGGGAGAGATTTTAAAAACTTCTTATTACTATTTTTTAAAAAATCTATAGTTACTTTGTTAGCTAATAGTATTATTTTTAAATATTTTTAAAATTACAAAAATTAGCAATTTTAGGTTGTTATGCTTTTTTTTTTTTTTTTTTAAATCTATAGTTACTTTGTTAGCCAATAGTACTATTTTTAAAATTACAAAAATTAACAATTGTGATTTCACGTTCCTTTTAATGTATAACTTTTAAAATATATATATAATTACTTTATTATGAGATGAGATTTGTGAAAATAAAAAAATATTGAAACCTACAATTTAAGTTTCATATTTTATCACAATTTATATATCAATTTTTCATTTGTCACAATTTCAATCATGTAATTTTCAACCCTCTCGCAAGAGTTGTAAATTTCGGCGAGTTCAACCCAAACTCGAGTCAATCCAAGAATTTTTTAAGGATTGGATAACATAATTTTTAATTCAGTGAGGACATATGTAAAATTCAAAAATTTAAATAAATTTGAGTGGACTTGAGTAGAGACACTAAATAACCTGAGCAATCAAAATAAAATTATATATATAAATATATAAAAGTATTTGCTAATTTATTTTTTTTAATGATAAATAAGATTGATTAAAATTTTAATATTAATGAGCAAAAGCAAAAGTAATATGCTTAAGTTTTTTCAATAGAATTTTTTTTATTATGTTTGAAAAAATAAATATTTTAGAAAGGGATCATTGAATAAATTGATATTAAAAAAATTACATTTTATAATGGCATAAAATAATTTAAATATAATAAAATTAACTTTCTTACAAAATAAAAGTATTTGGATATGAAGAAAATTTAGAATGGTATTCACATTTGATCTGAAAATAATTCTAGATGACCAATAAATTATCACCTATAACCCTCATTTTTTTTTAATAAAAACATAATTTCATGAACCATCAATTTTTATAGAAAAATAACATTTATTTCTATTCGTTTTAGCAAAAGTTACTTTTTAGCAATTTGAGCAAAAAAAAAAAAAATCATTTTTTATTTTAGTTTGTTTAATTGACGATTGAGATTAAAAATATAAAATAAATAAATAAATAAACAGGATTCCCCATATTTCGCAATTGTTAAAAAAGTCTAGAAGAATAATAAGGAAAATATTTGAGGCCCATAAAAGACACACACAATTGTATCCACAATGATATAATGTCATATGTGTTGACTCTTGATTTGATATAAATTCAATATAATGGGTCCAACTCCCTTGCCACATCAATATGGGTGAAAGTGTATGTTTGTAGCACTGTTGGAATAATAAATTATCACGTATAGCTCCTACCTTTCCCAACTATCGCTTTTAATAAAAAAAATAATGTTTATTTTTTTTTTTGATTTTAGCAAAAGTCATTTTTTAACTATTTAATCCATTTTTTAATTTTAATTTGTTTAATTGAAAAAATTACTTTTTATAATGGCATAAAATAATTTAAATATTATAAAATTAAAGTTCTTACAAAATAAAAGTATCTAGATAAGAAGAAAATTTAGAGTGGTATTTTCATTTGATTTGAAAATAATTCTAGATGACCAATAAATTGTCGCATATAACCTTTATTTTTTTACTAAAAAAAATATTTCACGAAGCATCAATTTTAATAGAAAAATAACATTTATTTCTATTTGTTTTAATAAAAGTTACTTTTTAGCAATTTGAGCCAAAACAATTCAATTTTTATTTTAGTTTGTTTAATTGACAATTGAGATTAAAAAAAAAAATTTAACAAGATCCACCATGTTTCAGAAATGCTAAAAAAAATCTAAATGAACAATAAGAAAAATATTTGAGACCCATAAAAAATACACACAATTGTACCCACAATGATATGCTGTACACTCAATAGAATGGACCTAACTCCTTTGCTATCCATATCTATCTATACTATATATATAAACAAAATACTTACTATATATATAAAGAAATGTAGTGGAGTATGAGAATTCTCCAAACTCTTAATACTAAATTCTTATGGATTCTCTCTCTTACATGTCATTTCTCAAGTCTCCTCTCCCACTTTTCTTAATTTTTAATCATTTGTCAATTATCTAAATTTTAAAAGCCAAAAAGATTATATATATTTAAATAAAATGATAAATATTTAAATATACACAACAAAGAGGTAGAGATAAAAATATAAAATAAATAAAATAAAAAGATAACTATTCAAATTTCAATTATAAAATAATATAAAGAGTCAAATAAAAGATAAAAAAATAAAAAAAATATTATGAGTCAATTAAATATAAAAATAAAAAGTTAACTATTTATATATGAACAATTAAAAAAAATTTAAATAAAAAAATATTACGAGTCAAATGATTTTTAAAATAAAAAGGTAATTATGTATATATGAATAACAAATAAATATAGACGAAAAAATATACAAAAATAAAAAATATAACTATTTAATGAAAATTCAAATAAAAGATAAGAAAATATTTAAATAAAAAAAAAGAATAAGATTGGGATATAAATATTCCAAAAAGATGATAATTTTTGTAACGATCTATATTTATCTTTTGTTAGTTTATTATAGAATTTCTATATATTTCAATTTAATCTTTTTAAAGTTTATCTTTAAGTGGAACTTAATATTTTATCTTTTAAAATCAGCAATTACTTATTCGTACAAATTTTAAACATGATAGAATTCCATATATATCTTTTGTTTAAGCAGAATTTTTTTAATATAAAAACAAGTTCCTTCAAAAGAAACCATGAATAGAAAATTGGGGGGAAAACAATAAACATTGAGCCATTTCTGATCGCTTTTCAGTGCTTAAAAATCTTAAATATTTGCTTTACATTTGAAATGTGTACTTGCATGAGTTTTTACATTTGTAATAAAGTGAGTTCATATAAATGAATATTATTATTTTTAATTTTTTTTTTGTTACAATATGTATTTTTCCTTATTTCTTTCTTTTTGTTAATAATGCATCATTTAATTGAGATTTTATTCTTTTTTTATATTTATAAAAGCACTGCAATTATCAATTTGTAACTCTCTCACTTATTGATTATTTGTGTTTAATTTTTTTTTGGTGTAGATATTAGATTGAAAATGAAGAACACATCAAAATTTATTAGATATGGGTTATATTTTAAATGTATTCATCAGTTGATTTTTTATTGTTGATTATCCTATGGAAATAATTCATGATTAAATTTATTTTTAGTAACTCATTTCCTTTGAGAACTAAACCACAAATTTCTTCTTTGTTTAAATTTTTTATTTATTTATTGAGATTCAGAGTTTGAGCAAATGGAAGATATCTCATATTTAAAATGTTAATTTTTTTTTGAATAATTTAAATATTTATATTGTTTATGTTTGTCAATTCAAGTATAATGCATTTTCAAACATTTAAATTTTTTTTTTTTTTTTTTATAATCATTCCAAACCTATTTGTGTTTAATGAATCAATATAACGAAAAAACAAATAGCATGTAAAAATTTTTAACTACTAACTAAATATAGTGGGAATTAAAATTAATTTTATTTTAATTTATTACATTATATGAGATGATTAATGTAATATCTACTATTGATTAAGCAAAATTAGTGTTACTTAAATTTAATATATTAGTCATTTTGATTAATTATAATATGCCTTTATTACTCTATTTTTGGTTGTTTGAAGTAATTCTTAGATAAATTAGCTATTATATATGTGATGATTTACTAATGTATGATAGTTTTTTAAAATTTTTAATAATGTGAAATATTAAATATTTTTAATGATGTGAAGTAAGATTTATATACACAAACCAAATAAAAATGTCAAGAAATATAAAGAAATAGCAAACTTTTTTTTAGTAATTATTGACTTTCTAAAAACCTGTGCATCGCACGGGTGGCCACTAGTATCATTATAAGTGAAAGTGTCTCTTTGTTGCATTAGCTTCAAATTTTTTTTTTAATTATATATATATAAAAGCTTTCCCAACTATCACTTTTAATAGAAAAATAATGTTTATTTCTATTTGATTTTTGCAAAAATCACTTCTTAACTATTTAAGTCATTTTTTTTTTAATTTTTTAATTGATAATTGAGATAAAATTAAAATTGAATAGAATTCATCATGTTTGGCAAATGTTAAAAAAATCATTCATTTTCTTAATGTTTTTGTCATTTGTTAAAAAAAAATATTTGTATTAAAAAAATTTTATTATTTAAATCCTTATGGTTTAGAAGGATATAAAAAAATTTAAAACCAAAAATGATAAAAAATATAAATATAAACTTTTAATAGAGATTAATAATTTGAACACATGTATAAATAACTTATTATCTTTAGACAAATAATATTATGACACATGTGAATATTGATTTCACTCTAATTTTAGTAACATATAAATTTTAAATTTTATTTTATAATTTAATAAAGGATGCATAAATTAAGGAATGAATATTGAACTTACTCCAATTATAGTAACATAATTTAAAAAATAATTATAATTTAAAATTTTATTTTAAGAATATAAAATTAATTTATAAACCAATCATATTATGATACATATTAACACAAATTAAACAAAATAAAAAAATTAAGAATATAGATTTGAGAATGTGGTTAAAAGCTGACTTTTTAACTTTTTTTTGTTTTTTTTGTTTGTAAAAAAATGTGAGAGATAATGTGACACAAAATGGGTTAAAAGTTGGGAAAAGAGGCCATAATTTAGGGGATTTTTATATTTTTAAATTTTTTTAAAAAAAGGTTGGCCGGGTTTATTTGGTTTCCTTTTCATGTAATTGATTTTTTTATTTTTTTTCAAAATTGTTTGGATTTTTTTGTAGATAGTTTAGCCAATAGATGTTTTTAAAATTATTTTATAAATTAAAAAAATAGAAAATTTGGAATAAATTTTGAAACTTTCACAAAACTTCTCAGTAAAATCCCTTTTTCCTTCTTGGGTGTTTTGGGAAGTTGGTAAAAAATTGGCTTTTGACTTTTTACCAAGCTTTTTAGCTTTTTTGGAAGTGATTTGAAAAATTGGTAAAAAGCTGGCTTTTTTTTTATTTTTGATTTAATATTTTTTAAAAGTGTCACATCACTCTAAAATGACCAAAATATCCTTACTTTTTAATTAAAAACACTTTTTTGAATTGATTAATTATAATTTCCAGAGGGTAGTTTGGTAAATTTTTAAGTGGCGTTTTGGGAAGGTCTGGAAAAACGCGACTTTTTTATTTGTTACCAAAACGGCACATAGATAGATAAGGATCAAGGAATTTTACAACACACACTTCTTATTATATGCACTTTTAGGGGTTATTTGGGGTGTCTTAAATAAGTGTACTTTTTGTTATTTTAGACTAAAAAGTTGACCAAAAAAATATGGATGTTTGGGTTAATTTTTTTAACTTTTTTATGAAAAAATGTATATTAAAATATTATATAAAGAAGTGTGTAGGAGAAGATTAGAAATGAAAAGTCAACACCTGTACAATCTGATGGTTGAATTGATTGTAAAAAATTATTGGCTAATTTTCGAGTATTGCACTGAACGGTTTTGTTCGGCCCATGGAGGCCATCATAGGTCCCATTTTGATAATTTGAACCGTTCAATGCGTAGAACTCGTCAAGTACTATATGTTTATAAAAAATCACGTTGATCAGATATCGATAGCTATCTGATCAGATGTGTTTTTTTTCAATTGTTAATTATAATACCATCCTTTTTTTTATACAAAATTGATTTGATCATATAGTTATCGATATCTGATCAATGTGATTTTTTACAATCGTATAGGACTCGATGAGTTCTATACATTGAACGGTTCAAATTATCAAAACGGTACTCGTGATGGGCCCCCATGGGCTGAACAGCAGTGTGTGAAAATATCACCAAACTGTGCAATTTTTTCTTTCAAACGCAGCACAAAGCTTCACGGGTCAATTGATGAGTTGTACGGCTGTGTGAATTGATGTGTGAAAAAATAATTTTTTTATATTTTTTTTGTGAATAGTGATAATTTTTTAACTTTTTAAGTAACTTTTTGACTTTTTGGGGAGATGCCAAACTTGGCCTTAGTTATGTAATTTTTTATCTAATGATGATATTATTTTGAGATCTTTAGCTATGCCTAATGTGGTGTTTGGTTATTACTTTATTTTTATTTTTTTTTAATTATGACTCAAAAGGTATAAAGTTATTTTATTTTTATTTTTTTTTAGTTATAAGATGTATGTAGTATACATCATTCGAACGATGTGTACCATAGTCCTTCCTTTAAAGATTACTATTCAAATCTAAAAATTAGATTTAATGTTCATATTTAATAATGTAGTAATAAATTAGAATATATAAGACAATTTTTTTCTCATATCTTTGGCCAATCATTTCTCTTACGAATCATGAACTCTAAAAAGTGGAATTATATATCATTTTTTTTTGGTTATATTTTCATTCATAGAAAATCTCACTACACCCACATGGATTACACCATATGCTACACCCACATTCATATGACACACTTCTCAATCACCTTACATCATGTTTTAATATTTATTTTATTTTTTATTTTTACTATTTACTTAATAAAAGGGGTGAAACACCAATAAATTTCAAAATATGATCTTATAAATTGTTTCTTTTTTTTTTCTTTTTTTTTTAATGAACCCAAAAGTACCATTAAAGTGAAAATTATACAAAAAAGTAGTTACTTACATGTTTGGGTTTAATTTTCTAAGGATAAAAGTGAGTTTCTCTAAATATAAAATTACATATTTTGGTAATTTGCATTATAGAGGTTTTAAAATTTTCTTCCTAGAACAAAGTTCACATTACGAAAAAAAATGTAACACTCTAACAACGTAATACTAACGTAATATTAATGTAAAATACTAAAAAAACTCTTTGATACATTTTTCCTAAACGTAACAACATAACACTCCAAAAAACTCATTGGTGTGCTTTTTAAAACGTAATATTCTAATGTAATACACAAAAAAAAATTTCTTATTGTATTTTTTTTCCAAATGTAACACTCCAATCAATGTTAAAAAAAAAAAAAAAAAATTACTTAGTATATTTTTTTCTAACCATAACACTCGAATGTAACACATACAAAAATACTAAAAAATTTCTTAATGTAATTTTTCTAAATGTAACACTCACAATTTGAAATTTTACATTTGCTCAAAACTTACTAAAGAATTTTTGTACTCCTTTTGAAATGATTTGAAGAATCTCACATCCTTTTAGAATGGTTTGAAAAATCCCATATCTTTTTTTTTTTGGAATGTTACATTTGGGAAAAGTACACCAATGAGTGTTTTTTTTTTTTTTTTTTTTTTTTTTTTTGTGTTACATTGGAATGTTACACTAAGAATTTTTTTGAAGTGCTACGTTTGGAAAAAGCAAACTAAGAATTTTTTTTTAGTGTTACATTGGAGTGTTATATGGGAATGTTACTGTTTGAAATTATACTGTTGGCTTTTTGGCTTTTCGAAGGGTATTTTTGTAAATGCAAGCATGCCAGCAAGGATCAATCAGTCCTTACAGAAATTATAATTGCCAACCAATTATCAGACGATTGTGTTTTAGTTCTTTCAGCCTCAATGAAGAGGACTTTTACTAGTGGCTTGACTTAGGAGAAATTAAGAGAAATAACAGTTAATATGAAGAACAATTGAAGTATTTCATTAAAATAAACACTTACAATAATCCAAACTCAGCCTCGAAGAGGTTTATAGCGACAGTCTACTTGAATCTACTCCTATGAATCGAAGTGCAGTGCTGATATTTAAAGTGCAGGTATTTAAAGTACAGGAAATGTAAAACTGGGAAAGAAAATATGAAGTAAAAACTGGTTTGTATGATCTGAGTTTGGGGGGCTTTTCTGGAGACTTCCTTGATATTTATACTTATCGAGGATGACCTTCGAACTGCACTTCGAACCGTCGAACTGCTCCTCCATGATCGCTGATCATGCTGCCTTAGAAGTAGTTCCACTACGCCATCACTTACAATTAAGCTTCCCTCCTGTATTTGAATTTGAATATAAGTAACCGTTGAAGCCACGTCACCTTGTTTCTCATTACTGATCTAGTGCTACTCAGATCACTTGAGAACCAATATTTATTGCCACGTGTACGATTGAGATCGAAGATTAAAATCATCTTCCCATAATACCCTTATTCTGCCACGTGTTGAATTGTAATTGGTTTTTACAAAATATATAGCCAACATTACCCCCCGCACTAATATACCCAATACTTGGAGATATTAGTGAATCAAAAGCTTTTCTCGCGCTTTTTGGAACGTGCATAGAATCCATCTTCAGGAAACACAACCGTCACCTATTTGGTGATCCTTTGCATTAACTCTCAACTTTGTTGAACATTCCAATACCTTTAGCATTCGAACGGACTATGACTCAATTAACTTCTCACTCTATTGATCAAGCATACGAAGAGCCATTGAGTAATGCTGTTTCCCCTCGAAAGAATCTCCACGCATTTATTAGCCACCTTTACCCGCCCTTCTATATTCAGGTCATGGAGGCTTTCGCAGATTATCAACCTTTGGACTACGAACACATTGCCCTCAATCCTTTGGTTTACAAATTTACTGATACAAGAAGTTCTTCCTCTAAACTCCCCTCGCATTTTGAACGAACTACTCTCAAGCCTTTGCTTCAACAAGTTGCAAATATGGACTTGGGAAGTTCTTCTTCACAAACTTCTGCTTGGGATGAAGCTACAACTTCTTCATTTTCTGAGGTTTCTGGATGGACGAACTGGTCAGCACCTGAGTCCTGGGACTTGAGGGAACGAATTAATCACCATTTTGTTGAGTTCACTGACCCTTTAGATTTTCCTTCTTATGCTCGAAGTTCGGTGGTCTATCCTTATATGCCCATTGACCTTCGACGTAGTTTGGAGGAGAATTTGCTTGTGGCCTAGTACACATCCTCTATGCCCACAAGGATAATGCACACTGCCCGGTGTCTGGAAGAATCACAAGGGTATACTCCTTCATTTTTAGCCAAGAAGGCGAAGATTTGCTCTTCTGACTGGCTTGACTATATTAATGCCTTTGTTCCTTCCACTCCCGTGTCATCTCCTCTAATAGAAGCATCCACTTATTCTTCTCCATCTTCTGGAATAAAAGCATCCACACCTTCTCCATCTTCTGAAGCAGAACCATCTACTCCTTTTTCTCTTCACACTCTTTCCTGGACAGAGAAACTAAGGCTTGCCCTTCCCATGGACAAAATTTTTCCACCTTACAAACCTCCATCATCCCCAACTCCAGCTGAGCGGAAACAAGCTCAACTTATGCTTGCGGCTTTCTCTCACTTGCCCTTCAATGTTCTTGAGGATGACATCCCTCTCAAGAACTTTCGATGGGCTTGTGATATTCTGACTAGGGGCCATTTCCTTAATCCCATCGCCCAAGCAGAACTTCACATGTTCTTAGATCAACTTCCGGTACTCCTCCACTGGCATCGGAATTCCAAGGTCACCATCCAATCTTTGGATCAACTTTCATCTCTCCGAATTCATGCACAGTATGAAGCAGAAAATTTCATCAAAGATTTTGATGACTTCAAAAATAAAGATTCTGCGTATTGGGATGATTTGGTTATAGATGAGTTGGAACAAAAGTTGAGAGAAGAGGCTTTTGAAATAAAGGCTGAGGAGCTCTACTATGAAGTGAGAGCACACCAACTCATGCAGCCAACATTAGAGGAAATAGAAGATATAATAAAGAAAGAACAAATATTCATTGATCATTGTTGGACGAAGTTTCATGATCTTGTTATTTATTCTATTCCTTATTTTTATGAACTTGAATTTGTACCCAAATAAGGTTACTTAATGTAATTGTTTTGGCTTTAATACAAACAAAGTCTTTCTGTATTTGACATTGTCTGACTCTGTTTCCTTTTGTCTTCAAAAGCCAACTTATAGCTTCGAATTGAACAATCTCATCCTTTGAATCTGATTTAATTGTTTAATAAAACGCTAAAAGAACCAACATGTCTTTTCCCAATTTATGGAATATAATTGACAATTACGCCGATATCATCCGAATTAATGCTTTGAATTTCAACAACATTACTCCTCAAAACTAACTATAACCAATATATGGTCATGGTTAATATAACCAGTCAATTTCAAATTGACTATTTTGCTTCGAAGAATAATCCACACTGTTTTTGGTTCAAAAAACAATTCCTTCTTATATATATAAAAACCAACTATTGGTTTTAATGCTTCGAACAGTGCTCATCCTTAGAGGATCTAAGGAATTGCTCCAAAGGTCGTTACTTAATGATCCTCAAACAGGTCTTTAAACCTTTTGAAGTAGACCAATATTCGAGCATTCTAGCAATTTTAAGCATGTAATACGCTTCGAAGCCGATTTATGTATTTCGAAGCCATTGTTATTTGATTTTTTGGCTCCAAAATCTCATTTCGAAGCCAAGTATCTTGCTTCGAAGCTGGCGTCAATATCCAGAATGTGCTTTTTCCCTCCAAAATTATCAACATTAGAAGAGACTCCTCGTATTCATACTTTTAGTACTTAACGACTTATACAATATATTTCCAGACATAAAAAGCTTTTCTTTTAAAACCCTCTTACTTCGTATTTCTGAAATCACTTGCTCTTTTAACGTTCAAACCCTCATATCTTTCACTTCTCTTTACTTCTCCCTTTCTTTTTCGAAAAGCGTATCATCAATGGCCTCTTCTTCATCAGAAGTGCCAATCGTTGAACGTGTGAGCTCATCCTTAGCCCTGAAAAGGCTCATTGATGTGGAGTGTGAGAAGTACAAGGCTGGGGGGAAAAGTGCCATTGACGGGCGTGTCTTTGTCCCTCGTCGTCATGAGCGACAAGACTACGTGCTTGGGCCAATCTTCAAGGAGATCCCTATTGAGCTCCCGATTCAGACTCGCCCGAAAACCAATGTCTCCTTTATGAAGGTGGTCTTGATTGGAGGAACTGGAGAATCAATCGCCCCCACCGATGTTAGCCCACGATGAGACCAGAGTGGCAAGAGTGGTATGATCGGGTCATCCCTGCGAGGACACTGGACCTTCAAGAGCTATGCCTTCTCGATGCTCTTCGACTATCTAGGGTAACTATCCCGGAAGACTCTTTCTTAGTCCCTGCTGCTTTATGCTTTTGGAACCCTATCTTCAGTTTCTTTCAATTTTGATGTGGGATGATGGCTCTTACTGTTCTTGATATTTGCCATCTACTAGGAGTATCCCCCATTGGTGCTATTATTGCACCAGACTTCCCTGATTTAACAGTCTCTTTCTCCCTCCCCCCTCTTAACTTATCTTACAGTGATTTTGTTAAAGCTGAAAATAAAAAAGAGGGCCCAGTAACTGACAGGGAGTTCTTTTCCTTCTTGTTATACTGGCTTTGCAAATTCCTCTTCTGCACCTCTTCACAAAGAATTTTGCCTGAATTTGCTCCACTTGCCAAAGCCTTTGTTTTGCAAAAAAGGATAGCCTTAGCCCCATACATTCTAGGTCATGTATACAGAGTTTGTTCCCTTTTTTGTGAGAAGCCTTTAGATGCTAACCAAGGGGGGCCATTCTGGATCCTTCAGCTTTGGCTTTTTGCCTATTTCACTGAACTACAATCCAAGTGCCTTAAATTTTCTGGGTTACACTCTCTCACCCATGGCATAAGACTAGCCAATGCTTCCCTCTATCCTTCCTCTTTTGCTTTTTATTTCTCTTTTTTCCATCAACTACCAGCCACCCGTCCTATTCACCGCTTTCGTCCCTTCGAGACCAACATAGGTCCAACTTGGTTGAGTCACTTTTTAAGTGACAGGCTCTGTACTTCACCTATTCACAAAGATATATGGGCCTCCCTTCTACTTCCTAGGGAGCTGTTTACTGGGACCACAAACCCCAGGGCTTATAAATGTATAGCTGAACCTTATTGTCCTGCTCAATTTGCTAGACAATTTGGCTTCACACAAGGGGTCCCAATACCTCTCTGCAGCAACACCAATCTGAGCCTTACCAAAAGAGATCTGAAGCTTAGGAAATCAAGACTGGAGAAGGCAACCTTCAAATTCATGGATGACTTGACTGGGTTTGAGTATACTCCTTTCATTCCTGAAGATACTGCATTGAAGAGATACCAAAACTGGTGGGAAAATAATATGGAACTTTATTTAGCCATTTCACCTCAAAACCTATTGGAGGTATTAGATGTATCCAAGCCCAAAGGAGTTGAAACTGTCCCTTCCTCTCATCAGGCCTCCTACAACTCAGTCCATTCCTGCTACCTCAACTCCTTCGAAAGCCACTCGGGCTGCTTCAAAGAAAGGTATATACTTTCAACTTCTCTTTTTTTCTTTTGAATCTTTTGTTTGTTTCCTTTATACTTATGTTCTTTGGTACAGGGTCTCCGCAAGAAAAATCTCTTAAGAGAGCTGAAACTTCAGCTATTCTCAAAAAGAAACAGCAACAGAAACAAAAAAGGAAGCTGATCCTTCCCACTGAAGAATCTGAAACTTTGGGAGAAGAAGCAGTTGAACAAGAGCAGGAAGTGCCCTTACAAAGAACAAAGAGACAAAAGGTGGTTGCCTCTCCTTCTGATCTCGGGGCAAACATTATAGTAATGGAGAAAGAACTAACCTCTGAAAAATCTGAAACCCAAATTGAAGAGAGGGAGATCGAAAAGGAACCAGTAGTATCCCCACCGAAGAAGAAGAGGAGAAGAAAGATTACTGTCTCTCCTTCTGACTTTACTGAGGACTCTGATTCCGAAACAATCGCCCAAGCAATAGAGAGAAAAAGGAAGGTAACTGTTTCAACTACTGTCTTGGTTGAGGATCCCATTCACGAAGCAACTACCAAGACAGTAGAGCAGGAACATCCCAAGGCAATAATTGTCTTTGAGAGGGCCGAGAAGAGACGGCATCAACAATTTCTGAGGGATGAAGCTGCTGCTACTGATGCATTACAAAGAGAAGCTGCACGAAGACACCAAACTATCGAGCATTATACCCTTCGCAGTTCTCCCATCAATGCCAACACTTCTGAAACAAGTAATTTCTTTCATATTTCTGCTATTTTTCCTTCGTCAGTTTTTAATATTGAATTTTGACAATCCTTTGTATTTCTTCCTCTTGCAGCAACAGCAACTACATTTATCTTTCCAGCGAGGCCTCCCTCGATTTCAGCTGAAGTTGACCAGATGCAACGTGTGAAAACCATCCAAATCATGCTCTCACTTTCCAAGCCTATATTTGATACGCCTTCTTTGAGTCCAAGCATCCCCGCATCTCTTTCTCCTTGGCTTAGAGCCATATCTTCCTTTTTTGGCCCTTGACCGACCTCAGCTTATTTCTTCTTTGAGCCTTGTTCTTCTCCCTTCCTTCTCAGAAATTCCAACTGCTACTCTATTCCCAATGGCAGTTGATTCTTTCATAGAGGGTGCTGTAAGTTCTCCAATTCATGGTTCATCACCTGTGCCTACTTCCAGCCCCTCTTCACTTGATTCATTGGTGGCTAAGACCATAGAGGCTGCCAAAGATGCTCCATCCATTTCTCCCATCCCCATGCAGCCCTCTGTGTCTTCCACCACAAAACTTTCCATGCCCTTCATGTCTAAGGATGAGGTAGATATCTTTGAAGGAAGACTTGCTAGTCTTTTCGACGTACCTTCTACCTCTCCAACATTTAATGCTGAAGTTGAGCCATTAGTCCTAGCTGACTCCTTACTGGAAATTTTTGAGAGTCCTCCTTCTTCTAGCAGCAAGCTTCTTGCACCTTCAGTGGACTTGGACACATGTCTGGAACTACTGACTTCTTTTTCGAGGATCCCCTTCGAGGCTCTACAAAGGCCTATTATCAGGAATGGGTTTCTTCAGTGCTGTGATATTGTTGAGGAGTCCAGTATGAATGTCTCCAATCATCTATCCCAAGCTGCAGCTACTATTGACTTCTATATCAATATTTGTCGTGCTGCCAATACTGCCAATGAGAAATTGGCTAGGGATCAGCGTTTTGTTTCTCAAGTGCATACCGAAATATCAGATCTCAAGGAACAACACTCTTCTTCCTTCCAATTTCGAATTCAGCTGATGGAGAAGAAAGCTCAACTTGAAGAGGAGTTAGCTGCAGTAAACCAGGCCTTGGTTCGAACTGACATCAAATTACAAATCACTAACCAAGAACTGGCTAAACGAAAAGAAGACATGGCTGCAGCTATTCACCTGTTTCCATCACTTAGTAGCAGGAAATCAACTGTACAAAAACAATTGAAACATTGTAATGATTTTTGGGCCAATTTGTGGCACCATGTACTTGATTCTTTATGAAAAATCAAATTCTTATCTATTATCTGAGTATCTTGTGTTTTTGTACATAATGTTTATTTTATTCCTTGTGTTTCCCAAATGGTTGGAAAATAAGGCTTCAAATACCTGCCATTAATCTTTTTGGGATGTACATAGCCATTCAAATTTCTTAAATGGTATGCTCCAAAAGGCAGAACTCTATGAATTTGATATGGTCCTTCCCAGTTAGGTGACCATTTGCCAAACTTATGGCTTTTAATTCCTATTGGGAGTATTGTTTTCCATACCAAGTCACCTTCATCAAAGCCAATGTGTTTGACCTTCTTGTTGTAATTCTTAGCTGCTTTCTTCTTTTGGAAAAGAATGCTATTTAATGCCAATATCCTGGCTTCATCTATGCCTTCTAACTCCAAGCACATACTTTGATGGTATTGCTCAGGATCTAACTGATCTTGGCATCTTACCCTCAAAGACTTAACATTAATTTCTACAGGTAGAATTGCATCATGCCCATATACTAAGGCATAAGGAGTAACTCCTGTGCTTGACCTTGGGAAAGTTCTGTAAGCCCATAAAACATCCAACAATAGGTTATGCCAATCCCTAGGATTATCTTCCACCACCTTTTGTATTCCTTTTTTCAAGGACTTATTGGATGATTCAGCTTGACCATTGGCTTGTGCATAATAGGGTGTGGAATTAATAAGGCTAATTCCAAATTCTGCCACAAAGGATTTTATCATTTTCCCATCGAACACAGTTCCATTATCAACTGTTATGGTTTGTGGGATGCCAAATCTATGGATTAGATCTTTAATGAACCCAATGACCTTTGTCTGGTCTACAGCCTTGTATGGCTTAGCTTCGACCCATTTAGTGAAGTAGTCAGTGGCCACTAGAATGAAACAATGATGCTTTGAAGAAGGTGGATATATTTTTTCCATCATATCCATGGCCTATCCTCTGAATGGCCAAGGCTTCACTACTGCATGAAGGTCAGTTATGGGCACATGCCTTATTGTACCATGCTTTTGACATGCCTGGCAACCCTTTGCATATTCTATGCAATCTTTAAGAATAGTTGGCCAATAGTAGGAATGCCTTCGAAGCAACCATCTCATCTTTACACCAGGCTGATGAGCACGACAAATGCCTTCATGAACCTCAGCCATGGCTGTTAATGCTTCTTTTGGGCCTAAACATTCCAACAATAAGCCATCTCCCTCCTTTTTGTAGAGTGCATTACCATATATCATGTATTGCATAGACTCCAATTTGACTTTTCTGCTGGCCTTCGAAGATGGACCAGCCAAGTACTGCATTATTAGATGTCTCCAATCCTGTTCTTGTAAGTCATTATGATTGACTTCCAAGATCACATTCCTTTTGTTCAAAGGTTGTATTAATCTCTGATATGTTGTTTGGCTTATATCCCTTTGGGTATTATCCCTTCTCTTGAAGTTCGAAGCTTTTTGAGCCACATCATTAGCTCTATTGTTCAAGAATCTTGGAACATGGGTTACATTTGCTATTTGAAACTGAGAAAGCAGATGTAATGCAACAACATAATATGATAGGATGCTTATGCTTTGACACTTGAAAATCCCTTTCACTTGGTTAACCACCAATTGAGAGTCCCCAAATATGTCAACTGCATGTACTTGTAATCCAATAAGGATTTCTAGTCCCACTATTAAGGCTTCATATTCAACCTGGTTATTGGAACAGCTAGCTTCATCCACTCTGAAACCATGTGTGGTTTCTACCCCTTGTGGAGACTTAATCACAATACCAATCCCAATTAATCCATTGGCCTTCGATCCATCGAACCACATTTGCCATGGTTCAACACTAGCCATACCGAGTTCCATTACCTCTTGGCTCTCTGTTTGAGATGGATGATTTGCCAGAAAATTGGCTAATACTTGCCCTTTTACTACTCTTTGAGGAACATATTCTAAATGAAATTCCGATAAGGCTAGTATCCATTTGCCAATTCTTCCCCTCAACATAGGTCTAGACAACATGTATTTAACCAAATCTGTGGTTACAATTACCAAAACAGTTGTAGGTAAAAGATAATATCTTAATTTCATTGCAAAGAAAATACAAAGCAAGACATGCTTTTCAACAAATGAATATTTACATTCACAAGGATTTAAAACCTACTAAGGTAATAAATAGCTTGCTCTTTGCCTTCTTCGTTGTCTTGGGCTAAGAAAGCTCCCAATGAATCTTCTCACGCGCCTATGTACAACTTCAAGGGCTTATTCTTTTGGTGACATCAAGATCGAGGATTGGCCAAGTAGGCTTTGATACCTTCGAAAGCAATTTGATGCTCTCATCGTCCACACAAATTCCTCTTCATCTTTCAAATTTTAACAAGGAAGAAAATACTTTAGTTTTCCCTACAGTGTTAGAAATAAACCTTCGAAGAAAGTTAACTTGCCCAAGGAACCTTTGTAACTCTTTCTTACTTGATGGAGGCCTAGCTTCGATGATGGCTTTGGCTTTATTCTAATCAATCTGTATTCCTTTCTTGTGCACTACATAACCCAAGAAATTCCTAGATGATATAATATAATATAATATAATTGAATTGAATTTAATATAATATAATTTAATATAAATTTTGAATTTAATATAATATAATTATTGAATTTAATTGAATTTAATATTATTTAATTTAATATAATATAATATTATTTAATTTAATTTAATTTCATTTAATTTAATATAATATTATTGAATATAATATAATATAATATAAATTTTGAATTTAATATAATATAATATTATTTAATTTAATTTAATATAATATAATATTATATTATGAGGTCAATCATGAAAATTACTTGTTATATCCCACATTATATTTTGTAAAATAAACATGCATAACACATATCCAATCTTATATATCAAGTCAACAAACATAACTTGGGGGATATACTATCCAATACCTATATCCTATTCATTATATATCCTAACTAAATCCCACATCATATTATATCCTTCATTTTATATCCAGTGAAACAAACGGGCCTATGGAGTCTTTAATTTAATTTCCTTGACATTAAAATTTTATAACATAAAGGACAGGTAATATTTTCATAGTAATTGGGGTCGGTCAATATTTTCACAGAAAAATTTTAACTTTTCAGAGAGAAATTTCACAGTGAAATTAATTTCTCTATGAGAAATTGAAATTTCTCTAACAATATTACTGAGAAATTTTAACTAATAAAAAGAATATATATTGGAATTTTCCTATTATTAAAAGTTGGAGAGAAATATTTCACTATTTTTTCCATTTTCTATTCTATTTATGTAGGTTTATTTTTTATAATTATCTTTTAAATTGGTTTATATTTAATTTACGTTTTATATATTTCTTGTTTATATTCCTATAAAAAAATCTGAGATAAGATTCAAGTAGATATATTTAAAAATTTGGTAATAAGGAAAGATTAATAAAAAATGCTAGAAATTCTAAAAAATTTATTAAAATTTGTATTAAATGTCTCACATGGGTGTGGGACCCACATGGGAACCACATGATGTGTGTCCCACACCCATATGAGATATTTTAGTAAAAATTTTGGGACTTCTAACATTACTCAAAATTAATTATAGAACAACCTAAATCTTAAAAAAAATTATAATTTCAATTGATCCAAAACTGTAATGATTAGTTGTTGTGGACACGACTATAAGGGTTAAGGTTGATATGAGTCAAATTGAATTCACATTGATCTTGTCATATAAAATACTGAGAGGGTAATTTATACTTAAATTGGGCCGAACTGGGTAAATGGGCCGTTTTTTGGGCCACAGTAAGAAGGGCTAGATGAAAGGGGCTTGTAGTTAGCCCGGTCCCAGTAAGTCCTATTGTTATCCCGGTCCCAGAGAGCAATCTTGTTATCCCGGTCCGAAAGAGCCTTGAAGTTAGTCTGGTCTAAGGAAGCTTTGCAGTCAGCACCGGTCACCATACTCAAAGTTAGCCCGGTCATAGCGTAGTATGGTTAGCTCGGTCAGAACTTTGCTCTTTGCTAGCTCGGTCTAAGCATACCACGGTTTGTACAAGAGAAGCTGAGGTAAGGGCAGTGAAAGGAAGAACCAAACTAGGTATAGTTCGGTCTACTCTGCTGCTCAGCATAGCTAGGCTTACCTCAGTCATATTGACATCCAACCATGGTAAAACCATCTCACTTGGCTTAAGCAGTGAGGAGGGTGTTGAAGGATAAGCATTATCTTTCAAGAGTATGACTCCTAGGAGGACTCTACATGGAGGAGTAAAAGTCCTACTAGGATTGTGTCACGCGAAACCTATAAAAGCTCACAACATCACCTATGGAGAGGTAACAGAACTTTGATTCCCGAATACACAGAGCTTTTGTCTATTTGTCTATTTTGCTGAGTCAGGCATCGGAGGGGTATCCGGCACACACCCGCCGGCTAGCTCATATTTGTGTTTTCAGGGAGTAAAGAGACGTCGTATGGAGGAACGCAATCTTGATCAACAGGATTATATGAGGACAATATTTCGTACTCGTACAATTAGCGCCGTCTGTGGGAATAAACAGAAAGAACAAACATCTTAATCAAGTTATCCTCACTAATCAGAAGTAATGGCTCACAACGAAGAGTTGCCACAGTCCGACATTGACGGACAAACCCCAGAAGGAGGCGGGAGGCGCGAAGGTTTACCTCTTGTCCCACCCATGGCAGACTTAGAGCCCCAGCGACAGAACCCCCGGAGGGATGCAAGGGGGAGGCGGAATAACAGCCCCTGTCAATCTCAAAGTCCTGAAAGGCAGAGGCGAAGAATCGACCCTCAAGCTCTTGAGGATCGCGTAAAAGAGCAAGATGAACTAATAAGGAAGATGGCGACGGATATGGAGGCCATAAAAAGCCAGATCAAGGGAAAATGGGTGGCGACAGGAGAGGGACGTAAAAGTAACATGCCCTCTCGCTACTCGGAAGATTGCAGTAGGCGTACTACGCCATCACAAGCAGAGAGTAGGAGCCTCAGAATAGGCGACACTCAATCCAGGACTTCCAGAACTCGTCGCTCCAGGTCTGAGAGGACTAGATCTGAGAGGTCATACACAGAGGGAAGCACCTATTGGCCCTCGCACATGCACCAGACGTCATCCAGGCAGACGGAGTTACCTAGATCATCTGACTTACGAACTGTGCTAGAAGAAAGGGCACGATGGAAGGAGGATGCCAGGGCGCGCGACATACATAGAGTTTCTGTCCTTCAGCGGTTGGCTCCTCGGACGCATGGAAGCGTCGAGGTAGGAATGCTAATACCGCGCCCTGCCTACGAACCTACGGATAAAACATTAGTAAGGCTGCAGACCTTGCCGTTCATTCCAGCAATTGAGAACACGCCCTTACCTTCCGGCTTCTTGCAGCCCAAATTCACCACGTATGAGGGGAATACGGACCCCTACTCGCACTTAAGCCACTTTCGCCAGGTTATGGCTATATACCGACGAAACGAGGCTTTGATGTGCATCTTATTCCCATCCAGCCTTGGCGACCTAGGATTAACCTAGTTCGAAAGGCTACCAGAAGGCAGCATTGCCTCCTGGGCACAATTAGCAGAGGCATTTGTAACAAGGTTTAGGACGAACACCAAAATGCCAGTGGAGATCGACCAGTTTCTCTTTATTGACATGGGCGACAAGGAGACATTAAGATCCTACAATAGTCGCTACTGGGAGACCTTCAACTAGATTGGCGATTGCTCTACCAATCTCGCCAAGAAGACAAAAGAGGTCTTCCAGTCGGGAACAAGTTGAGGGACTTAATCACCATGACGCCACCCCTCACAATGGAGGCCTTAATGGAGAGGGTACACCAGTACATTCGGGTAGAGGAGGATGGCGCCCGTGCTAAAATGAAGTCTGGTACAACCGTAATACCAGATAAAAAGACTTCGACAAAAGTTAATACAGTAGAACGTCCGAGCAGAAACGGACGAGGCAGGCGGGACAACGAAGAGGACCGAGATAAAAGATGGCTGAGAGTCCGCACTGCCATTACCACGGTATTCAAGAAACCAATCTACCGAATTCTTAGTGAGATACGTGATGAACCTTTCGTCAGATGGCCAGCCAAGCTGGGAGAGGCGCAGAAGGACTACGACGAAAGATCACAGTGCACCTTCCATAAAGAAAAGGGGCACCGCACTAAAAATTGCACACCATTGAGGCATCATCTAGAGGAGTTGGTGGCAGCCGGTCACTTGGACAAGTACATTGAAGGAAGGGCGCAGCCAGCCCCCCAGAATGACAACCACCCGAACGGAATGCCAATCGACGCCCCACCTCAAGGCGTGATAAACGTAATACATGGGGTATGCGAACCTGAATGTGTATGTCAGCTCAGGGGCATGATCAAAAAGGCTGAGTACTTAAGGGAGGTACTAAATGCACAACCTTCAATCAAGAAGGGAAGAAAGGAGGCCACCAATGTCATCTCTTTTTTAGATAGAGACTTGGCAAGGATATACTGCCCTCACAATGATGCACTAGTCGTCACTCTCCGAGTCAAGGATTTTGACATCAAGCGGATTTTGATTGACCAAGGGAGCTCATGTGAGATAATGTACTACGAAACATTCAAACAATTGAAACTAGAAGACAAAGACTTGGCACCAGCTGTATCCCCCCTGATCGGATTCAAATCAATGCCAGAGTGACCAGTCGGCAAGATAATCCTTCCAGTCAGGACAGGAAGCATGACAAAATAAGTGAAATTCTGGATATTGAAGGTCCCTTCCACTTACAACATAATCTTGGGAAGAACATAGCTGTATGCCATGCGATCGGTAGCTTCATCCTACCATCAAGTAATGCGATTCCCCAACGAAGCCGGGGTAATTGAAGAGGTCTATGGAGACCAAATTATGTCCAAGCAATGCTTCGTCATAGTAAATGGCAGCTGCGCTACCAAAGGATTTGTTCAGATGGTGGAAGAACCAGAGAGCAATGAATTGTTCGCGGATGTTGGCAAATCCGCTGAACAGAAGGCAGTAGAAGACTTGGTATAGGTAAGAATAGATAAGTTCTTTTTGCTTGGCTCATCTATGTCCAGCACTGAGAGAATAGAGGTCATGGAATTCTTGACCTCCAACATCGAAGTGTTCGCCTGGACACCGTACGACATGCCAGGCATTGACTCAAGCTTCATCTGTCATCAATTGAACGTCCACCCAACTACCAGACCAATCATTCAGCGCACTCGCCAATCGGCACTCCACCACGCTGAGATAGTGGCGGAAGAAGTAGAAAACCTGCTAGAAACAGGAGCTATCAGAGAGGTACACTACCCCAGATGGATCTCCAATACAGTAGTTGTGCCAAAAAAGAATGGAAAATGACGTGTCTGTGTGGATTATAAAACCATCAACAAAGCATGCCCAAAGGACAGCTTTCCTCTACCTCGGATAGACCAACTGGTAGACCTAACGGCGGGACACAACCGACTTAGCTTTCTTGATGCGTACAAAGGCTACCATCAGATCACTATGTATAAACCAGACCAGGAGGTCACATTTTTTACAACGCCAAGAGGACTGTACTGCTACAAGGTCATGCCCTTTGGCGTAAAGAACGTAGGTCACAAAGATGTTTGAACCATTGTTAGGCAGAACAATGGAGGCTTACATCGATGACATGGTGGTAAAGAGCAAGGATAAGAATGACCATCTCAAGGACCTAGGTGAGATGTTTCAGATCCTTAAGAAGGACAAGTTACGTCGTTATCTTACTTTTCTCTCATCGCACATCTCTCTATTCTTTATTCTCTCATTTTTCATCCCTCCCCAGATATGGTTGATGGATAAATTGCAAGTTGTAGACTCTTGCCCTGCTTACTCAGCCCGTGGCTACTTCTTTCGGCAACGCCTAGTCAATGCCCCTGATGAGAGCTGGTGGTTCGAATGGATGTGCAATTTGTCAGCAGAACGCATTGCTTGGCGCTACCCTTGGCTTAATCTCCCGGCAATGAGCTACAGCATGTCCCGGCAGGTCGGGATTCGACTGATCGGCTTGACTCACTGTGTGTTCTATTTCCCATTCCGCATTCTGCGCCAGTTCGGCCACGATCAGACTTGCCCACCAGAGGGGATAGAGTATCCGGCTACATTTCCAGTTCGAGGCGCACAGCTGGCTCGGCAGGCCGCAGCATGGAGAGTTAGAGAGCTTCTGGCCCCCGCCCCTATTTTTAGTTGCACTTTGTCTGATGAATGCTGGGATTGGCTCAACGAAGAAGCACAGGTTGGGCCTAGGTCGGCATCAGAGGCTTCAACTAGTTCTGGAAGGGGGCGCAGGGACACCTGACTTAACTATGCCCCAGATTTATTGCTTTACTAGCACTTTCAAGTTTTCTTTATGAATGTAATAAAAAAGCAACTTCAATTGTATGCAAGAGCAAAAGAACTCTATTTTGAAATCAATGAAATTGAAGGTTGTGGTACTGAAAATTCTCCGCTTTGGTCCAAAAATGGTCTTAGTTGTGAAAAGATTAATTTGAACAAAGTCAACTTTTATTAAAACTTTTCAAAACTATTTTCGATATAGATCAGAATCGACACGCCGAGATCTGTCCGAGATGCACAACCTCAATCCTAGCAACCGGAAAGTTGCCCTAGTTTGAAAAGTGCCTTGGCAATTCATAGCAACGGAAAGTTGCCCTAGTCCGAATAACACTGCATCGAGATCACAATAAATGCCGATGAATAGAGATGACCGAGATGATCGAATGGACAAAGTTGATCGGGAAAAGATTGTGACCAACTTCAAGATGAAGTCGCCTATGTATCCCAAAGATGGGAATCAAGTCTTACGTAGTTCAGCTCAGTTTGCTCGGTATTTTTACTCTCCTTTTGCGCCTAACTTTTGCCAAGGTCGCCTTTATGGTTTTCAACCTTGCGAGCTCGCTTTTATAATTTCAAATTTTTCTATGCTCTGAGTTTTGCCTAGGTCGCCCTTTCGGGTTTTCGGCCTAGCGAGCCTCTCAGGGGTAGTATTTCTTCAACTTGTCCATGTTGATCGGTTGGGAAAACTCTAAGCCATCTAGATCCATCAGAACCACAGCTCCACCTGACCAGATTGATTTGATAATGTAGGGACCAGTCCAATTGGGTCTGAACTTGCCCCTTGGGTCGTGAATGGGAGCTCGGTTGTCCTTGAGTACCAAATCTCCTTCTTTCAAGTTCCTGGACTTAACCTTCTTGTTAAAAGCCCGGGCGATTCTGCGTTGATAACCTTGGACGTGGTACAGTGCTTTCAACCTTCTTTCATCGAAAAGCATGAGTTCCTCAAATCTGTTCTGCTGCCAATCCGCTTCGGCTATCTGGCACTCGGCCAATACTCGTAACGACGGGACCTCAATCTCAATAGGCAGAACAGCCTCCATCCCATAGACCAATGAGTACGGAGTTGCCCCAGTAGAAGTTCTGATCGAAGTCCTGTAGCCCCACAGAGCAAACGGCAGCTTATCTGGCCAGTCCCGATAGGTTTCCACCATCTTCTGTAGTATGCGCTTGATGTTCTTGTTGGCGGCCTCAACTGCTCCGTTAGTTTGCGGCCGGTAAGTAGACGACTTATGAAAAGCCACATTGTATTTCTCCAACAAATCAATCACCTCCTTCTTGAAGTGGGAACCATTGTCTGAAACTATTTCATTTGGGACTCCGTAGCGACAGATAATGTTGTTTCTGATGAATTTTGCAACGTGTGAAGCTTTCAACACTGCATAAGATTGGGCCTCAACCCACTTTGTGAAATAATCTATCGCTACCAGGATGAACTCATGCCCATTCGACCCTTTCGGCGTAACAGCTCCGATTACATCAATTCCCCAGACAGAAAACGGCCATGGCGAAGTCATGTTGTACAGCTTTGACGGCGGGATGTTCATGCGATTTGCATGAATTTGACACTTATGGCATCGCCGGACGAAACTAATACAATCCTCCTCCATGGTGGACCAATAATAACCCTGTCTAAGGATCTTCCGTGCCAACATTACCCCATTCATGTGTGCACCACATTCACCCCCGTGGATGGCTTCCATCAGACGTTTGGACTCTTCAGCATCAACACACAGTTTATGCATTCCCAGATGACCTCGTTTATATAGTTTACCCCCGCAGATGATGAACTGAACTGACATTCTTCTGATTGCCCTCTTGTCTTTGGCATTTACCCCTGGCGGATATGTTTCTGTCTCCAAGAAGTTCCAGATGTCGTAATACCAAGGGTGTTCGTCCTGAACTTCATCTATGACTGCAATCGACTCATAGGCAGGTACAAATTTCTGGTCGATGATGACTGGACGCATCCGGACTCCACACGGGATGTCTATCATAGATGATAGAGTTGCTAAAGCGTCTGCAAACCTGTTGTTCTCTCTTAGTAGATGAGTAAAACTTAACTTTTCAAACCGAGGAATTAGCAAATCCAAGGTCTGGTGATATATCATCATATTTTCCTCTTTTACTTTCCAATCTCCTTTAGCTTGAGACACAACAAGGTTCGAATCCCCAATGACGTCCAATCGTTTTGCCTCTAGTTCCGTGGTCGCCTAAACCAAAGAATGCACGCCAGATTCGCTTCATTGTTCGAGACTTTGAACCGGAGTTTGAAGGCTAGAGGGATACGGGAATTATCGGGTGCTATCAGCAACACTCCTATCCCATACCCGTATTGATTTGACGCCTCCACAAAGTACATCGCCCAAACTTCTTCATCGATATGCGGATTGATTCATCCGGGAATAGGTACTGATCGCTTCATCCTCAACCGGATGGTCGGCAAGGAACTTTGCCATCGCTTCTCTTCTTTTCTCGACTTGGCGTCACATATGTGAGATCAAATTCGAGAGCAACAAAGAACTAACGGCTAGCCTACCAGAAGTGCCGGGTTTCTAAGAGATATTTGATGGGATCAAGTCGCGAAACCAACATTACAGAGTGAGCTAACAGGTAGTGCCGCAGCTTCCTGGTAGCCCATACCAGAGCTAAACAAGCCTTTTCTAGCGGCGTATATCGGGTCTCATATTCCAGCATCTTCTTGCTCAAATAGTAGATGGCTTTCTACCCTATCTTCTCGATTCTTGTGCAAGCATGCACCCATCGTGGTCTCGATTCCATCGATAGATACAAAATCAACGGTTTCCGGTTCTGCGGTGATAAAACGGTGGGTTCTCAGAATATTCTTTAACTGCTCAAATGCGTTTTGACATCGGCCCCATTGGAACTTCTTTCCTTTCTTCAGAGGCCAAAAGTGGTTCACAAGTCAAGGTTAGTTTTGAAATAAACCGTCTTATGAATTGCACTTTACCCGTAAAGCCTCGCACCTCCTTTTTCACCCTTGGTGGTGGCATTTCTAAGATGGCCTTGATTTTGGAAGGGTCGACCTCGATGCCCCTTTGTGTAATCGAAACCCCAAAGATTTTCCCCGCCAGAACACCAAACGTACATTTCGACGTTTAGCCAAGAACCCAATTCTCGATCCTTTGAAAGAACTTTTGCAAGGCGGTGTAGTGGCCCTCTTTTTCCTTGGACTTGACAATCATGTCGTCCACGTACACCTCGACCTCTTTGTGGATCATATCATGTAGTATTGTGGTCGCGGCCCGTTGGTAAGTAGCTCCAGCGTTCTTTTACCCAAACGGCATTACCCTGGCGAGATGTTCACGGTGGTGAATGCGCTTTTTCTATCTTCCGTGCCATCACTATCCGGTTGTACTGAGAAGTCATCCATGAATGAGAGCAATGCATGCCCTGCTGTGAAGTCCACTAACTCATCGATGTGCGGTAGGGGGAAGTCGTCATTCGGACTAGCTCTGTTCAAATCCCTAAAGTCTACACACACCTGAATTCTGCCATCTTTCTTTGGCACCGGAACAATATTGGCCAACCAAGTCGGATATTCAGATACCACAGAAGCTCATTAATTTGCTTGGTGACCTCTTCCTTAATCTTAAGAGCCCAATCCGCGGATCCTCCGAGCTTCTACTTGATGTGTCGGGCCTCGGGTCAAGGGGATCCGATGTCAGACAATCTCAGATCGATTCGTGCATGTCTTCGTAGGACCACGCGAAAACATCTTTGAAATCTTTTAATAAAGCGATCGCCATGTTCCTCCGAAGACAACGTGGACCCAATCTAGACCACCATGGGTCCTCCTCAAGACTAATGTTCACGGAAATGATTTCATCCATTAATGGCTTAACAAATCTCTCTTGCTCTTGCTCAATTAGACGTTAAAATCGGGGAACTTCGCCCTCGCTGCTTTGATCAAAATTTTGAAAGTCCAATTAATGCAATAAATTAGGGGCACGTAAAAGTACTTAAAACCACAGGCTTCATTCTCATTAGGCACATCCAAATCATCCAATTCATCTTACAACAGACTCAAATGAAAAGGAAAAGACGACCGACAGATCAGGCATCCGGGTTGACACCCTCAGAGTACTGACTTCGACTCAGAGCCGAATATGATTCGACTCACAGACTCGGTGGAATCAGACTCGCTCACTACCCGACCTAATCGCTGGACAAAAATCCTCCTCAGATCGCCAAGTGAGAGAGGGTGCGATTGATGCATCCAAGATAGTCGGCTGCTCAAATTGCTTTCATCCCCAATCATGGAAACCGAAGTTATCCCCCAGCAATCTTGGTCGATCGGAGGATCGATAGGAGACATGCCAAGCTACCCCCATTCAAATTTCAGGCCCTCTGAACCATCGCCTTATTCTCGCCAATTTCGGTTGTTGGGTCTGCTCGCTTCATGCAACGTCATTCCCGGATAGTTGCAGGTCGAAGAAGATTTCGAAACCTGGTACGCGCTTCCTCTCCGCGTTGAACCATGGCTCTGGGAAGCCGCAAAATGGAAAGTCTTCCCCCTCCCGGACAAAGCGTCCGTTCAAGGTACCCTGGATGGGCCTGTGCATTAGATCAAAAGGCTTCCCAGCCTGCTTCGCTCTGGCTCTGCCGGCCATTTCCTTCCCTTTCCTTGCCCAATCTTCTTTGGTGGGCAGATAACCCAGTCCAAAGGTATGTGGATTGTGTGGCACTTCGGCCAACGCTGCGACTCCTTTCCTGCCGCTTCTTCCCAATCCCATCCCGGGGATATGTTGTAGCTTGTTCATGAGGTAGACGGATTGAGCACTAACATACACACCCTCATTCACAGCCATAATGTTTTGCACCACCCGAGCCTCAGCCAAAGTAAATCCTGATATGAACATGTCTTCTATGCCGTGTTCGATCTCCAAGACTGGCGTAGACACCTCGGGAGGAGGATGGATTGATGAATTCCCGAAAACAATGGCTACTCCCTTTCCATAAGGGTATTTCACCATTTGGTGTAGAGTAGATGAGACGGCCTTCACCTGATGCAACCAGGGTCGCCCCAAAAGCATGTTAAAGGATGCAGGGACCTCCAAGACATGAAAATCTACCTCGTGTTGTCCAGGCCCAATCTTGGTTTGGATTTTTACTGTCCCCAGGACATCCCTACTTGTATTGTCGTAGGCTCTGATCACTTGAGTAGTCGGTGTGAAGTCCGCAGGCTTTAACCCAATTGCATACGCCGTTCTGGCCGGGCAGACATTAATAGCGGACCCGGTATCAACAAGTACTACCGGAATCCATTTGTCCCTGCATTCTACAGAGATGTAGAGGGGTCTGTTATGATCCACGCCCTCAGGCGGCAGTTCCTTATCCGAAAAGGTCAATGCCGGGGAACCTCCTCCCGGAAAGACTAGCCCAACTAGTTGTTCTGGCGTAGTTTCGATAGAGAGTTTGGCTTTGTCCATAGCAGAGAGGACAGCCTGTCTGTGCACCCTTGAAGCCATAAGCAGTCCCCAGATGGAGATGTTCCTCAGTATTTTCTTTATTGTTTCAAGACCTCTTCTTTAACTTGTTTCTCCCTCTGCTTCTCCGCTTCTTTATCTTTCCCCGATGCCTCAGGTTGATTAAGGTGTGGGGGCTTGAAATACCGCCCACTTCTAGTCATATGGTCTACCTCTTCGAGGTACCAGGTGCTGTCTGGTTGGCCATCTGCCCAGTCTTCGTCTGTGTGGGCGAGATACAAGTCGTCATCTTCCCACCACATTCCATTAGCATCTAGCAGGCACCTGTCTGGTTCCGGCCTGTTTGCGCTCTCAGCATTTTCCTCCCACATGCTCACGGCATGTTCAGTTTTTGTGCTCACAGCATTCTCGAACTCCTCATGGTTCTTTGCTTTTCGGATCCTCTCAGAATCCCATTTCTTTTCTTGTTCCTCCAGTGTCAATTGTTCAGTTTTCAAAATGTCTTGCTCCTGAGCGAAATTCTTCGTACCAGCGCTCTCCCAATTCAATCGACCCTCGCCCTTCCGCCACAAATGGTACAATATCTGGCCGATCATCCAACCACCGACGACTTCGCCGACTCAGATTCGAACCGGTTGATTGATGCATCCCTAATTCTTGGTCATTGAAAACCGGAGGTTGGCGAAGTCCTCTTCCATCGTTGTCGATCATCCCCACCGATTCAAGTTTGTCCCCCGGATCATACACAATTGACCTCTTCCGTGCCCCACACTCGATTTAGGGCTGCTCATTGACAAGATATATCCACTCGGATCATAAGCTCGCCACTAAATTCTCGATCGCTCCACTCCAGACTCAACAGCTTTTGTTTCCTAAGCCCGCCTGCTCCATTTCCGGTGGTCACCACCTTTGGCTCAGGTTGGGTTGTGGAGGTGTCCATCATGCACAAATCAGTGGTATCAGGAAGGATCACCTCCGGTTTAGGTAAGTGGGAGGGAGTAATGTAGATACTAGGGTCGTAAAATACGTCCCCAGTTTGGATGAGATTGATTCTTTTGGGTGGATCTTGGTTATGTGCTGGGAGTGGGTTGGTTGTAACGTTGGGTCGCTCGGGAGGTAGAATGATGTTTTTGTCAATGAGGTCTTGAATCTCATGACGCAGCCTGTAACATTGGTCGGTATCATGACCATGCTGCTGGTGGTATTTGCAATATTTGGCTGGGTTGTGGGAAGGGGGGAGTGGATTTGGAGGGGCCCTTGCCCAAGGGTTTCAGATGCCCTTTTCTCGACTAGAACCCCGAGGACTTTGGACAAAGGCATATATAGTGGGAGAAGGTTCGTTGACCCCGGTTGGTATCTTGAAGCAGCTATCGCTCCCGGATGCATCGAGAAAAGGTGTGGCCGCCATGGCCTTGGTTGGGGAGGGGGATTGGTGGTGACCATTCCGACCTCTGAAGTTCTTGCATTGGTAGAGCCGCTCGGGCCCACATTGTTATTACGATTGAATGTTCTTCGGGGCTGCTCCCGATCCTGGTCAATCAACCCTTGCTTCATAGCATCTTCAATTTGCACCCCCATATCGTGTAAGTCTGCGAAGGTGGGGAAGGGAACTACAATCATTTTCTGCATAAGCCTCGGTTGGAGATTGCGCACAATCATCCGAATTTGATCTTTATCGCTTGGCCTCAAGGTCATCATCGATGCCTTGGCTCTCCACGGGTTACAAAATCGAGAAAGTCTCTTCGTTCTCGCTCGTTGTCTCTAGATCACGTGTTGTAATCTCGATCTGAGTATTATATGAATATTGTGCAACGAAGGCCTCGGCTAGCTCATCCCAATTCCTCTTGACATCATTATCCAACTTTGCATACCGGTTAAGGCCACTCTGACAGGTTCGCCGAACAAAGGAGAGTTTCAGAGTCCGTTAGGCCCATTGGCCGCAAGATGTCTGAAAACAGCCATAGATGAACCATGGGGTCCCCGGATCCATCAAAGCGATCGATCTGGGGCATCTTAAATCTGTCTGGCAATGTTACAGCCACATCAGTGTAGCCGTCTTCAATATCTGGGATGGCCTTCACCCCGTGATTTCTTGAAGAGCTTTTTCCAACTTGCTCAATTTCAGAGTCGTTCGTCTACCTCGAACTCGAATGGAGAGTCCGTGATTGGGTGTAATATTTTTGGACGATTCGCGTGAAGGGGCGAGCTAGCCAGTTGGAAGACCCGTGTCCTCTTGGGTGTTTTGGAAGTTCGGCAGAGCGTTCTGTGGATTTGGGAGGGTATTCTGGGTATTCTGGGGATTTGGAAGAGCATTACGCCATGAGATATCTGCCGGAGTAATGGGGCCCCGGGTGGAGGAGGAACCTGATGTCCCCCTGGTGGAGAAGGGACCTGGTGTGAAGCAGATGCGATTCTCATTGTAACTGGTGATCACCAGATCGCTGGGCCATGACAATGCTCATTGTTTAGAAAATTCCGCTGGCGGATAGCATCATCTTGCATTTGTTTCATGCTCTCATTCATCTGGGCGATCATCGCCTCCATTGTTGGATTCGTTGTTCCATCTCAATAACCGCAAGTGTATCTCTATAGCGTAAACAGAATCTCAACCCGATCGCCGACATCGAGTAGATCGCTGTTCGGTGATCCGTGCTCGACACATCGGCCTTCTCGACCTTCTTCTCGTGATCGGGTAAAGAGTGGAACACTGGATGTCCGTCAACTAGATCCTCGGATCGGTTGAGTCGGCGACCTCGTGTCCAAATTGCTTGGGGAGTATCGACTGGCTCGGAAGCAATCGTGCTACAAACCTGCCCTAGCAAAAAGATAATAAAGCAAAAAGGAAATAAACGACCAGAAAAACGGGCAGCATAACAGTTTAACTTAAATACACACAACACACAGTCGGGCATATAACACGCAGTTGGATAAGCTGGGAATACACTGTCCTCAACCACTGATCACTGTTCCTGTATCACTGTTCCCCTAAACTAAATCTGATATCCGCAGACAACTGATTCTCAGATACTGAATGATGCCCGCAGGCCTGATGCCCAAACTCAACTGATATATGCATTCCCTGTAGAGACGCACTCTAACAAGCACATAGCAGATAAGTGAGAGCCAAAACACCCCTATGTTGGGGTAGGGTTTCCCTGTCCTATTTCGTCAGGAACTAGGGGTTCACTACGCACGCAGCGGCAACAAACAACCTATAAACGGGTAAGCAACCTGTCCTAGTTTGGAATGGTCACTATGGATCCGAATATGCACTAGGTCGAATGGCCAAGAAGGGTGCCCCGGTAAACCGGGGTTTGTGTTCCCATGCTGTCAGAGCCCAGAGCCGATCAGCCTTACGGACATGACTTGACAAGACAAGCCTCCGGCAAATCGTTCGGGAATGGCATATGGCAAACACGGTGTCCTAGGCGCACCAATGCAAATGCAATGCAAAGAAACACACAAGTGTAGTCAAAACCAGATATCATGAGTTCGAGTCAAGTTCTCTAAATCCCCAGCAGAGTCGCCAGAAACTGTAACAAGCCCGCGAGGGACCTCGCTACAGTTCGGACTCGATTTTGTCGCGGTTCCAAATCTTGAACCAAAGAGTCCAAATCCGGCAAATCGTTTTGAGAAAAATAGATTTTTAGAAATGAAGTGCCAAACATGGACTGCTTTGCCAGATACAGAGTCGCCACCTAAATATTTTTTAAAAGGGGAAATTTAGGAAACCCTGACTCGGTGCCAAAGGCCACGTGTCCGTCATCACCAAAGTTGGCTCGGGAACTTGGGTACGATTGGGGAAGGTCACATCGTGAGCACCCCCGCTCGCCCGGTCAAAGACCGGCCTCTACTAACCATGATAACTGGTTTTGTAAACTTTTTGGGTTCTTATTCCTTATTAGCCTAGGTTACTATGTGATGCACAAAGATACAAGTATAGACCGAATCGCTGAATTGGAACCAGACATCTCATGTTTGTTTGTTTGAAAATGGTTTGATGGTGCTACCCGCAAGTAGGCTAAGACGCGGATTTGCCACCCTCAGGTGGGCTTAAGAAAACAATAATTTTGCCACTATCTAGTGGGCTTAAAACAAACAGTCGATGAATTGTCCCAATTCAGATAACTCAACCTCCACCCACAGGCATTCAAGGCAGTTATATCACATAAGCATTTAGCCTCATGGTAAGCATGCGATCATGGCAACACTCACACGCATGCAAGTATGCTAAAGCATAAAACTCACCGAGTACTCCAAGCCAAAACAGAAGCTTGTTAGAAATCATACATGATCCTAAATGTACAGAAATGCCTAATGCAACACATGCAAAAATGCAACTATAGCAGGCTCGGCTATTTTAAACATGGCATGTGAAATGCAACAACTAACATGTATTCAATTTGGAAATGAAATACAAATGCAGTTTGTATGATGCATCGAGCCCGGTGCGTGCAAAACAGATGAATGATGCAAACATGCTGTCATACTGTATGCTAATTGAAACATGCCCTATATCTAACTATCGTAAGCGGGTAAATAAAAGGGAAGAAAGAAGTGGGGGTTGGAAGACATACATCACACTCACCCACACTTATTACAATTTTGCCCTCGCGCAGAGGGTCCGAATAAATATACAGTCCCAAATGAAAGAATAATACAGTCCGAAATAAATATACAGATTCCTAATTAATTAACAAATTAAGTAAGAAAAAGTGTAAACTGGCGCGCAGGACAGGAGGCTGCCTCGATTCTGATGAATGATGCATGTTTGGGCTGTCTTGGCGCTGAAATCCACTGGGATGCCCCAATTAGCCTCTGTTTGAAGTGTTTCTCGAAATGCGTGTCAGACTCTGGAAAGTTGCTGATTCTTCATTTTGCTGCAACAGAGAGCAGGAAAGGGGCATAGCAATGTATTTCACAAATATATGCATGCCTCAATCCTCGTGCCACCAATCACGCATATCGATGCATGATGGCCGAGGAGTCGGATTGCATAACTCAATATAGGATGAATGCATATGAATGCTACAATAAAACCTAACTCCATCATGGGTACTCCGGAATGTCGGTGACTTGGGAATTGAGACATACTCCGCCACTCGGAGTACGGAATGTACCTCGTTTCCCGTGCCCGGGCTAACCTCCTATCCCGAACACGATACAATATGTATGGTATGCATGAAATGCAGCTAACATGTGATATAGCATGCACAATGCCATGAAAGTGAGATGCCTCGAAATGCGTGCCCAGAGGGCACGCAAACCGAGAAATGTATGAATGCAATGCAGATAGGCATGAATGCGATCTAATATATAATTTAGCATGCACAATGCTATGAAGATGAGATACCTCGAAATGCGTGCACACGGGCACGCAAACCGAGGGAATGCATGAATGCAATCTAAGATACAACCTAGTATGCACTATGCTGATGAAAACGAGATGCCTCGAAATACGTGCACACGGGCACGCAAACCGAGGCCATGATGTGAGATGCAAATCGGATAAAACCGAAGTGCCTCGAAATGCGTGCACACGGGCACGTAAACCGAGGCGATGATGTAAAACACAAATCGGATAAAACCGAAGTGTCTCGAAATGCGTGCCCACAGGTACGTAAACCGAGGCGATGATGCAAAATGCAAATCGGATAAAACCGAAGTGCCTCAAAATGCGTGCCCACAGGCACGTAAACCGAGGCGATGATGTAAAATGCAAATCGGATAAAACCGAAGTGCCTCAAAATGCGTGCCCACAGGCACGTAAATCGAGGCGATGATGAAATGAGAAGGAAATGCAAATTGGGCTTGTACTAACATGAGTGGACCTCAGCCACACTCACATCAGATGCCGTCGGATGAAACGGAGGTGCCTCGAAGTGCGTGCCCATGCATGGCCCGAAGGCATGAAATGGCACGGGAGATGATATGCAAGCATGAAAACCAAATTAAAGCACCTAAATAAAGGGGAAAACAGCCCCGAAATGATACGAAATGACAACCAATGCATGAGATCATCTCGAAATGCGATATTAAGCCCCCGAAATGGCCTATAACTATACTAAACATGCAAGATATGGACATAACATGTAAAACAGTAGCGAGGAAGCCCCTAAAATAACATTTTTTTAGTATAAAGCAAGACCAAACAATGATCACAAGCATGGCAAAAATAGCTTGCAAAAATGGGGGAAAAGAGGAGAATTACAAAGCAAGTGGTATGTACAGTGCTCGAACTGAAAAACACAGTTCTACAACTTTAAAGAGGGGCCAAAAATATGCACGTTTACAAGAGATGACCTCCCCCAAAACAGTATGTAGATATGCTAAACATAGCATGCAAAATAATGTGCCAAAAGGGGCTATAACATAAGGTACCAAAAGCATACACCAAATGACCTAAGAGCCTTGACAAAATATGAAGAATAGGCCAAAATAAGTCACTTTATAAGCCTGATGAAGGCTGAAAACAGGAGCCAAATAAGCCTAATAAAGCATGCAAAATAATGAACCAAAGAGAGGTATTGAGACAAGTAGTATATAGAAAATTCAAACAGCAAAACTTCCTTCTACAACATTGAAGAGGAGCCCAAGATATGCATATTTACAGTAGATGGAAGCCTCAAAATCAGAATAAAATCATGTTAGAAATGCCATGCAAAATAGGGCCACCAAAGGGGCCACAAAGAGAGGTGGTACTAGCTTTCACCAAACAAGGTTGAGCCCTTCTTCAATGTTGAAGAGGGGCTCAAAATAGGTCCACTCATAGTTTATTGCATGCTCGGAAACAGATCACTCATAAGCTATAAAATGCATGCAAAAACATGGTCAAAACATGGATTCAAGGCAACCTACATATGGAGCATGAAAACAGGTTTGATCCCTTCTTCAATGTTGAAGAGGGGCTCAAAATAAGCACAATATCAGTTCATGGAATGCTCCAATTCAGACCACACACAGGTCAAATATTCCATGCAAAATAATGGCATATAAGAGGATATTGAAGGAAGTGTAAGATAGAGGGCTCAAACAGGGTTGAGCCCTTAAACAATCATCAAGAATAGCTCAAAAGAGGACCACTTTCAGTAGTGGTCAGAGCTCAAAACAGTGAGCAAATAGGGTATAAAATTGAAGCAAAATTAAGCCAAAAAAGGGGAATTTGAGACTTACCCTTGAAGACTACACTTTTGCTTCCTCTTGCCTTGATGAAAGTTGCTTCTAAGCCTCTGAGAAACCCCTCCTTGCTGCTGGAAATGGACTGGTGATGGTGAGGCTTGGGGTTGATGAAGGAATGGGCTAGGGACTTGAAGGTTTTTTAGGGTTTTGGAGATGAAGATGGAGGCTATGGGAGATGAAGCCTTGAGAAGAAATTGTCCAACCCCAACAAAGAAGGAGGCCAGCCCCTTTAATAGGCAAGAAAGGGTGTAAAAGGGGAGGGAAATGGAGGCAAGCTTTCCCTCCCAAAATATCCCCCGAAGGGCTGGGATATTTTGAAAAATATCCGGACAGCTGTAAAGGGTGGAAAAGCAGAAAGCTGGCCGGCCAGGTAACTTTCTGGAAGGTGGCCGGCCGGCCACCCCAACTGGTCGGCCAGCCACTCACCCTGGCCGGCCGGCCATGGCCCAAAAATGAAGTCAAAAAATTCTGGCCGACCACCAGTGTTTAGGGTCCTCCCAAGTGTGTAGAACAAGGCCCCAAGGTTGGAATTTGACAACTCTGAAACAGGAGTCACAACATAGAGCTTGAAGGAGAGGCTCAAAACTGAAAATCACAATTACTGGCCGACCAGTACTTTTTAGGGTCCTCTCATGTGTGTAGAACAGGGATCCAAGGTTGGAATTTGGCAATATTGAAACAGGATTCACAACATTGCATTTGAAGGAGAGGTTCAAAATTGAAAATCACAATTACTGGCCGAACACCACTTTTTGGTGTCCTCCCATGTGCCCTCATCACAGATATGTAGTCCCGGCTCGAAGAAAATATCCCCAGGGTGTTCAACATTGGCCCGGAAGTGAGCAAAACGGGCGCCGGAGGAGCGAAATTAGTTTTCTGGAACAATTGCTGGCCTCCCACCCTCCAGTGATCTTCTTGATGCTAAAACAGAGGTACCTGCCAAAACTGAACAAAAACCGATGCAAAATGAAAGCTCGGGGCCTAAACCGCGAGGTTCGGGGTCCCGAAAATGGGCTGCAGGCACCGAAAGTGGCATTCGGCCACGAAGTGGTCATCAGAGGCCCCAGTGTTGGAGGGTATGATAAAACAGAGGCACTTGCCAAAAACCGGAGAAATCGGAGATGGATGAGCGGTCCCGAACCGAGGTACACGGCCTGACGGCTCCGAAAACCGGGAACCGGGCTCCGAAATGGGCGAAATGGCCTACAGCCACAAAAAGTAGCTCACGGCCACTGGGAGATAGTCTGCGGGACCATTCCCTCCCCTCAGGAAAGAAAACAGAGAAAACCGAGTCTGGTTCGCAAACCGAGACAAGGCACAGAAGAGAGTTCGGAAGTCCGGAGGCAGGGCGCACAGCCGCGACTCTGGGACTTCTGAACGAGCACAACATGCAACATCACCGAGTGCTCAATCAGTGACGTCTGAGTCTTAAGGTTGGTCAAAAATGGGGTGTCTACAAAGCTTCTTCTTTCGTTTCTTCAACCTTCGAAGCAATCTTCTCACCTTGTTCTGCTCCCAGGTTCTTTAATTCGACATCTCTGCCCTCTTCCTCATAGACAAAATCTGTCCATAAGGCGTCTTCTTCCTATATCTCCTAGACTTTTGTTTCAATGTCCAATGCACAGTATTTCCCAAGGGTCAAACTTCTGACCTGTTGTTCTTCTTTGTTGTTCTGACCAATTATCATGGCCTCTCTTGCTTATACATCTTACGGACTATTGTTTTTACGTCCAATAATGAGAATTTAATCAAAGCCAAGGACTTGGCTTCTCGTTCTTCACTTCTTTGCCTATAACCAGGCATCATTGTCATCTTTCACGATAACCTCTTCATCAGCACTTTCTTGGACTAAGTGCTTCAGGTGTGTTACTTCCTCATCAGCCGTCACTTCGGCTGAGCCATCAGCTTTCCTTAGTATACTGAGTGGTGTCACTCCCTCAATATACAATTTGGCCTCTGCAAAGTCTGCACAGGCTATGAAGGGTTGAGGATCTGCGTCAATCTCCTCTGTCTCTCCATTGCCCAGGGCCATCATGATCTTCTGATGCAAAGAGGAAGGCACACATTTGTTAGTGTGGATCCAATCTCTCCCAAGTAAGGCATTATATTTAGCATTGCTATCGATGACGAAGAATGCTGTCATACAATCCCTGGTTCCCACACTCAAATTAATAGGCAGAATCCCTTGAGCCATCTGCTTATCTCCAGCAAAGCCAGCAATGGTTGCGCTAGTTGGGATCAACCTGGGATCCTTCTTTCCCAGTTTCTTCAAAGAAGATTTCGGTAATAAGTTTACCGCTGCCCCATTGTCTATTAGGACTCGGTTTAGCTGTATCCCATCAAAGAAAGCCTTGATGTACAAAGGCTTGACATGTTGGGTCATGGAATTCGAGGGGTATTCAAAAGGATATGAGAGGTTGATGCTCACCTCTTCTTCGCTTTCACACTCAATTTCCATTGGAGTAGCCGTTTCAGGAGCATCCTGTACCATACTCACTTGTGACTCCTCGCTAGAGACAGGAATTGAATCCATGTCCTGGTCACCTTGATCTTCATTTTCAGCTTGGAATTCATGAGGTAGTATGTGTACCATATTGACTGATACAGGGAGAAATGAGCCAAACTGGATGGCTGGCTGTACCTTCTTCCCCTCTTGGCTACCTTGCTCAGTGTCTTCAAAGATCTTCCATGTGCATTCTCGTATTTATTGACAATCGATCCTTGAAGGATCCTTCTCAACTAGTTCTTCAGTCAGAAATGTTTGTTCAGCCATGAAGGCTTCGAACATTTCTTCTTCTGCCATTTCCTTCTTTTGGCTCATGCCAATCTCTTCTTCCGTTTCGCTATCACTTTCCATTAGAGCCTTCTCCAGCCTTGCCAAACTAGACTTCTCCCTGGCCTTTAGTTCAGAATGAACTTGGACCAATTGTTCTCTGCTACAAACCACTTTACTTTGTAGAGTCGGTTTTGGAGCATGATCTGGCTTCGAAGTTTTCTTTGCTTCTGTCTTGACCTATGAAGAACTCTCCCCACTTTCTTTCAGATCTTCTTGATCTTGGGTGTACTGCTACTGAATCTTCCTTCTTTGCGATCTGGAAATAACTGGAACCATATTTGGTTCCTTTGTCTTTGGGTGTTTCAATAATACCCAGTTGTTCGGAGCCACCAAAGGAGGCTTGACCATCCTGGCTGTAATTCCAACATCTCTCCTGGCAGATAATTCCCTAGGTTTGTTTTGCATTACAAACCAATCTAGAACCCCAGGTACCCAAGAGCTTACTGATTCAGATGTTGAATCACCTTTTTCCACATTCGAAGCCATCCTCGAAACTGGCCATGGAGGTAAGTGTTTGGTTCTGGTCTCATGCTTCGAGCTTGATTCTGGCCTCTGATGGAGGTGGCCACTTTCTGTTCTGTGTGAGGTTGGTCTGAGGGGCCAATCTCTGGCTTTAATCCCATAACCTGAACTTCTCTCCAATCTTTTTTCAGAATGTTTGCTCTCCATTCTGTAGTAGTTAAGTGGCCTAGACTCATACAAGGACCTTTTGCCTTTAGCATTTATTCTGTCAACTGCAGACTCAACCACCATTGGTCGCTGTCTATCACTAGCCGGGTACGGCCTTTTGTTGTAAGCGTTGGTTGATTTAGGACGTCTCTGAACATCCTTATAGTATTGTTTCCCATCAATTGGAAGCCCCTTCAACCATTTGTAACTTAGTCTACATCTGGGACACATCCTCTGCATTACAGCCGCTTCCAAGGAATCGTCATCCAGTACTTCTTCGTCAGAATGTTCCTTCTAATGTGAGAAACCTTGTCCAATAACTGGCAGGCTTCTAGTCTCTTTCTTGGCAGTTGTCTGGTTGGCAATATGCATTTGCACATTGACCTCTTCCAATTCCTGCAGAGATAGATTTTGAAAGTTTGGTACAACCACATTAGCCGCGCTTTCTCCAACTTCTGGAAAAGGGTTACTATCAATTCCCATGGTTTTTTCTATTTTGGCTGGGAACTTCAGACTTCCTTTCCGGATTTGGTCTTGGATCCTGTCTCGAAAAACAATGCAGTTTTTAGTCGAGTGAGACCAAGAATTATGCCATTTACAGTATACTTTTCCTTTAAGTTCATCAGGAGACGGCAGTTTTACCCCTTTTGGTAACTTAAGGAAATTGGCTGCAAGCAAATGATCAAAAATGTCATCTGCTTTTGTTAAATCGAAAGAGTACTTTCTGTGAAGGTCTTTCTTTTTAAACTGCTGGTCGATGGTTGTATCCTTATGAATTAATGCTTCACAGATTACAGGTTCTTTACCCACAATCTCTGCTGCATCGATCTCATAATTGGGATCTCTATAATACGTCTTATACGAAGCATTATTTCGATCTTGTTCTTCTTCTAGTAATGCTTCATATCGAGACACCTTATAGGTTAATTCGACCAAATCCCTGAATTCAGTTGAGTCAAACTTCTTTCGAAGCCTGAACTCTAAACCGTTTTGAGCCAATCTTACAAATTCTGGCTCTGGAAGGATGACTCTACATTTATTTCGAGCCCTTTTAAATCTGGCAATGAACTGAGTAGCCTTTTCTTCAGGCCTTTGACTCAATCTTGCCAAGTCTGCCATGGACACCTCTGGCTCTGATTGGAAGAATTGGGCATGAAATGCCTCTTCCATTTGTTGCCAAGTTTGAATGGAGCCAGGTGTAAGGTTGATATACCATACAAACGCTCCCCCAGTTAAAGAGTTTGGAAATAATCTTAGTTTTATGTAGTCATGATTAGTGAATTCACCACATTGAGCAGCGAATCTGGCAATATGCTCTACTGTGGATTGATTTCCAGTTCTATAGAATAGGGTAAAATCTGGTATTCTGAATCCTCTTGGGTATTCATGTACCCTATCTACCCACTCTGGGTATGGCTTTCTATATACAGGAGTTTGGACTCCCCGAGCCATCGGTCCACACATCTCCCTAACAACATCAGTAATTTGGTCCCTAGGGACCATATTTTGGGCTTGCTGAACCACTACTGGAGGGACAAACACAGGGTTTGGTGGACAAACTTGTGCCTGTGGTCCTCTTGGTCCAAAAGGTGGTATATTTGGGATTTGGTTGCCCTGTGTGGCGAGTTCTTTTGAGGTATGGGTAACCCCTTTGAGCCTGTCCTGCGAAAGGACCTGTGAAAGGTGCTGGAACAGGTATTGTGTCCCTTCCATTTGTGGGAAAACCTTCCAACCCCCCGGGTGTAAATTCGAATAAGGGGTTATTATACCCCCTAGTGCCAGGTATGGCTTCGAACATGGGATTTGCCACCATTCTTATGCCAGTTTCTTGTACTTGACCAGATCCACCAACTTGTGTGGCTTCATTGTTAAGTACTGAGGTATTTTGGCCTATTACAGGCCTTGAAATGGGTTCATACCAAGACTGAGGCGATGGTCTTTCATGGTTTTGAGTACTAGTCTGACCATTAAATTGTCCATTAACTTGCATAGGCTGTTTTTCTCTAGCCAATCTTTGCTGAGGGACATTTAAAATTTCCTCTGTGTGTCTTGTATTTGTTGGTTGGTGGTTATTCATTCGATCCAAAAAGGATGTTGCCCACCTTTCCATTGTGTTCATTAATTGTTGTCCCATAGCATCTACCAAGCCATCCCATGGATTTGTTGGCTGAGCAGATGGAACGGTGGATGGTCCAATTCCTTGGTTTCGTCCAATATTATGAACATATGGTTCTTGTCCGAAGTCTTTGATGCTGTTCGACCAAAGGTTCTGATAACATAGGAGTCTCCACAGGATGTGTTACCACATTCTCCTCTGGATTAGGTATTTCTACCTCTCCTTCTACGCCTTCTTCCAAGCGTTCATTTTCTCCTTGTCGTCTTCGTCTAGCCATTTTAACAGGTCCCACCGGGCGTGCCAAAAATATATGTTGGCTTTTTGGCTTTTCGAAGGGTATTTTTGTAAATGTGAGCGTGCCAGCAAGGATTAATCAGTCCTTACAGAAATTATAATTGCCAACCAATTATCAGACGATTGTGTTTTAGTTCTTTCAGCCTCAATGAAGAGGACTTTTACTGGTGGCTTGACTTAGGAGAAATTAAGAGAAATAACAGTTAATATGAAGAACAATTGAAGTATTTCATTAAAATGAACACTTACAATAATCCAAACTCAGCCTCGAAGAGGTTTACAGCGACAGTCTACTTGAATCTACTCCTATGAATCGAAGTGCAGTGCTGATATTTAAAGTGCAGGTATTTAAAGTACATGAAATGTAAAACTGGGAAAGAAAATATGAAGTAAAAACTGGTTTGTATGATCTGAGTCTGGGGGGCTTTTCTAGAGACTTCCTTGCTATTTATACTTATCAAGGATGACCTTCGAACTGCACTTCGAACCGTCGAACTGCTCCTCCATGATCACTGATCATGCTGCCTTAGAAGTAGTTTCACTACGCTATCACTTACAATTAAGCTTCCCTCCTGTATTTGAATTTGAATATAAGTAACCGTTGAAGCCACGTCACCTTGTATCTCATTACTGATCTAGTGCTACTCAGATCACTTGAGAACCAATATTTATTGCCACGTGTACGATTGAGATCGAAGATTAAAATCATCTTCTCATAATACCCTTATTCTGCCACGTGTTGAATTGTAATTGGCTTTTACAAAATATATAGCCAACATATACATTTGTCTAAATTTACTAAAAAATTACTCATTTTGAAATGTTTGAAGAATCCCACATCATTTTAGAATGTTTGAAGGATCTCATATTTTAACTCAATTTTATACTTCTTTTGAAATATTTTCCAAATAAAAAAGATTCCCATATAAAAATTCATTCCAAATTGGATTCTAATAGATTGTATACATTACCTTTGTAGCACAAAATAAAAATAAAATAAAATAAAAGAGAAGGAAACATAGTAAGGGTATAACTGTAAATTTAAATTCTAAATAATATATTAAATATACTTTTCCAAAAAGTAATATGACTAATTGGTCTATAAGAAAATCTTTGAAATTAAATAGATTATCATTCCTCAAAATAGGATTTATAGATAAATTTTTATAATAAAAGTATATTTTAATCATTGCATTCAATACAAAAAATATTTTAAATATTTGTTTTTATTAAGTTTAATAATTAAGATATATTTTTTATAATTTTACTTAATGACCCACATGTATTACACCATATGCCTACATTCACATAGCCCTTGTTTGGCATAAATGTTTTTGGGCTAAAAAAATTAAAATAGTCATAAAAAAAAAGGAAAAATAAGTTAAAAAATTAATAAGATAAAATGTCACATTTAAATCATAATTATTTCACTTTTTCTCTCATAAAAGTTAAAAATGTCAAAAAAACTAACCCCAACGAGACTTTTTAATCCAAACTAAAATAATCAAAAAACCAACTTATTTTCCAAAAAAAAAAAAAAAAAAAAGCCACAACACACGCACACTTCTCAATCACCATACTGCATGTTTTAAAATTTATTTTATTTTTTATTTTTTATTTTAATCATTGAATTCAATACAAAAAAATATTTATTTTTATTGAGTTCAATAACTAAGATATATTTTTTCTAATAATTTTACTTAATGTAAATAAGTGGATGGTTTAAATTGAAAATAAATAAAATTAGGACTTAAATTAACAAAATTAAAAACATTAGTTTAATCCTTTGATTTTTTTTTTTTTTTTTTGTAATTTTTTTGGATCATTTTTTGATAAATCCTCTTTCTAAGTGTTTTATTTCACCTAACCCATATTTTTTCTGAGTATTCCATTAAGTCCTGTTCAATGCAATATGACCAAATCATCATTTTTAATTTTTTACACATTTTTTTATTTTCAAACTAATACATAACAATAGTCCTTCAATTTATGAAGAAAATCTCTCCCTCATTCTAAAAAGAAAATCTTTTCCTTATTCCATAGAAAAAATCTCTCCTTTATTCTAAGGAGAAAATCTCTTCTGCATTTCATGAAAAGAATCTCAAATTATGAGTGATTTTATTCTTACTTTCTCTCGTTTTATTCTTTTTATTTTTATTTTTTCCTCCCATTAAATCACGTTTCACATTATTCTTTGTTAGTACTAACTTCTCATAAATACAATAGGGTTCTTTTTAAGTTTGTTATGTGTTTGCCTTAATTTTTCTTTTACTAACTCATTTTCTATGGCCCTGTTTGATTGGGGGATATGAAAATTGGGATTGGATATTATATCTGGTGGGGTCTATGTATCTTATGTTTGCAATTTTTTTTTTTTTTGAAGGGGATATAATATCCAGTGGGATTGTATATCCCCCAAAAGTGAAGGATATACAATACCAACCCCCCATTATATCATATTCCCTTGGTTGGGATATGATGTAAAAAGCCCAATTTACCCTTTTGTCTATCTAACATAATATAATTTAACATATTTTTTTGAATTTAATATAATATAATTATTGAATTTAATTTAATACTATTGAATTTAATATAATATAAATATTATTGAATTTAAGATAATATAATATAATATAATATTATTTAATTTAATTTAATTTAATTTAATTTAATACAAATTTTGAATTTAATATAATATAATTGAATTGAATATAATATAATATAATATAATATAATTGAATTGAATTTAATATAATATAATATAATATAATATAAATTTTGAATTTAATATAATATAATTATTGAATTTAATTGAATTTAATTTAATATAATATAATATTATTTAATTTAATTTAATTTAATTTAATATAATATTATTGAATTTAATATAATATAATATAAATTTTGAATTTAATATAATATAATATTATTTAATTTAATTTAATATAATATAATATTATATTATGAGGGCAATCATGAAAATTACTTGTTATATCCCACATTATATTTTGTAAAATAAACATGCATAACACATATCCAATCTTATATATCAAGTCAACAAACATAACTTGGGGGATATACTATCCAATACCTATATCCTATTTATTATATATCCTAACTAAATCCCACATCATATTATATCCTTCATTTTATATCCAGTGAAACAAACGGGCCTATGGAGTCTTTAATTTAAGTTCCTTGACATTAAAATTTTATAACATAAAGGACAGGTAATATTTTCATAGTAATTGGGGTCGGTCAATATTTTCACAGAAAAATTTTAACTTTTCAGAGAGAAATTTCACAGTGAAATTAATTTCTCTATGAGAAATTGAAATTTCTCTAACAATATTACTGAGAAAGTTGGAGAGAAATGTTTCACTATTTTTTCCATTTTCTATTCTATTTATGTAGGTTTATTTTTTATAATTATCTTTTAAATTGGTTTATATTTAATTTACGTTTTATATATTTCTTGTTTATATTCCTATAAAAAAATCTGAGATAAGAATCAAGTAGATATATTTAAAAATTTGGTAATAAGGAAAGATTAATAAAAAATGCTAGAAATTCTAAAAAATTTATTAAAATTTGTATTAAATGTCTCACATGGGTGTGGGACCCACATGGGAACCACATGATGTGGGTCCCACACCCATATGAGATATTTTAGTAAAAATTTTGGGACTTCTAACATTACTCAAAATTAATTATAGAACAACCTAAATCTTAAAAAAAATTATAATTTCAATTGATCCAAAACTGTAATGATTAGTTGTTGTGGACACGACTATAAGGGTTAAGGTTGATATGAGTCAAATTGAATTCACACTGATCTTGTCATATAAAATACTGAGAGGGTAATTTATACTTAAATTGGGTCGAACTGGGTAAATGGGCCATTCTTTGGGCCACAGTAAGAAGGGCTAGATGAAAGGGGCTTGTAGTTAGCCCGGTCCCAGTAAGTCCTATTGTTATCCCGGTCCCAGAGAGCAATCTTGTTATCCCGGTCCGAAAGAGCCTTGAAGTTAGTCCGGTCTAAGGAAGCTTTGCAGTCAGCACCGGTCACCATACTCAAAGTTAGCCCGGTCATAGCGTAGTATGGTTAGCTCGGTCAGAACTTTGCTCTTTGCTAGCTCGGTCTAAGCATACCACGGTTTGTACAAGAGAAGCTGAGGTAAGGGCAGTGAAAGGAAGAACCAAACTAGGTATAGTTCGGTCTACTCTGCTGCTCAGCATAGCTAGGCTTACCTCAGTCATATTGACATCCAACCATGGTAAAACCATCTCACTTGGCTTAAGCAGTGAGGAGGGTGTTGAAGGATAAGCATTATCTTTCAAGAGTATGACTCTTAGGAGGACTCTACATGGAGGAGTAAAAGTCCTACTAGGATTGCGTCACGCGAAACCTATAAAAGCTCACAACATCACCTATAGAGAGGTAACAGAACTTTGATTCCCGAATACACAGAGCTTTTGTCTATTTGTCTATTTTGCTGACTCAGGCATCGGAGGGGTATCCGGCACACATCCGCCGGCTAGTTCATATTTGTGTTTTCAGGGAGTAAAGAGACGTCGTATAGAGGAACGCAATCTTGATCAACAGGATTATACGAGGACAATATTTCGTACTCGTACAATTAGCGCCGTCTGTGGGAATAAACAGAAAGAACAAACATCTTAATCAAGTTATCCTCACTAATCAGAAGTAATGGCTCACAACGAAGAGTTGCCACAGTCCGCCATTGACGGACAAACCCTAGAAGGAGGCGGGAGGCGCGAAGGTTTACCTCTTGTCCCACCCATGGCAGACTTAGAGCCCCAGCGACAGAACCCCCGGAGGGATGCAAGGGGGAGGCGGAATAACAGCCCTTGTCAATCTCAAAGTCCTGAAAGGCAGAGGCGAAGAATCGACCCTCAAGCTCTTGAGGATCGCGTAAAAGAGCAAGATGAACTAATAAGGAAGATGGCGACGAATATGGAGGCCATAAAAAGCCAGATCAAGGGAAAATGGGTGGCGACAGGAGAGGGACGTAAAAGTAACATGCCCTCCCGCTACTCGGAAGATTGCAGTAGGCGTACTACGCCATCACAAGCAGAGAGTAGGAGCCTCAGAATAGGCGACACTCAATCCAGGACTTCCAGAACTCGTCGCTCCAGGTCTGAGAGGACTAGATCTGAGAGGTCATACACAGAGGGAAGCACCTATTGGCCCTCGCACATGCACCAGACGTCATCCAGGCAGACGGAGTTACCTAGATCATCTGACTTACGAACTGTGCTAGAAGAAAGGGCACGATGGAAGGAGGATGCCAGGGCGCGCGACCTACATAGAGTTTCTGTCCTTCAGCGGTTGGCTCCTCAGACGCATGGAAGCATCGAGGTAGGAATGCTAATATCGCGCCCTGCCTACGAACCTACGGATAAAACATTAGTAAGGCTGCAGACCTTGCCGTTCATTCTAGCAATTGAGAACACGCCCTTACCTTCCGGCTTCTTGCAGCCCAAATTCACCACGTATGAGGGGAAGACGGACCCCTACTCGCACTTAAGCCACTTTCGCCAGGTTATGGCTATATACCGACGAAACGAGGCTTTGATGTGCATCCTATTCCCATCCAGCCTTGGCGACCTAGGATTAACCTAGTTCGAAAGGCTACCAGAAGGCAGCATTGCCTCCTGGGCACAATTAGCAAAGGCATTTGTAACATGGTTTAGGACGAACACCAAAATGCCAGTGGAGATCGACCAGCTTCTCTTTATTGACATGGGCGACAAGGAGACATTAAGATCCTACAATAGTCGCTACTGGGAGACCTTCAACTAGATTGGCGATTGCTCTACCAATCTCGCCTTCGCGCAGTACAAAAGAGGTCTTCCAGTCGGGAACAAGTTGAGGGACTTAATCACCATGATGCCACCCCTCACAATGGAGGCCTTAATGGAGAGGGTACACCAGTACATTCGGGTAGAGGAGGATGGCGCCCGTGCTAAAACGAAGTCTGGTACAACCGCAATACCAGATAAAAAGACTTCGACAAAAGTCAATACAGTAGAACGTCCGAGCAGAAACGGACGAGGCAGGCGGGACAACGAAGAGGACCGAGATAAAAGATGGCTGAGAGTCCGCACTGCCATTACCACGGTATTCAAGAAACCAATCTACCGAATTCTTAGTGAGATACGTGATGAACCTTTCGTCAGATGGCCAGCCAAGCTGGGAGAGGCGCAGAAGGACTACGACGAAAGATCACAGTGCACCTTCCATAAAGAAAAGGGGCACCGCACTAAAAATTGCACACCATTGAGGCATCATCTAGAGGAGTTGGTGGTAGCCGGTCACTTGGACAAGTACATTGAAGGAAGGGCGCAGCCAGCCCCCCAGAATGACAACTACCCGAACGGAATGCCAATCGACGCCCCACCTCAAGGCGTGATAAACGTAATACATGGGGTATGCGAACCTGAACGTGTATGTCAGCTCAAGGGCATGATAAAAAAGGCTGAGTACTTAAGGGAGGTACTAAATGCACAACCTTCAATCAAGAAGGGAAGAAAGGAGGCCACCAATGTCATCTCTTTTTTAGATAGAGACTTGGCAAGGATATACTGCCCTCACAATGATGCACTAGTCGTCACTCTCCGAGTCAAGGATTTTGACATCAAGCGGATTTTGATTGACCAAGGGAGCTCATGTGAGATAATGTACTACGAAACATTCAAACAATTGAAACTATAAGACAAAGACTTGGCACCAGCTGTATCCCCCCTGATCGGATTCAACTCAATGCCAGAGTGACCAGTCGGCAAGATAATCCTTCCAGTCAGGGCAGGAAGCATGACAAAACAAGTGAAATTCTGGATATTGAAGGTCCCTTCCACTTACAACATAATCTTGGGAAGAACATAGCTGTATGCCATGCGATCGGTAGCTTCATCCTACCATCAAGTAATGCGATTCCCCAACGAAGCCGGGGTAATTGAAGAGGTCTATGGAGACCAAATTATGTCCAAGCAATGCTTCGTCATAGTAAATGGCAGCTGCGCTACCAAAGGATTTGTTCAGATGGTGGAAGAACCAGAGAGCAATGAATTGTTCGCGGATGTTGGCAAATCCGCTGAACAGAAGGCAGTAGAAGACTTGGTACAGGTAAGAATAGATAAGTTCTTTTTGCTTGGCTCATCTATGTCCAGCACTGAGAGAATAGAGGTCATGGAATTCTTGACCTCCAACATCGAAGTGTTCGCCTGGACACCGTACGACATGCCAGGCATTGACTCAAGCTTCATCTGTCACCAATTGAACGTCCACCCAACTACCAGACCAATCATTCAGCGCACTCGCCAATCGGCACTCCACCACGCTGAGATAGTGGCGGAAGAAGTAGAAAACCTGCTAGAAACAGGAGCTATCAGAGAGGTACACTACCCCAGATGGATCTCCAATACAGTAGTTGTGCCAAAAAAGAATGGAAAATGACGTGTCTGTGTGGATTATAAAACCATCAACAAGGCATGCCCAAAGGACAGCTTTCCTCTACCTCGGATAGACCAACTGGTAGACCTAACGGCGGGACACAACCGACTTAGCTTTCTTGATGCGTACAAAGGCTACCATCAGATCACTATGTATAAACCAGACCAGGAGGTCACATCTTTTACAACGCCAAGACGCTACAAGGTCATGCCCTTTGGCCTAAAGAACGTAGGTCACCAAGATGTTTGAACCATTGTTAGGCAGAACAATGGAGGCTTACATCGATGACATGGTGGTAAAGAGCAAGGATAAGAATGACCATCTCAAGGACCTAGGTGAGATGTTTCAGATCCTTAAGAAGGACAAGTTACGCCTCAATGCATCTAAGTGTGCATTCGGAGTAGGATATGGCAAAATCCTAGGCTTCTTGGTGACCAACCGGGGTATAGAAGCAGACCCCTCTCAAATCAAAGCAATTCAGGATCTGGAGAGGCCAAACACAGTAAAAGAAGTGCAGCATCTCACCGGCATGGCAGCTGCACTCAACCAATTCATAAGCCGGTCGTCAGACAGACTACGACCATTTTTTCAAGCACTGAAAGCCAAGTTCGAGTGGGACGAAGAATGTGACTGCGCTTTGGAAAGCTTGAAAGAATACATGTCTTCTCCACCACTGCTTGTGACCCCAATACCTAGAGAAGAACTCTTTCTGTACCTGGCAGTTTCACAGCACGCAATTAGCGCAGTGTTGGTCCGAGCGGAAGGAATCCAACATCTGCCCATCTTTTATGTCAGCAAGACATTGCTGCGTGCCGAAACAAGGTACTTGCCACTGGAAAAACTGGCCTTAGCCTTGATGATGGCCTCAAGGAAGTTGTCGAACTACTTTCACACCCACACAATAGTCGTCCTCACAGCTTTTCCATTAAAAGCTTTGTTTGAGAGGGCGAACTTTTTTGGACGAATCTTAAAGTGGGCAGTAGAGTTGGGACAATTCAACATCAAGTTTCAACCTAGAACCGCGATAAAGGCTCAAGCTTTGGCAGACTTTGTCGCAGAATTCACCCCAGGAAGTCATCATATCTGCCCAGTCGACCTGACGGAAACAACCGAACTAGGGATGGAAGTTGACGCCGGAATAACGCAACCCCTGGTACAAGTTACCCAGATAGGTCGCAAGACAGACCAGAGTAAAGTGGGAGCGGAAGAAGCAAACCATGCTACACCGAGCCAAGACTCACCAACAAATAAAGACTTGGTACAATTAGACAGCGAGGGGCAAACAGCAAGCATGGACCAAGAAGAAAACACTAGCAAAACTCATGACCCCAAGGCATCATCTGATCCCTTCACTTACTGGAAACTGTTCGTCGAAGAGATATGGAAGCTCTTTGTGGATGGAGCATCCAACAGGCATGGAGCAGGACTTGGCATAGTCCTCATCTCGCCAGACAGCCTAGCAAGGGAGCAAGCAGTCCACCTTGGCTTCCCCACATCAAACAACGAAACGAAGTATAAAGCGCTTCTGGCAGGCTTAAAATCAGCATCCTACATGATGGCCACCGAGCTAATGGTTTATAGCGACTCACAGCTGGTGGTAAACCAAATTTCAGGCGACTACGAGGCAAAGGATGACAGAATGGCCAAGTACCAAGACTTAGTCAGAAAAGAGATCAAGAAATTTGAAGTAGTGCGGATAGAACAGATTGGCAGGGAGGAAAACGACAGAGCAGACGAACTAGCAGGCTTTGTTTCAATGGTAGATACATCCATCCCTCATTTGTTGCTTATCGACTACTTACCAAGACCAAGCATTGAAGACCCCGAAGCAGAAGAGGTATGTTGCACCGAGCTAGGCCCTTCATGGATGGATCCCATCATAATGTTCTTAAAAGACGGCGTCCTACCGGAAGAAAAGAAAGAAGCCAACAAAATTAGAGTAAAATTGTAGCGATTCTGGCTCTCCCCATCTATGGCATTGTACAAGAAGTCATTTATAGGACCTTATCTAAAATGTGTCTACCCCAGCAAAGTGGAAGCATTCTTGTTCGAGATATACGAAGGCATATGCGGGAGCCACCAAGGTGGAAGATCGTTAGCTTACAGAGCCATTTCGCAAGGATACTGGTGGCCATACATGCAAACAGATTCAGAGAAGTATGTGAAAAAGTGCGAGAAATGTCAGAAGTTCGCACACCAAATACATCAGCCAGCCAGAGAGCTCCTATCATTGACTAGCACATGGCCCTTCGCAACGTGGGGCTTGGACATAGTACGACCACTTCCAACAGCACCCAGAAACATGAAGTTCTTTCTTGCAACAACAGACTACTTCACAAAGTGGGTAGAAGTAGAAGCACTAGCATCAATAAAGGAGAAAGATGTGAAGAAGTTCGTCTGGCAGAATATCATCACTCGGTTCGGCATACCTAAAGCCCTAATATAAGACAACGACACTCAGTTTGATGGAAGAATCTTTAGAGGCTTTTGTGAAGAATACAAGATAGAGTTCTACAACTCTACACCAACATACCCCCAAGCAAATGGCCAAGCAGAAGCATCAAACAAAGTGGTCTTGGACGGATTGAAGAAAAGATTAGAGAAAGCAAAGGGCAAGTGGGCTGAGGAGCTTCCCCACGTTTATGGGCTTACCGTACCATACCTCGGCGGTCTACTGGCAAAACACCCTTTTTCTTGACCTATGGCATGGAAGCAGTAATCCCCCTAGAAGTTGGCCTCCCCACAATTCAAAGCGAAAATTTTGATCCAGACTTATATGGAGAAGCCATAGCATTGGAGCTCGATCTTGCGGAAGAAAGAAGAAAAAGAGCACTGGTTCACATTGCCTCGTACTAGCAAGAATTGTCCAGAAAGTATAACAAAACAGTACATTCAAGACAATTCAAAATCGGAGATTGGGTACTGCGCAAAGTAATGGGAAATACCTTGGTACCCAGAGATGGCAAGTTAGGGCCCAATTGGGAAGGACCTTACAAAGTGGTTGGGTTAGCCGAAAAAAGGGCATACCAATTGGAAGACAAGGACGGCAAAACCATTCCTAGGCCATGGAACACTGCCAATCTCAAACTATTTTATTTTTAGCTTTTTCAGTACTTGTAATTTTTCTTTTTCTCAATAAAACAAGTAAATTTTTTTTTCCAGCATAATTGTTTTATTCTGTAAAAGTTATTTTAGTAAACTAGGGCCAACAAAAACAGAGTTGGTCGGAATAACCAACTTTGTCCTCTCCTAAGCCTAGGATAAGGATTCAGGTTACAGGAAGTTTGGTCGCAATAACCAAACACTTTACTCTGGGTTGGCAGGAAAAACCAACTTAGAGGTTGGCTAGAAAACCAACATCCTTGCTAAGCCCAGGATAAGGATCCAGGCTGCAGGAAGTTTGGCAGGAAAAACCAAACACTTTACTCTAGGTTGGCAGGAAAAACCAACTTAGAGGTTGGCTGGAAAAACCAACACCCCTCTTAAGCCCAGGATAAGGATCTAGGCTGCAGGAAGTTTGGTCGCAATAACCAAACACTTTACTTTAGGTTGGCAGGAAAAACCAACTTAGAGATTGGCTGGAAAAACCAACACCCCTCCTAAGCTCAGGATAAGGTCCAGGTTGCAGGAAGTTTGGTAGGAAAAACCAAACACTTTACTCTAGGTTGGTAGGAAAACCAACTTAGAGGTTGGCTAGAAAAACCAACACTTAGTACTCTTCAACCGAGATAAAGGACCAAGGCTGAAGAGTGGTTGGCTGGAAAAACCAACACTCAGTACTCTTCAAACCGAGATAAAGATCAAGGTTGAAGAGTGGTTGGCTGGAAAAATGTTGGCAAGTAAAATCAGTCAAATTGCAAAGTTAAGACTGAGATAAAGTATCTTGGCCGGTGAATGTTATACCTTACTCAAATTACAGTTAGAAAGTAAGTATGCGCATCATTCAGATTATAGTTGGAAAGGTAAAGCAAGCATAGAGTAAACTAGGATAAGAGTTAAAACAAAAGAGTCATTCATTTAAAGTTCAAAAGTACACAAGGATGTTACTTCAGCTCGGTTACAATTGTCCAAAAGCAGAAAGGAGAAAATACAGAAATCAAGCAAAAAGTTCATCTATCTCTGCGTCGAGTTCAACTCGGAGCCCGGTCTCATCTGGTAGCCCGGTCTCGTCTAGTAGTTCGGTCGTCAAATCTTCAACCGGTGGCTCCAACTGAGCTGATTGGACAGCAGGTTCATTAACAACCAGGGTATTGTTTGGCTCGGTCTCTTCTTGATCATCCTCAGCCTGAAGAAATTGTTGTTGAACAGCAGCAGCATACTCCGTCATCGAACCCGGGATAAAATATGGAGGAGGGTTGAAGACCTTGGTCTCTGACCCATGACCGAGCTGTTCCATGGCCGCCCTCCATCCACATTTAAAGAATAAGTCTTTTGCGCCTCACACTGCTTAATATACAAGGCCTTACCTTCTTTGAAACCGAGGTCCTCCGCGTCCTCGGCCTTCTTCTCCCACTCCTTTATCTCGGCATTCTTTTTCCTTTCAAGCTTTGCAAGCTCGCGCAGATACTTGTCTTTTACGACGGCTGTGGCCTTTTTCTTCTCTGCCTCAGCTGAGTTGACAAGCCCAGTCAGACGAGCCATCTCGGTCTGTAGCTCGGCTATCTGCTTTCTTGACTCCTGTAGCTCGATTGTTTTGGCATCAACCTCCGCCATGGCCTGCCTTGTGTCTTTTTGCAGTTCTAACACTCACTTGTGAGCGATATAGTTTTTCTATATGGCCTGCAAGAGGATGGTAAGGAACTTTTAAAGTAAAACCGAGCAGAAATTTGTAAGGATTAGAAAGATGAGCAAAGAGGCAACTTACCAGCACCATGGAGTTTTTGGAAGAACGGATTGCTTTCAGCTCGGTCAGGTGGTCGTGGTGTGACATGTCAGCTGGAAGGCATACGCTTTTGGCAAGATTGAAAGCCATTAAGTGGTCTTTTTCAGCGACCACTGAATCAGTATCCTTGATGACTTGGTTTCGGAAAGTGATCTTTAGAGCCCACTTGGAGGAGCTAGCTCGGTCCGAACGCTCCGGATGTGGGCTCGGTGGAGAGCGTGGTGGAGTGGTTTGGGGGACCACGGTTTCATCTTCATCGACGAGGCGTTGCTCAGTTGGGGTAGTCCAGGCATGCTTGTTTGGGCGAGATGTTGAGGGTTGGCGAGATGGAAGGGCCACCACGGTCTCCTAAGTTTGACCGGTTTGTGGTACTTCAGTCTGGTTGGTTTCGGTCAGAAGGGCTCGCACGGTTCTCTTTTTGGCCATTTCTTGTTCGGCGGTTAATGAGATGAGATTGATCTGGGGCAAGGATGGGTCTGGTTCAGGAGAGGCTTCCAACAAGAAGTCAGTTACCTTGGACTTTCACCTGTCGCTGTATCTATACATCGGTTTAAAATTCAATAGCTCGGCCCAGCCTCTGGTAGGATATCGTAGCGCGACACGAAGAGTGGCTAAGTTGGGATAGCTGTACTGTGACTTGAGGAAGTTTAAATCTGCATAAAAGAAGAAAGGCAAGGGTTAGTCCGGTTCAAAATGTTAAGACCGAGGTAAAAGAAAAACGTGGAATTCAGCCGAGGTAATCCTACCGGCTACACCCTTGTTCCAATTTATTCTATGGCCTGGGATCTGGGCTTGGTGGTCCTCAAAATTCCCAGAAACCCAAAAGAAATCGTTATCATTGACGTCTTTATCCGGAGTATTTTTTATTATCTTTTCATGCCGACGCCTTATTCTTAAGTAATAGACCCAGCCATCTTCGGCCGATCCTATGGAGTATTGGTGGAAGAGCTCGGTTAGACCGAGATTAAGTCCAGCTTGGCGGTTTAGCTCGGCTATGCTGTTTATTATACGGTAAGAATTGGTGGAAAGTTGGGTAGGGTAGAGCTTGGTTTGCCTAAGGAATTCACAAAGGAGGGGTTGTACAGGGAATCACAGACTGCACTCTATGATGGAAATAACATTAAAAGGGACAAAGCCTTCTTTTTCCCAGGGAATGGTTTCTGGTTCGGCCAGTGAGAGGTGGACGTCATCTGGAATTTGGTAGTCCTTACGAAATTCAGCTATGGCCCTTGGTGAGTTTACTAAAAATCTATACTTCCCCATTTGTGGTTTAAGTTATGTACAAAATAAACTGTAGTGTTAGCTCGGTCGAAAAATTGTGCTGAGTAGCTTCGTTGAGTGCTCAAAGGAGTGCCTGGGCAACCTAAGTCTGCAAAGTGAAAAACAAAGGTGTTAAGTACAGATCGTTGGACCGTGCTAAAAGAAATAAAGGCAAGATGAATGAAGTCCTAGCTCAGCTATGTGAGATGCTACGGATCTTAGCCCGATTTGAGCAAGGGGATTCTTTAGCCCGGTTGAGCCTCTAGGGGCAGCATTCTTAGTTCGGTCTGAACTAAGAGGGCTGGCTTAGCCCCTGGTTGTAGCTCGGCCGTGGTTAAGGCTTTCAAGCGTGCTATTCTTGATTGATGAGTTCGATAGCTCGGCTAATTGAAGCAAAAAATGGTTTGACCTGATGAAACTACTAGTTTAGCGTGAAGTGCTAGTCCGGTTGGTAGTCTGGCTAGACTGACATCAACTACAAACAACATCCTAGTTCGATTGGGGCGTGATTTTGGATCAAATACAACATTTTTCACATTATTCATGAATATAGTGGTTCTATCACAAGATTTTCCCAGAAAAACTGGAAGTAAAAGTGGTGTGTGTTTTGAAAAAACATACAAATACGCATGCTGTGAATTACAAAAACAAATACGGAGTCAACAAACGAGGAAATAGGATTGAGTCACTTACAAGAATGGAGGCAAGTTGATGAAGATCCGAGTAGCAAGGAAGAGCACGAGCTTTGCAAAAAGAAACAGTGGTTGCAGAAATGGAGACTCGAGCAAGAGAGCAAGAGGGAGAGAAGGTGAATAGTGAGAGAAATGATTAAAAAATAAGGTTTTTTGCTTTGTGTAAAGCTTTTGGCGGGACTATTCAAAAATTGCGAAGTACGAAGAACGGCGTGACAGCTATGCTGGGCCACTAAGAGTCTGCCACGTGTCCATTAGAATGAGAAGCGATTCAGTTGCTGTGATTGAAGAGACGTTTTGACCGGACAGGTAGAGCCCGCTGTGAATTTAGCTTGGCTGGAAAAGCTAAAGAATTCTAGCTCGGTTGGAAAGGCTAAAGTTTTTAGCTTGGCTGATAAAACAGGTAAATCCCTATCATGCTGCGCAGATGGAATTAAGGGGCAATTGATAGGGTAATTTATACCTAAATTGGGCCAAGCTGGGTAAATGGGCCGTTCTTTGGGCCACAGTAAGAACGGATGGATGAAAGGGGCTTGTAGTTAGCTCGGTCCCAGTAAGCCCTATTGTTATCCCGGTCCCAGAGAGCAATCATGTTATCCCGGTCCGAAAGAGCCTTGAAGTTAGTCCGGTCTAAGGAAGCTTTGCAGTCAGCACCGGTCACCATACTCAAAGTTAGCCCAGTCATAGCGTAGTATGGTTAGCTTGGTCAGAACTTTGCTTTTTGCTAGCTCGGTCTAAGCATACCACGGTTTGTATAAGAGGAACTGAGGTAAGGGCACTGAAAGGAAGAACCAAACTAGGTATAGTTCGGTCTACTCTGCTGCTCAGCATAGCCAGGCTTACCTCAGTCATATTGACATCCAACCATGGTAAAACCATCTCACTTGGCTTAAGCAGTGAGGGGGGTGTTGAAGGATAAGCATTATCTTTCAGGAGTATGACTCCTAGGAGGACTCTATATGGAGGAGTAAAAGTCCTACTAGAATTGTGCCACGTGGAACCTATAAAAGCTTACAACATCACCTATGGAGAGGTAACAGAACTTTGATTCCCGAATACACAGAGTTTTTGTCTATTTATCTATTTTGCTGACTCAGGCATCGGAGGGGTATCTGGCACACACCCGCCGGCTAGTTCATATTTGTGTTTTTAGGGAGTAAAGCGATGTCGTACGAAGGAATGCAATCTTGATCAACAGGATTATACAAGGACAATATTTCGTGCTCGTACAAATACCATAAAATATTTAAGTCCGGCAATATTTTGAATTAAATTTCTATGCATTTTCAAAAAAGAATCAAATAATGCTAAGCTTGATGATATACTTCATTAGCTAATAAAATAAGTATATTCATATCACAATCTCAATATAAATGATGTTGAGAATTTAATAATTTATATATTTTCTTATAAGCTCAAAGCATAGTTGTCAATCTAATATCGTACAGACTGGTTTGTACCGTATTAGAGAAAAAAACGGAATACAAATAAGCTAATATCATTCTGGTTAACTTCTTGGTGAGTATCAGCAAATTTCGTACATACCAGACAATATCGGTAGGAAAATATAATTTTAGTAGAATTGAACAGTACGCAAGCAAAAGTGAATTTTTGAATTTTTGTTTTATGATATATATATGTGTGTTATATCAAATATGTTATATGATATATGTTATTACCGTAAGAAAGCAAAACAATATAATTTTGGACGGTTAAATTATATGTTTAAATTATTTATTACTAGACAATATTTTAATACATATATAATATTTTTAAGATAAATTTGAAATGGTACTTGAAAACATACCGGTACTTGTAGGTATTGTGCCAATTGAAAAAGGATATTTTGTCCAGTACAGAATTAATAACTTTGGCTCAAAGTAACTATAAATTGTTGAAAAAAATAGTTTTATAGTGACTTTAATGTGAAATTAAAGTAGGTCTCAACCACCGGTTGAGATGCGATCAAATGGGTTTAGATTATTTGTAACAAGATTTTTACACCCCAAAAAAATGACGAAAAATCATTAAGAATAGAATGAGAAATTTTCTCATAAAGTTGGCCTCATGAATGAGGTATTGAGAATTATGTATAACTACCAATCTCACATTGATTGTAGAGGAAAACATTGATGGGTATTTAAATCTCAAGATTTTGGTAAGGGCATGAGCCCTTTGGGGCATCTAAATTTTCGAAAGGAAGGGAGTTATAGATGCTTCAAGAATGGGCTTGGGCGAAAACTATAGTTCGAGTTGGTTATGCAAAAATGACCACACACGCGCCGCCTGCCCAGACCAGATCGGGTCTAGGATCCGTGGATCTTGGATCTTGGGCTTGAGGTTTGCTGGAATGGATTAGATTTGGGCTGGGTCAGATTGGTGGGCCATCAACCTAATCTTTTTGGGTTAGGTTTATTTGGTAGCTGCAGATATACACACATCTACACTTAAGATGGTGATTTATACCATCAGTTTTCCTACATTATGTAACATGCCTGGGGAGTATCCGCACGCGTTAATAGTTCGGACCCTCGATTATTTTCAATTTAGTCTCACAAGTGCAATGTAAAATATAGATAAGAGTCCAAATTTGGCAACATTTTATAGAAAACCCATTTTAATACAAAATATTTGTCAAAAATAGATTACATCATCAGATCTTAGAGTCGCCACCTAATATTTTTAAGAAAATTATGAAATTCGTGACTTGTACCAAGGCCACTGTTTGTCGTAACCAAAGATACTTGGTTTCGAACCTTAGATATAAGAAGGAAAAGTCATTATTTGAGCACCCCCGTTCACCCAATTAAAGATCGGCCTCTATTAAATCATAATATAAGTTTATTAACTTTATATGTTCATATTCCGGTTATTAAATAAATCTTAAAATTTACTATGTGAAGCATACAAGTATAGACTATGCCATTTATTTTAAAACAACGTGATTTCATGTGTTTTGAAAGAGTTTTAAAGATGTACAACATAAAGAAATTGAATTTACAAACATGTAACATCAACATTGTTCCAAATTAAACAACACAACCTCTATCCACCGGCATTCATACAGTTATATCAAGTAAGTAAGTAGTTACATGGTAGGATGCTTAAACATAGTAAAAAAGAACACACACAAGCGGGATGCTAAAGCGTAAAGACTTATATATTTATCGACGTCCCGCGAACAGTTACAAAACAAAGTTAGTGAAATATACATGATCTTATATACAATATCCTAACGCAATTCACACATGAAATGCAACTAAAGATTCAGCTTCTAAGATATGACATGTGAATCATTTCAAAAATATGAGGTAGTGCACATAATTACATAGGAATTGATTAACATCCACAAATGCAAATTTTGCTGAATCAAGATGTATGAAACATGGATATAAAGCATAGAAAGGATGAAAAACAAAACATGATGGTTATTTACAAATAAGGAAAGCCAATAAAAGAACAGGATAAAAAGAAGTGGGACGAAAAATTATTACAATGCTTTGAATAAATAATTACAAACCAAATGAGAGAGAAAGAATATTACAATGAAAATTAAAAAAATCTCACAAAACACTCAAAGGGAAATAAAAGAGAAGCTTCATATGCCTTGAAAACCATCGGAGATTGGTATGCGCAACGCTGGAAAACTATGTCATTTCATCTAATAGAAGTTAACTGGCCAGCCAAATAGGTCGGCTGGCTAACTAAGCTTAGCAAAATCTGTCTTGTTGCAACACCGAGAAAAGCACAAACAAAGAATATGTAGGTGGTTCAACTAACCACTTCCGGTTAGATTAAAACAAGAAAACAAATGTAAAATAGAAAGTGTAAGATTATAACAAAACTAATATGAAATTAAAATAAGAAAACAAATATAAGATAGAATATGTAAGGTTTTTTTTTTTTTTTTTTTTGAATGGCAGATAGAACATGCAAGATTATAACAAAACCAATATGAAACTAAAATAAAAAAACAAACATAAGATAAAACAATGAAGATTGGAACAAAACTAACATTAAACTAAAACAAGAAAACAAATATAAGATACAACATGCAAGATTATAACAAAATTAATATAAAATTAAAACAAGAAAACAATATAAGATAAGACATACAAGATTACAACAAAATTATTATAAAACTAAAATAAGAAACAAATATAACATAGGTCATGCAAGATTACAACAAAACTATTATGAAACTAAAATAAGAAAACAAATATAAGATAGGTCATGCAAAATTACAACAAAACTATAATAAAATAAGAGTAAGAAAATAAATATAAGCTGCACTAACCACTTGGATTATAACAATACACTATGAAATAGAAAGTAAGAAAATAAATATGAACCAAGCTGACCACTTGGATTAGGACATGCAACATTACAAAAAAACTATTATGAAACTAAATCAAGAAAACAAATATAAAATAGGACATGCAAGATTACAACAAAACTATTATGAAATAAGAGCAATAAAATAAATATGAGTTGCATTAACCACTTGAATTACAACAAGACAATATGAAATAGAAAGTAAGAAAATAAATATAGCTAAACTAACCACTTGGATTATAACAAAATACAATGAAATAGAAAGTAAAAAAATAACAATGAGATAGAAAATATAAGAAAATGAAAGACTTGAGGTTCACTTTCCAAGAAATATTGAACTTCTTAATTTTCAAATTTCCTCTTGATCAGCCTCAAGATTATGGTGTATGCTTTGAAATTTCAACGAGATGTTTCAAGTTCTAGCTTTAATGGAATTTTGGATGGTTGGAAAGGCTTTCTTACTTTCAAAATAACTTAAGGTTTTTCAAAATCAATTTCTCTCCTTCAAGATTTTTGAAACAAAAATTCTCTTAATCAAAATTTTCTCTCTTTTTGGAACAAAATTTTCTTTGTCATTTTTTTTTTCTTCAACAAAATGAGATTGTATTTATAGAATTCCAAAACACCCAACACACATGGCTAGCCATGTGATACTTCCAAAAATACATGACTTGCCATGTGCTATAAGAGTTGATTTTTCAAAACTGCTAAGTTTTTCAGAAAAGAAAAAAATTTAGAAAAAATATTTTTGAATAAGTCTAAAATAATTTGGCCAAAATAGGTGTAAGGTTGGAATTAAAGCTTAAACCGGACTTTTCTGCTGAGAAATTCGTAAAATAGCACATTTCAATTTTTATCATCCGGTATTTAGAAGAAAGCGTCGAAATCTTAAGGTCGGTCAAAATGGGGTGTTTGCACATTACTTCTTCAATTTTGCAGAAATTGAATTCTGCATTTGTTCCTTCTCTCTCCCTCTTTGTGTATAAAAGGAAACCTCCTCTTTAGTCTTAGGTACATAATTTTTTGGCTTTCATATATAGACAGTTTGCTCATATATTATTCTTCTTATGTGAAAGAGTTCTACTATTGTCAATTCGTCGAAGCTAAGTAGAAGGTGCTTCTGCGTTAGCGGGTTTATACTGTCGTATCTTGAGAGACAGACGTAGACAAACCTTCAACACCTACAGTGAGACAACAAATCTATTTTAAGGAGACTGTGGCATCATACAGATTTCAGTTTATTTATTTATTTTTTCCTTATTTGTGTTATATGTATTTCTGTTCATTGAGTTGTATGATTTACTCCCATCATTTATTATCTGTAAATCAATTTAATTAAATATGAATCTGTTTGTTTATTTTGTTTAAATTACGCAATTTGTATAACAAAAATATAATTTGGATATTTTCTTATATACAATTGGAATATTCAATAATTATATCAAATTTCTTTATTTTTCAAATTCATCTCAATTAGATGATCTTAAAAATTAGTTTAAAACAGAAACTGAAAAAGAATCTTGTTAAGTTTGGGCTGTGGGATGAATCGAAACTCAACTTGAAAATCTCAAATTGTAGTCCTCTTCTTAGTTGAGCTAGTCTTTGGACTTCCCATGTTATTGTTAGTCTAATGAGTTGGATTCCACTAATAAGATTGAATTAAAATGGAGCCTAATTTTAGATGTGAATCACATCAACTCATTTTATTTATTTTTTTAATGGAAAACCTCACAAAGGTAGAGGCATTTTGAACTTAAACTCCAAATAGGCAAAATACATATGATTGACGGGTCATTATATTTGTATTTGAAATTTTTACGAAATGGCGTTCGGGGTTGTTGTCTAATCTCTGCTTATATTGCTTAGATTATATTTAAAATATGAATTTGAATAGAGATTTGAAAAATAAAAAATAAAAAAATAAATGAAATATGGATAAAAATATGTTAATATTTAACTCATATATTTTTTTATTATAATTTTTATTTAAATTTATAATTCAAATACAATATTATATGAGTGAACGATACATGTTATATTTGTAATTTCCATCCACACATCATTTTTATGAAGCATGGGATAGCATGATCTGGACCCCAACTAAACTGGGGTAAAAAACCATCCCAGAACCATCTCAATACGCATTAAAGGTAGCCCACTTTTCAACAGATCTTGGGCCGAAAGAGTGCTAGCCTTCTCTGTCCACTCATGTTAGAAGCCTTTTTCTCTATCCCTTTCTACAAAATTGCTGCCATTCAGTTTCCCCAAAATAATTATGTATATTTATGATAGAAAAAAGAAAATCGCAAAGTTCGAAAAAATTACTTAAATATTGATAAAAATAACGTAAAATAGTGTCTAGTGTAAACTGGGTGTGATAATTTAGAACAACAATGCAAGGTTTAAGTATTAAAAAAGTATTCAGAAAGTGCAATGTGTAGACCACATTTAGGAGTTGTTTGGAGATGATTTAAATAACGGTGATACTACATAAACTAATTAATATATACATTAATGCACTAATTAGTGTTATGTCATTATTATTGACCCCACCTATTATACAAATAAAAAATATCCAAAATCTCTAAAATTATGTTACATCATCTGTTAGTATACTAGTTAGTATATTAATTGGTACATATACTATTATTCTTTAAATAAGTATACTTATTTAATAAGTAATAAGAGCACTTATTTAAATGATATCACCTCTTTACTTTTCTACACATCTTTTCCTAAAAAGTCAAAGAGTACAGTAAATAAGCAAACCCCAAACAATCCCTTATTCTAGAAATGGCCCACACAACACTAATTTCATGGTACATTTTTGGAATATATATCTTTTTTTTTTAATGAGCATTGTTATTCAAGGTCAAAAATTAAATCCAACAATCAATTAAGATATTAAAGGCAACATACTCTCATATATTCTCAAATTATCAATCAGTCATATCACTTACATATTATTGAGTCTAAAAAATGAGTTTAAAAATTAAACTTGTATATCATTTTACTTTTTATATATATATATATAGAATGAATCCATTTCACACATAATTTTTTGGCTACTTTTCTGATTACTTTTTTAGATTTCCCAATGACAAGTTTGGCCATGGCCAGATAAAAGCCACAACTTTGGTTTACAGGTTACTTGTAATGGATGAATAAACAAGTTGTCCATACCATCGTAGGGTAGTTGTGAAGTAGCTAGCAAACCATGAAATGGACAATAATTTCCTATGCATTATTCTTGGGTTTGTAGAAGCATATATATATATACATATTCATAACCGGAAAATATGTTATTATCACATCATTTTATATGAGATTTATGTATAAAAATTTCTGTAAGCTTAGAATATTTGTTCAATCAGTAATTGTTACTAACATGTCACTAACATATTCAATTAAAAATTTTTATACATAAATCTCATATAAAATGATGTGAACTGTAAAATATGTTATTATCACATCATTTTATATGAGATTTATGTATAAAAATTTATGTAAACTTAGAATATTCGTTCAATCAGTAATTGTCACTAACATGTTCTGCAAGTGCTCCATTTAATTTACTTCTTTTGAATCAGCGAAAAAGATGTTAAGAGAAGCTTCTATTGTATATAAAAGCACGAAATTACATAGCATCCATACCCGAGCACTTGGAGTAAGATTCTATATTTGACTCGCCCTGCAAAGAATCTCTTGCACTAAATTACCTTTGTTACTCAATTGAGCGCTAGAGATGGGTAAAAAGTGGAGAAATGCAGTAAAATAAGGAACAAAATCAAATATCCTCATTTTGATCAGCAACGAAGAAAACTTTACTGATGATAGAGAACCTTACACGTAAGGAAAAAACATCAACAAGGGGGGAGGGAATGATACAAAAGCCATCATAACGAGATAACCCAATCCCAACTATATTGGCACTGAGCGACTCGCACAATCACATGGCAGCATCAATCCCAGCATTTGTTGGTGAGAGACCAATAGATACAAACTGTAACAGAGCTTACAAAACTGCAACAGATACACAAAGACTACAGATAGCAACAAATACAGCATATAGCAAAGATAATAGATACACAAAGACAACAGATAGCAATAGATAGCAACCAAAATACCAAAACAACAGAGAAAACTTATGCTAACAGATAGCAGATCTATCAGATACACACCAAACACACTAGTAGCATCTCTCAGATTATATCAGACCATAAACACCAGATATACCAGTCTAGGAGCCAAATCAACAGGCAAATTGTTGATTACATCCATGACAATCAGCCATTGCATTCCTCATGATGATTTGTAAACAAGGCCTTAAGTTTAGTCCAATTATAAAATCTCAAAGTAGAAATAATTAAGGACGATATATGCTTCTTATAAACTACATTCCATTTTGTAGCCATAAATTCTATAAGATACAGTTAAATCGGTGGTACTACATGTACCAATTAGTATACTAACTAGTACACTAATACTACTAATTGGTGCATATAACATTATTCCAGTTAAATTTATCTGAATTTATATATAATATCAATCCTTGTTATTGAGAACTACTCTAATTTAATTAGTAAGGCTATCTTGATCAATAATTATGACCATCAATATGTCGAAAATTGTAATCTACAATTTTCTAGATTATAATTATATTGGGTGGTACATTTATTTATAGGAAGATACATAAACTAGGAATATAAAAGGCTCTTCTAAGGGTGTGAGAGTCATGTACCAAGTATATTAAGGACACTCTAGTACGCTACAAGTAAAGTCACAAGAAAGATTAATAATATAGAAATATATTCTGATTGAATTCTAAGTTCATATCGAACGAACTCCTAATTCACAAAGTTGAGAACCAAGGCGAGTCAATGTTACTTTCCTAATCGACAAAATTGTTTTGAAGCCTTCCAAGTACCTAGACCAAATCATTTTGAAGAGACAAAATCAAAAGTTTGAAGAAACAAATTGGGAAAAGGTTAAAGCAAATAGGAATCTAGCAACCGCTTCATTGAAAACAAATGGGCGTGTGTTCACCAAAGAAAAAGAGGTTGTATTCACCATAATAAAAATGGCCTTGTGATTCCGTGGAAAGCATTGGTCATCGGCAACCAAAGCCTGCAACAACTAGACAAATAAAATGCGAGCCTCGAGGGCCAATCAGGGGGCTTCATCGTCCCAGTCTGTGCAGCAGTCATATGCTCCGATGGGTGAGCAGGTAGATCAGGGGCTTTCAGGGCACGTGTATGCTGTTACCTGGTTCCATCAGTTGTGAGAGGTACCTTTCTGTTTTGCAACTTGGTTGCTAGTGTATTGATTGATACGGGTGCGTCTCATTCCTTTGTATCTGCTGCATTTGCATCTGTTTTGGAATTGGAGTTGACACAATTAGCATCTCTTATATGTGTTGTATCACCTCTTGGGGGTGAATTGATTTTGAAGCACAGGTGTAGAGGTTGTGATACAGAGGTCGCCGATCATCGGCTTCCGTTCCCTTTTGTAGTTATGGCCATGAAGGGTTTTGATGTTATTTTGGGTATGGAATGGCTATCGTTATACCGGGCTGTTATCGATTGCTACTGCCAGAGGGTCACAGTATGTACCTTGAGCGATGAGTGTTTTCATTTCTTGGGGGATCGGGTTGGTAGTGTGTTGCCACTGGTGTATGATCCGTGAGGGCGGAATGAGCTTAGTAGTCTTCTTGCTAGCCTTTTGAGTAGTGAGTGTGATGAGACCCAGATTGTATTACCGAGAGTGGTTTGTGAGTATTCGGATGTTTTTCCCGAGGATCTTGTTGGTTTGCTACCTCATCGTGAGATTGAGTTCTCCATTGATTTAATGCCCGGCGCGGCGTTGATTTCTATGGCACCTTACCGTTTTGCCCTAGTCGAGTTGAGTGAGTTAAAGATTTAGCACCAGGAGTTGCTGGATAAGGGCTTTGTTCGCCCTAGTGTTTCACCGTGGGGAGCACCGGCCCTCTTTGCTAAAAAGAAAGATGGTGGCTTGAGACTTTGTATCGACTACCAGAAGTTGAATCGGGCTACGGTCAAGAATAAGTACCCTATGCCCCGTATAGATGATCTTTTTGACCAGTTGAAGGGTTCCCGTTGTTTCTCTAAGATAGACTTGAGATCGGGTTACCACCAGTTGAGGGTCAGGGAGGAGGATATTCCGAAGACGGCATTCCGTACGCGGTATGGCCATTATGAGTCTCTGGTGATGCCATTTGGGCTCACCAATGCATCGGCAGCCTTTATGGATTTGATGAACCGGATATTCCGAGAATTCTTAGATCGCTTTGTGGTCACTTTTGTGGATGACATTCTCATCTATTCACCTTCAGAGGAGGAGCACGAGGAACACTTGAGAGTGGTGCTCGAGTTACTTAGAACCCATAAGCTATATGCCAAGTTTGGGAAGTGTGAGTTCTGGCTAGAAGAAGTCAAGTTCTTAAGCCAGGGTGTCTGTTGATACATGCAAGATTGAGGCAGTGCAAGATTGGGTACAGCCTAAGAGTGTGTTTGAGATCCGCAGTTTTTTGGGATTAGCTGGGTATTACCACCGGTTTGTGAAGGATTTCTCCAGGTTAGCTTCACCGTTGACTAGACTGACTCGGAAGGGAGTCAAATTTGTATGGAGTGAGACTTGTGAAAAGTCGTTCCAAGAGCTGAAAGTTAGATTGACCACCGCTCCGGTCTTGATTGTTCCGGAGAGAGGGTTGGGTTATGCAGTCTATTGTGATGCCTCACGAGAGGGTTTGGGTTGTGTGTTGATGCAAGAAGGAAAAGTGGTTGCCTATGGCTCACGTCAGTTGAAAATATACGAGAAGAATTACCCTACACATGACCTAGAGCTAGCAGCAGTGATCTTTACCTTGAAAATCTGGAGGCACTACCTTTACGGTGAGAGATTCGAGGCGTTCTCGGATCATAAGAGTCTGAAATATCTGTTTACACAGAAAGACTTGAATTTGAGGCAGAGGAGGTAGATGGAGTTTATTGAAGATTACGACTTCGAGTTGCATTATCATCCGGGGAAGGCCAATGTTGTGGCCGATGCCCTTAACAGGAAATCCATAGGTGATGTAGCTTGTATAGCCATTTGGAAGTGGGAGATGTTAGGTGCACTTGGTGAGTTTGATTTGCTTCGGGGCGAATCCGTTGAGGCTGCGGCCTTATTTTCTGTTGTCGCTCAGCCTACACTTGTGACTCGAGTGTTAGAGGCACAGAGAGGTGACCTTAAGGTAGAGTCCCTTCGAGAGAAGATCTCTAGCGGGGAGGTTGAGAAGGGTTTGTCTGAGTATCCCGACCAGAGTGTGAGATACCGAGATCGTTTGTTTGTGCCGGAGTCTTGCCGAGAGGAGGTACTCCGAGAGTTTCATTATTCACACCTTGCGGTGCATCCAGGAGGCACTAAGATGTATCGGGATTTGGGTCGCCAGTTTTGGTAGCAGGGTATGAAGAGAGATGTAGCAGTTTTTGTGTATAAGTGCCTTACTTGTCAGGAAGTGAAGGCCGAACATCGAAGGCCAGCGGGTTTGTTACAACATTTGCCTATTGCCGAGTGGAAGTGGGAGCATGTCACTATGGACTTCGTCGTAGGTCTTCCGAGGACTCAGCGGGGTAATGATGCTATTTGGGTGGTTGTAGACCGGTTGACTAAGTTGGCGCACTTCATCCCTAGGCGCGTGAGAGATTCGGTAGATTATCTTGCCGACTTGTATATTCGGGACATAGTGAGGTTGCACAGGGTCCCAGTGACGATCGTTTCAAATAAAGATCCTCGTTTTACTGCCAGGTTGTGGCAGAGTTTGCAGAGTGCCTTGGGTACTAAGTTGACCTTTAGCACGGCTTATCATCCTCAGACTGACGGGAAGTCTGAGCGTACTATTCAGATCCTTGAGGATATGCTTCGGGGTTATGTCCTTGACTTTAGTGGGACGTGGGAGAGGCACCTGCCCTTGGTGGAGTTTGCCTACAACAATAGTTTCCAATCTAGTATCGGTATGGCACCGTTTGAGGCCTTGTATGGCCGACCGTGCAGGTCTCTAGTTTGCTGGTCCGAGGTGGGTGATGCACCTTTGTTGGGTCCGGAGTTGGTGAGGAAAACGACAGAGAAGGTTGAGCTTATCCGTAGGAGGCTTGTTACAGTCCAGAGTCGTCAGAAATCATATGCCGACCATATGAGAAGACCTTTGGTGTTCGAGGTGGATGATCATGTCTTTCTGAAGATATCACCTAGGCGGGGGATTGATGACGTTTGGGAAGAGTGGGAAGTTGTCCCCTCGGTTTATTGGCCCTTTTGAGATCCTTGAGAGGATTGACGGAGTTGCCTATCGTTTAGCTTTGCTGCCGCAATTATTCGGAGTTCATGACGTGTTTCATGTGAATATGCTTCGGAAGTATGAGCCGGATCCATCGCATGGATTGGATTGGACCGACTTAGAGGTTGATGAGGATGCCTCGTGTGAGGAAAGACCGGTTCGGGTCTTGGATAGGCGGGAGCAAGTCTTGCGTGGCAAGACCATTCCCTTAGTGAAGGTTTTGTGGAAACATCACGGAGTGGAGGAAGCCACTTGGGAACGTGAGTTGGAGGTCCGAGAGAAATATCCGGATCTATTTGTAGATGTTTGAGCATGTATTGTATATTTTGTTGTATTATTGAACCTTAAGAGTATTGAATATATCTTAGGTTGTAAAACATGATTTATGTTTTGGTTTAATGGAAGTGTCTTGAAACTTGCCTCAAAATGGAAGTTCGATATAACATTGCATATGTTGAGTATTGTAGAATTGGAAATGTATCATGAACATTAGTTATGATATGAAATTGTTGAAATTGGAAGGAAAATGCATAATGTTAATGCAGGTTGAAATGTATGTTGTTTTACATATTGTGAAATGCCTCTTGATAAGAGATGGAATAACCGGTAATGAGTCGAGTTGTTAGTATTAAAATGTAATATTGTTTAAAAGGAGAAAAACCTGTTTTTGAAAACTTGTGCTTAATTTCGGGGACGAACTTCTTTAAGGGGGGGGGAGGTTATAGCGATCCCGGGTTTTACTCATTGTTGTACAGTGATCTGGACTTGTTTCTGTGGGTGTTAGTAGTTGTTTATATCTTGTTTGCATCCTTTCGTACTTTGTATTTGAGTTATAGGATGTGTTGGGCAGGTTTGTTACAGGTTGGTTGTGTTTGGAAGCAAATAGTTGCTGCCCAGAATTTTGGTCTTTCGCTTGAGCGAGCAGTTTGTCGCTCGAGCGAGCTTTTTGTTTTGGATCCTTCGCTCGAGCCAGGGTTTGGTCACTTGAGCGAGAGTTGAGTTTTGTATCTGGTGGATCGAGCGAGAAGTCTTGCGCTCGAGCATACATCTGCGTCTCATTTTGACCTGAGAGTTGTGTTTCTTGGCTCGAGCGAGATCTCCTTCGCTTGAGCGAGCGAGGTGTATGTTTTGAGTTTCCTCGCTCGGGCGGGCATTTGTCGCCGGCGTGCTTCGTTCTGCACTGAAGCTTCGAGTTTTTGGCTCGAGCGAGACTTTCTTCGCTCGAGTGAGTATTCTTTGTGTCTGGTCGCTCGAGCGACCAATCCTTCGCTTGAGCGAGCCTGTTATATATCAGATCGCAGCAGTGATTTTAACTTCACTTTTTCATCCCTTTTTCATTTTGAAACCCTAGCTCCGAGACTCTCTCTCTACACTTATCTTCTCTCTAGGTTTTCATCTCCTTCTAGTGTGAATCTATCTTTGGTTCTTTGTAAGAAAGATAGAGTGGGTTGAGGGCTTTGATTTAATCTGAAAAACTTGAGATTTGGAGCGCGTTGGATTTTGGTCTTCATCTCCGTTTGTGCTCAAACTTCGAGGTAGAGATATTCTACTCCTCTTTATGAGCTTTGTCTTTGAATTTTGGTATTTTGATATGTTGGAGGTTGTTGTGTAATTATAAGAAAGTTTGGGTCTTTTGTGTAATTTTACAACAGTTGGAGTTTTGTTTATAATAAACCAATATGCATGTTTGGCATAAAGAAGTGAGTTAAATGATGGATTATGGATGAAAATGGAACCATAGGGTTGTTATGTAACTTATGGGAAAAGATGTCCTAATTACATAGTTAAATTAATTGATATAATTAATTTGAAGAAAAGAGGAATTGAATTGGGAAGGTTGGAATTGGATGTGTATGGGATTAAAGGGTGTAGTTAGATTCATTTATCGCTCACCTAGTTGAAATGTTGATTATATATCCATTTGGTGCATTTATTTTCAGTATAGAAATAACTGCTTTGGGCTATCGGTGGAGGATAGTCTTGATTGTTGTAGACAATGCATGATGATTAGGCAAACTAAAACTAATCGATTGAGTATGCTATCGAATATAGCGACTGGAATAATACATTAACTTTATGTATTGAATGATTGTATATGATCTATGTTTATATACATGTGTTGTGTGGGAGGAGATATGAGATGTACTCCACGGTTTAGGGGAAGATAGGGGATGGACCTCTAAACCGGATTCTGTGTGACATTGATACAGCACTACAATGTGTATCAAGTGTTGATTATGGAAGTGTTCGAATTGATTTGATATAGCACTAAAATGTATATCGTTATCAATTGTGAAATATAGAAGTGACTCTATGTTATGTTGATACAGTATCGAAATGTGTATCTTTCGTAAAGTGTGGAAATGGTTTATGTGTTCTCGATACAGCATTAAAATGTGTACCCATCATGAATTTCGAAAGTGTTTTAAAGAATGAGTCTTAATCTCATTAAGCTATTTGGCTAGGTGTTGAGCCTTGTTTTCAAACTCAAGTTGAAAAAGAAATAGGAAATGAAATGTAACATGGACTTAATGTCATGAAACCGGAATGTGATATATGTGGATGTATCTGTGTTGACCATCTATCAACTGCTAATCTTTTAGTCATTGTTCATAGCTGGTTTAGTGTATTTCTACTGGGCTGTGTCTCACCCTTTATGGGACATCATTTTCAGGTACAGGTAGCATGCCACCTCCAAGGACATAGTTTGGGAGGCTAGAGGCAAATAGGCTTTTGTCATTTTGTTATCTTTTGGATGTATTATATGTAAATTCAAGCCAAGGGCTTAATGTGTATTTGAGTTAGTACTCTTCTTTTTGTAACCAAGTGTTAACTTGAAAAGCTGTAAGCTCGTAGGGCATTTGCTTTTGTTGTTAACATGTAATACTCATTGTAATGAACTACTCTAATGAATAGAAGAATATTTATCTTTTATATCAATGCATGTCTAAATTGATGGGTTTCAATGTCATTATTTTGATGGCGTTACAACTTGGTATCAGAGCGTACCGGGTTCGAATACTTTGGGTACATGGGAAGTGATTAGTATCATAATGGGTTTGTCTCACTTGTTAGAGACTTAAATGTGATGTTATGTGTTTATATGATAACATGTTTATATGACTATTTGGATATGTGATTTAGTTTTTAGGATGTTGAACTTAAACTCCAAAGAGGCAAAATACATATGATTGACGGGTCATTATGTTTGTATTTGAAATTTTTACGAAATGACGTTCGGTTGTTGTCTAATCTCTACTTATATTGCTTAGATTATTTAAATTATGAATTTGAATAGAGATTTGAAAAATAAAAAATAAAAAAATAAATGAAATATGGATAAAAATATGTTAATATTTAACTCATATATTTTTTTATTATAATTTTTATTCAAATTTATAATTCAAATACAACATTATGTGAGTGTACGATACATGTTATATTTGTAATTTCCATCCACACATCATTTTTATGAAGCATGGGATAGCATGACTTGGACCTCAACTAAACTGGGGTAAAAAACCATCCCAGAACCATCTCAATACGCATTAAAGGTAGCCCACTTTTCAACAGATCTTGGGCCGAAAGAGTGCTAGCCTTCTCTGTCCACTCATATTAGAAGCCTTTTTCTCTATCCCTTTCTACAAAATTGGTGCCATTCAGTTTCCCCAAAATAATTATGTATATTTATGATAGAAAAAAGAAAATCGCAAAGTTTGAAAAAATTACCTAAATATTGATAAAAATAACGTAAAATAGTGTCGGGTGTAAACTGAGTGTGATAATTCAGAACAACAATGCAAGGTTTAAGTATTAAAAGAGTATTCAGAAAGTGCAATGTGCGGACCACATTTAGGAGTTGTTTGGGGATGATTTAAATAATGGTGGTACTACATATATACTAATTAATATACACATTAATGCACTAATTAGTGTTATGTCATTATTATTGACCCCACCTATTATACAAATAAGAAATATCCAAAATTTCTAAAATTATGTCACATCATCTGTTAGTATACTAGTTAGTATATTAATTGGTACATATACTATTATTCTTTAAATAAGTATACTTATTTAATAAGTAATAAGAGTACTTATTTAAATGATATCACCTCTTTACTTTTCTACACATCTTTTCTTAAAAAGTCAAAGAGCGCAGTAAATAAGCAAACCCCAAACAATCCCTTATTCTAGAAATGGCCCACACAACACTAATTTCATGGTATATTTTTGGAATATATATCTTCTTTTTTTAATGAGCATTGTTATTAACAAGGTCAAAAATTAAATCCAACAATCAATTAAGATATTAAAGGCAACACACTCTCATATATTCTCTAATTATCAATCAGTCATATTACTTACACATTATTGAGTCTAGAAAATGAGTCTAAAAATTAAACTTGTATATCATTTTACTTTATATATATATATAGAATGAATCCATTTCACACATAATTTTTTGGCTACTTTTCTGATTACTTTTTTAGATTTCCCAATGACAAGTTTGGCCATGGCCAGATAAAAGCCACAACTTTGGTTTACAGGTTACTTGTAATGGATGAATAAACAAGTTGTCCATACCATCGTAGGGTACTTGTGAAGAAGCTAGCAAACCATGAAATAGACAATAATTTCCTATGCATTATTCTTGGGTTTGTAGAAGCATATATATATATACATATTCATAATCGGAAAATATGTTATTATCACATCATTTTATATGAGATTTATGTATAAAAATTTCTGTAAGCTTAGAATATTCGTTCAATCAGTAATTGTTACTAACATGTCACTAACATATTCAATCAAAAAATTTTATACATAAATCTCATATAAAATGGTGTGAACTGTAAAATATGTTATTATCACATCATTTTATATGAGATTTATGTATAAAAATTTATGTAAACTTAGAATATTCGTTCAATCAGTAATTGTCACAAACATGTTCTGCAAGTGCTCCATTTAATTTACTTTTTTTGAATCAGCGAAAAAGATGTTAAGAGAAGCTTCTATTGTATATAAAAGCACGAAATTACATAGCATCCATACCCGAGCACTTGGAGTAAGATTCTATATTTGACTCGCGCTGCAAAGAATCTCTTGCACTAAATTACCTTTGTTACTCAATTGAGCGCTAGAGATGGGTAAAAAGTGGAGAAATGCAGTAAAATAAGGAACAAAATCAAATATCCTCATTTTGATCAACAACGAAGAAAACTTTACTGATGATAGAGAACCTTACACGTAAGGAAAAAACATCAACAAGGGGGGAGGGAATGATGCAAAAGCCATCATAACGAGATAACCCAATCCCAACTATATTGGTACTGAGCGACTCGTACAATCACATGGCAGCATCAATCCCAGCATCTGTTGGTGAGAGACCAACAGATACAAACTATAACAGAGCTTACAAAACTGCAACAGATGCACAAAGACTACAGATAGCAACAAATACAGCATATAGCAAAGATAATAGATACACAAAGACAACAGATAGCAATAGATAGCAACCAAAATACCAAAACAACAGAGAAAACTTATGCTAACAGATAGCAGATCTATCAGATACACACCAAACACACTAGTAGCATCTCTCAGATTATATCAGACCATAAACACCAGATATACCAGTCTAGGAGCCAAATCAACAGACAAATTGTTGATTACATCCATGACAATCAGCCATTGCATTCCTCATGATGATTTGTAAACAAGGCCTTAAGTTTAGTCCAATTATAAAATCTCAAAGTAGAAATAATTAAGGACGATATATGCTTCTTATAAACTACATTCCATTTTGTAGCCATAAATTCTATAAGATACAGTTAAATCGGTGGTACTACATGCACCAATTAGTATACTAACTAGTACACTAATACTACTAATTGGTGCATATAACATTATTCCAGTTAAATTTATCTGAATTTATATATAATATCAATCCTTGTTATTGAGAACTACTCTAATTTAATTAGTAAGGCTATCTTGATCAATAATTATGACCATCAATCTGTCGAAAATTGTAATCTACAATTTTCTAGATTATAATTATATTGGGTGGTACATTTATTTATAGGAAGATACATAAACTAGGAATATGAAAAGCTCTTCTAAGGGTGTGAGAGTCATGTACCAAGTATATTAAGGACACTCTAGTATGCTACAAGTAAAGTCACAAGAAAGATTAATAATATAGAAATATATTCTGATTGAATTCTAAGTTCATATCGAACGAACTCCTAATTCACAAAGTTGAGAATCAAGGTGAGTCAATGTTACTTTCCTAATCGACAAAATTGTTTTGAAGCCTCCCAAGTACCTAGACCAAATCATTTTGAAGATACAAAATCAAAAGTTTGAAGAAACAAATTGGGAAAAGGTAAAAGCAAACAAGAATCTAGCAACCGCTTCATTGAAAACAAATGGGCGTGTGTTCACCAAAGAAAAAGAGGTTGTATTCACCATAATAAAAACGGCCTTGTGATTCCATGGAAAGCAGTGGTCATCGGCAACCAAAGCCCGCAACAACTAGACAAATAAAATGCGAGTTGTCAATGGATACTCAGGAGTTTAAAATGGGGACAAACTACCTACCAAATGAAAATGAGTAGCCGACTTTTGGAAGATGTATGCAAGACTATGGACGTTCAAAAAGTGATAGGCAAAAGAATTCCGATGCAAGTGGTGACAAAGAAAGCGAGTCAATAAATTCTAAGCATCCTATTTAGAATAGGTTATTTGATTATTTGTAATTGATGTCTTTTCATTATTTCTTTCTTATCTTCTTACTTAGAATATGTCAATTGCTTATTTTTTTAATAAAATATTACTCTTTTGCTGACAAAAAAAAAAAACAAAAAAACAAAAAAACCCCCCTAAGTATGGATGAATTGTTTCTAGAAAATAGTGAATTAAGAAATGTTGAAAATTATAATCTACAATTTTCTAGAATATAATTATGTTGAGTGATACATTTATCTATAGAAAGATACATTTATATTTGCATAGGAATATGGAAAGAGATTATAGGAGTGGGAGATTAATCTATCTACAAACTTCTATGTTAATCTTATATAAAGGACACTCTACTGTGCTACATGTAAAATTAAGAAAAGAAATGTTAATAACATAGAAATATATTCTGATTGAATTCTATAAGTTTATTTTAAAGGGGCTGTGTACAGCTCCTACATTTCATACATACTTGTCCCTCTAGCATGTGTTATGTTTTACATTTCTATTGCCACATGCCTGTATGAACCACATTAGCTTAGATTAATTGTTGGTAAGATTTTTTAATAAGATTACTCTACTAATTTTTAGTAATTGTTAGTTAGATGGTCTATTTTTAAGAAATGATGCTCTTCTAACTTGTTCACCCTTTCACTTGATAAATATAATTAAATTAATGAAATAATATCCTTTATTATAGTTTTGCCTTGTTAGTTATTCCATAATTGTAATCCCCCCCCCCCCCCCCCCCCCCCCCCCCCCCATAATTGTATTTCTTGCTTTAAATTAAGGGGAATGCTAATTAATTTTGTAAAATATCATTAATAGCTATCCTATGTTAGTTTTTTCATTCGAAGTAAATTTATGTAAAAAATTAATCATTTATCAGAAATGACTTGTATTTCATTAACAGATGTAGGCTACTATGTTTCGGCCAAGTCTTCTCATAGGATTGATGTAGTCTTGATTACTTTGTGTAATCAATCATTTGATTTCATTAATAAATTTATTTTTTGATAAAAAAAAAAAAAAAATTCAGATATAGGCTAACCAGGTTTTCACTGCCTTTTTGTTTTGTTTTGTTTGTTTGTTTGTTTGTTTTATTATTATCTCTATTTCTTGGATCAGCTGTGTATGTTGAACTTGACACAGGAACAACAGTATATACCAGCAACTGCAGAAACACTTCATTCTGCAAACTGAAAGTTTTTCTAGAAAATATTCTTGAATTCATTTTATCCACTAAGCTGTCAAAGAAGGATCTAACTTCCAATCAATGTCTAATTTCCAATCAATGGATTCCAACATAAATATACTCAATTTTCAACTAATTTTTAACCGTAAATCAGAAATCTAAACTTTTAACCAACTATTCATAATCCCACTGTTCTTGATTGTTCAATGATGATAAATCTATCATAATTAAGCAGGTATCTATGTTGTGAGAATGACTATAATACAGGAGATGAACTATATCGAAACTAATACTAGTACAAGCTCAAATAGTCAAGCAATTTTTCAATCAACTTCATCAGCAACAAAAAGGTAGATTTGGAACTTCGTGTGTGTGTGTGTGTGTGTGTGAGAGAGAGAGAGAGAGAATCCTAACTTCTCAGTTCACATAATTTGTAGTTCATGTAATAAAGAATTACATGCAAGGCATATAATAAATAAACAATAAAGAAAGAAAGAAAGAAGGGACCAACTTAGTTTAATGCAAATGGCTTGTAAAGAGAAAGCAAAATGAAAAGCATTAGTGTCTTGTCTAATTCCTTTCCAAATTTGGTAGTAAATAAACAAGAAAAAAGAAATAAACACAAACCCCATCATGGAATAAACAATCTATTAAAAAATTCACACACTTCAGAAACTGCTTTTCTTATTTTATGTTGTCAAACATACAAACCATTAGCCATACATATAGATACATATAAACCCTAATTTAGCTAGATGGCATCTTGAGACAAATCCACACATCCTTACACACATCCATATGAAAAATCAAACACCATCAACATTCTAGGACAACCTTGCAAGTGAATCAACACCAGGAACAAACCTTAAAAAAACCAATACTGAGGAGGGGAACAGTGTTCCTTATTCTTGTTGCAGCACAAAACCCACATGGCCGCTATGCTTAAAAACTTTTTTGGGGATAGAGAATTTGGGAGAAAGAAACATCACTTATCTCCAAACAAGTACCCAAGAGAAGAATCTCCACCAGGAACAGACTTAACTTTGGTCGATGGACGGCCCTGGAAATATATCGATGCAGAAGTAGGTAGGTGAAGATTAGTAATACAAGAGAGAAAGGTATGCAATTCAATTATAATCAATAAATTTTTTTGATCACTTACAGTCATGAAGTTTCCTGAATTCTGGCCTTGAGCTCTGTGATAATTGTTAGAGACATTTTGTTTCTCCGGAGGAGGAGGGCTTTTTGGTGGCTTCTCTGGTGTGGAATCGATCCCATAAGGCGGTGTGCAAACTGTTGGGGAGGCTGGAGGTGCAGGTTTTTGCTCATCTGACCCGAAGAGATAACCCAAAGAACTCTGGCCTCCACCAAAGCTTCCACCTCTACTCATGGCTGCCTTCTAGTTTGTGTTTTGAGAAATTAGGGAGAAGCTAAGGGGGAAAGAAGAAAGATCACAAATATCAATAATACAGGGTAATTTATAAGGTCATCTAAACATGTATGTCGGTCAACCCATGCATTATGCCTAGTTTGCCCATTCATTCAAATTGATCATTAAGCAGTCTAACCAATTTGGAATAGTAGTGTATTAGGGGTATCCAATGCATTGATTAACTTGAATGCTTGGCATTTAATACTTGTTTATGTGGTGATTAGTTATGAGAAGGGTTGGGAGAGTGAAAAAGTTAAGACGTGGCAAAAAAATAAAATATATGATGTGGATATGAGTTATACATAAAATGAATTTGGCCCACAACTTTATATTTCTGTTCATTTCAAACAATTTTTCAAGTTTCATAATATTATTGTTGAAAACATGAGTGCTTTCATCATTCTGATGTAATTTATACAAAATTGTTACTTAAAGGTTGCCCTACCATTATAAGTACCGTTTTAACATAGGGTAAATCCTGTCAAAAATCCTTAAACTATGTAATTTTTTCTTCTAATTTTTTGTTCAATTAAGCGCACTAACTCTTCCATGGGCTATTCTTTTTGTTACATTCTGCCCACTCCTATCATGTTCTTGTGATTCATGTCGTCTCATCTTGAAAGTCTTCTTCTTCGTCAGAAATGATTTACCTCGAAATGACTTGGACCAATAGGAAATCCCAATTTGTTGAGCCATCGAATCCAATCAAATAGAAATGCTCCAGTTGGTCTTATAGACATGGCTTGCTATCAATTAAATGTATTATACGGACCAGACCCAAAAAAAACAAAAAATTAACAATAGAATCAATGCCCATTCCTTCACCAACACAGGTTTCAGAGATTTTTTTTGATCGGCAAGAGAAAAGACTTTATTGATGAAAAGCACACACAGGTTTCAGAGATTAACAATATATTTTTTGATACTAGGAAAAGAAGTTTTTGGGTTACTTTTATCAATTTATCTATTAGGTTGGTCTTATATGACATACCTGACTAGAAAAAATAGATAGTGTAACAAAAGTGTTAAATTGGATCAATTTGAGAAGTTTGGAGAGCTTATTTAAATAAAAATTTAATTTAGAAACTTAATAAATAAATAAATAAAGATGCAAAGTTCAAGAGCTCCTGGTGTAATTTACTCTTTTAACATATGTACATAATATCTCAAGAAATGGCATTATGCAGCGAAATCTTTAAACATTAGTCAAATGATGCATGAAAGTGCCTTGAAGTTGTTTGCAACATCCTAATTGGGTTCTTACAACATAAAAACTATAAGCTGCACTACAATAGCTAGCTTTAGTGAATCAAGAAATTCAGAAATGACCATCCAACTTACTTATCTCAAAGTAATAATGCATATGTTTTTTTTTTATCAGCAAAGAAAATTCTTTATTGATGAAGAAAACATACATTATATATGAAACTATATCAATAAGGATGAGAAAGAAAAAATGATAAGAAAGGAAACCAAGCATAGTATTGGTGAGAAACTAACACTAACTCACAAGACCACTAACACTTATGCCAAAAACCATAAACTAGCTAACAAAGCTTATAATCCACTAAAAACGCCCACTAAGCTTACTTGTTGCCATAATAGATAAAAAGTCAATTGCTAAACAACGACTCTACCACTTTACACTTTTTTATGGAAAAATAAATAAATAAATAAACTTATTTAGATAATTTAAAAGGTTCCCTAATTTTATTCATTCGGAGGCAAAAGTAGCTTTGAACACTGGCTGCTAATTGTTGATAAGTTAATGCAGTTTCTATTTTCTAAAAAATAAATAGATTTCTTACCAATTGATATAACTAATTTTTACCATAACCCATCTAATAAATAAAAAAAAATTATCAAAAAAATCATGACTTTCTCTGGTTATTGCGGATAGGGTTGGATCGGGGTGGCATTCCATCCGCTATCTGTCCAAAATTAGACGGATTGAAAAAAATTAATCTGCATCCATCCACCAGTTTGGCGGATACAGATTGAATGAGTCGTGCAGATTGGCAGATGGATAAGATCAGTTTAGTGATTTGGACATTTTTTTAAAATTGTAATTCATAATTTTTACGATCTTCAATAATTAGTAATTTGAAAAAAAAAATATATTATTTGTCTACAATAGGCCATGGCAACATGCATGTATATTTTTAAGGTATTGTTTTCTATTTTAACAAAAATATATATTTTATTATTTCTATTTTATGTTATTACTTGTAAGTATTTTTTTGTTTTTTGGACTTCATCTACAAGCGGATCAAGTTCATATAGATGCGAGATAGTTGACCCGCCATCTTAACTTTATAAGCGACTTTTGAAATATTTCATCCGCTGAAAGACACGTATCCACCTAAAATTAATCGGATTGAATCAATTTAGTCAAGTTAGGCAAACCAGACGGATCTACTATCTCTTGTGTACACCCTTTTAAGGATAATTGAGACTGCAAGAATTTTGTGTCTGCTTTTTGTAATCAACTTTTTCAAATTCACAAAATTTTAAAAGCAAAAATAAAAATCAAACGAATTTTTATTTACAATTTTTAAAAATTCTAGAAATGTAAAGAAAAAATTATAAAAATAAATATTACCAAATAAACAGTTAACATGTGATTATATTCACAATCTTAAATAAATAAATAAAGACATTTGTTAGCTCAAATCTAATAAGAGCCGGTATAAGATGGAGATAGGGTGACTATTGTCATAACACGACACGCTCATTGTTTGTTCCAGATATATTTTGATAATTCAAATCGTTTATATTATAGGATTCGTCGAGTATATCATTCATAAAATCATGTGATCTTATTATAGGCTACTACTCGACAAATCCTATAATAAGAACTACTTAAATCATCAAAATAGATTGGAGTCCCATCTCGGACTTCATAGCACCAACACCCCACTTCGGTTAGACAAAATAAATAGGGGAGGGAGAAGCTTCTAGAAATTCCTCATCCTTTTTTGTTGATTTCAGTGAAGGCTCAGTAACGGAATTCTCAATTTATTGTGGCACAAATATAAAAACCCACATAATTGCACGACCTAGATCTTTTTGTGGCAATACCACATATGGCCTGGACTAGGGAAAAATTGAATGAATGAGGAGGCTCTATTTTTTTATGTTTTTTGAGTAATAGCATTGCTGCAACACAAGAAAACATCCTTTTTATTGCAATATAAAAGCTAATTTTTCGAGTTGGCTATTGGAATTCATTCTAAAAAGAAAAAAAGAGAAAGAAAAAAAAGGGAATGTTGTTGAGAGGGAAGAACAAAAGAACAGAAATAAGTCAAAAATTTCCACATCTAGGGTAGAGCACTGGAGATGCTTTCAATTCCCCCAAGAAGCTCCAATAGCAACAACTTTAATTTCTGCTGATCAAAAGGCGAGCTTACATGCTCTAACTCACTAAATTAAATCGCACCTGGTAGAAGCAAAATATATCAGAGCCCCACAAGTAAGGCAATATAGCTGAGGGCAAATTACTCACAAAAGACTACGAACGCATGGAATATATATATATATTTGAATGTCTTAAATTTTAAAAACCTAAGCACCTCAACATGAAAGCATCTTTTGTTAAGATCCCCACTAACTATAAACTTCTCCCAGAGGACTGATTATTAATTTTCCCATTTATTAATTAATGCCATTGTACATAATAAATATATATAATAACAACCCGAAGCCAGATCCTCCCAATATATACATCGACCCTCTCAACATACTGACCGACTTGTTCAAGCCGACTGACCGGCACATACCCGACCACCCGGTCGGTTCGAACGATACACCCCTCTTAATTCCCCTATGGAACAAGTCTTTAACCAAATTCAATGAGACTACAACCTGAAATGGCCTCAACTATCACGATCTCCCTCCAACCGGCGAGATCAATCCAAGTACTGCCGTTTCCATCAAGACCACGGCCATAACACTGAGAAATGTGTTAGCCTTAAAGACCAGGTAGAGGATTTGATACACTAGGGGCGCCTTAGTAGGTTCAGGGCCATCCATCCCCAGCAAAGGCCGAGGATCAACCCGCCGGGGGACCACCGCTGACATATCCCCCCCGATAACCCGTACAACCTAAGTGAGACAATGATTGGCTCCCACCACAGCCCCGGCCACAAGGCAATCCCGCCCTCCCGGGTCGGCGAGATCAGAGTCATCGCTGGTGGGCTCGCATGCAGATGGCCATCTCGATCGGCCTAGCGAAATAACTCGAAAAAATCGCAAAGGCTCCGATAAGGAACATTGGATCGCTCCTTTAAACACCCCAAGCAATGGTCTGAACCTATCACCTTTACAAAGGCCGATTGCACAAGTATTCGTTACCTCCACAACGACCCCCTCGTCATCTCCGCTGTCTTATGCAACTACAAAGTCAGACGGGTTATTGTCGACAACGGCAGCTCTTCAGACATCATCTTCCTGAACGTCTATCGCCAATTCAAGGTTGGAGAAGAAAAGTTGCCCCTCCTTCCAACCCCGTTAGTCGGCATCACCGGTGATCGGGTGACCTCCATAGGCTCCGTCGATCTTTCCATTACCATCGGAGAATATCCACGGTAGACCACCAAACTACTCAATTTCCTCGTCATCGATTGTCCTTTTACTTATAACATCATCCTCGGATGCACGGCTTTCAACGTCTTCTAAGCTATCACCTCCACATACTATCTAGCCATGAAATTCCTAACTGACCTTGGGTCGGCACAGTGAGGGACGAGCAGACGATGGCCAGAGAGTGCTACATCGCCTCACTAAAGGAGGTCAAAATGAAGGAGACTATGATCATTGAGGGTCTCGATGTTAGAGACGAGGAAGAATTAGTCAGAGGAGAACCAGTGGAGGAACTTGTTGAAATGCCTATCGATTCTATCGATTCGGCCAAAACATCCAGGATTGGCAGCCAACTGTCCTCCCAGGCCAAGACTGATCTCACAGCTCTCTTAGCCAAGCACAAAAATGCCTTCACTTGGACCCATTCAGACATGTCAGGTATCGATCCCTCTTTCATTACTCATCGTCTCAGTATTGAGCCCCACTTCCGACCTTTCCGATAGAGGCTTCGTATTTTTCACCCAGAATGCAATAACCTCATTGTCACTAAGGTGGACAAACTACTGAAGGCACAGTTCATAAAAAATGTGGACTACCCCAAGTGGCTGTCCAACGTGGTCTTGGTCTGCAAAAATAATGGCAAATGACGGCTTTGTGTCGACTATTCTGACCTCAATCGGGCTTGCCCCAAAGATAGCTATTCCCTTCCCCAGATAGATCTGTTGGTCAACACAACTGTAGGACATCAGATGCTTAGCTTTATGGATGCCTTCTTCGGCTACAATCAAATCCTGATACACCCGGCCGACCAAGAGCACACCTCCGTTATTACCGACAGAAGGACTTATCATTATCGTGTTATGCCATTCGGCTTGAAGAATGCCGGAGCAACTTACCAACATCTGGTTGATGCCGTCTTCCAACACTAAATAGGTCGGAACATGGAAGTCTACGTCGGTAACATGCTAGTCAAGAGTAAACTTTCCTTCGATCACTTGGCAGACCTGCGAGAGACCTTCTAAACCTTACGTAAATATCAAATGAAGCTGAATCCGGAAAAGTGCGCTTTCGGCGTGGGATCTGGGAAGTTCTTGGGTTTCATGGTTAGCCAATGAGGCATTGAGGCTAACCCCAAAAAGATCAAGGCCCTGATAGAAATGCGGTCTCCCAGAATGGTCAAGGAGGTTCAACGGCTCACGGGTAGAGTCGCCGCTCTCAACTGCTTTATTTCTCGAGTAACAGATAAGTGTCTTTCATTCTTCAAAGTCCTCCGACAGGCGTTCGAATGGAGTACCGAATCCGAGGAGGCCTTCCAACAACTGAAGCAGGGCATGGCTAACCCTCTCCTTTTCTCTCAAGTGTTGCCAGGAGAAACCCACTTTCTTTACTTAGCTGTGTCAAACACAGCGGTTAGTGCTGCCTTCATCAGGGAAGACGGCTTAGTACAAATCCAGTTTACTACATTAGCCACGCCTCTCGGGAGGGGGCGTAATGTAACTACCCTCTATTAGAAAAAATGGCCCTCACTTTGGTCATAGCCTCCAGACGCCTTCGACCTTATTTCCAAGCTCACTCCATAGTGGTTCTCATTGACCAGCCTCTGAAAAAGGTCATGCAACAACTAGAATTGTCAAGAGGAAGACTTATGCAATGGTTCGTTGAGCTTAGTTAATTTCAAATCTCTTACCAACCTCAAACAGCTATCAAAGGCCAGCCTGTCACCGATTTTATCTTGGAGTTCACCAATCTCACTCTGAATGTACCTCCTCCACCAGCACACTTCACCACTGATGCAGAAGACCCCTACTCCTGGACTCTTAGTGTTGATGGTTCATCCTGCAAAGAGGGTAGTGGAGCCGGTTTAATCCTCACCACCCCAGAGGGTGAGTACTTCAAATGTATCCTCAGTTTCCTGTTCGACGCAAGCAACAATGAGGCCAAGTATGAGGCCTTGATTGCAAGACTTTGACTGGCCAGAGACATTGGTGTAAACCATATCCAAGTGTTCAGTGATTCCCAATTGATTGTCGGACAGATTATTGGGAAGTTCGATGCTAAGGAGGAGACGATGCGAGCATACAAAGACATCGCCCTCCTTCTTGTCTGCCTCTTCAATACTTTCCAGATCAGACACATCCCTAGGTCAGAAAACTTTAAGGCGAACAAAATGGCTCAATTAACTCGGCCGACCAGTTATGGCATTCGCATTGAATATCTGACCCATCCGGTGACTTTGCCAAACCCACAGGAGATCCATTTCCTCCAGAACGAACCTATTCCATGGGCTTAAGACATCATTCCGTTTTTGACACGAAGGGAGTTACCAGACGATAAACAGCAGGCCGCTAAAGTTAGAGCCCGGTCATCTAATTATATCATTATCAGTGGCCTACTATACAAACGGGGATTCTCACGCCCATACCTCAAGTGTCTCTGTCCTACTTAAGCGACTTATGTGATGAGAGAAGTACACGATGGTATTTGTGGTAATCATCCAGGTAGAAGAGCTCTGGCCCATAAAATCCTTCGTACCAGCTATTTCTAGCCCATGCTCAATCAAGATACCAGCGAATTTGTGCTTAAGTGTGATAAATGCCAGCGCTTTGCTAACATCTTCCATACTCTACCAACAGAATTGATTACACTTAGTAGTCCCTACCTCTTGGCTAAGTGGGGCATTGACTTGGTCGGTCTTTTACCCACTGGTAAGGGACAAACCAAGTTCGATGTGGTTGCTATTGACTACTTCACCAAATAGGTGGAAGTAGAACCCCTTGCTACAATTACTGAGCGAAACACCACCAAGGTCATCTGGTAGTCGATCGTCTGTCAATTTGGAATCCCCCAAGCCATTGTCTCGAACAATAAAAAACAATTTGACAATGCCAAGTTTAGGAAATTCTGTGAAGAGCTTAACATGAGACCATATTTCTCTTCCCCAGGCCATTCCCAAGCCAATGGGCAAGTTGAAGTCACCAATCGCTTCTTTCTGAAGATCATCAAGACTAAGTTGGAAGTCTCCAAAGGACTCTAAGCTGAGGAATTACCAAATGTGCTCTGGGCTTATCGAACGATAGTTTGAACCCCTCCTTGGGGAGACCCCTTTTTGCCTAAGGTGGTTATCCCAGTGGAAATAGGTCTGTTGACCCCTCGGGTTCTACATCTGAATCCAGAACTAAACGAAGAGTTGCGTCGGGCTGATCTGGACCTAGTTGAAGAGCTCCGAGAGGCAACTGCTGTCAGACAAGCATCATATCAGTAGAGAATAAGAACACATTATAATCGCCGAGTCTGACCTCAAGAGTTCACAGTGAGAGACCTTGTCTTGCGTGAAGCAACCCTTGCTACTAAAACTCCGACCGAGGGCAAGCTAGCAGCCAAATGGAAAGAAGGACCTTACGTTGTCAAGGCTAGACCCCGTCCGGGTACTTACTGTCTCCAAGATATGGAAGACAGAGACCTCCCCCATCCATGCAATGCCGAGCACTTGAAACGTTATATCCAGTAAAATGGCGTCTCTTGCTTTTGTATCATTCAATTGTTGTATGTTCTATTTTGCCGATTTGAACACTTGTTCATTTTTGCCCTTTCCATACACGGTGTAAATTTGTGATCGACAGATTGTGCCTTAATGACAACAATTTCATATCTCCATTATCTGTGTTGTGCTTCAATGACAAGTTTTAGGCCTAGTCTCAGCCAGGCTGAGCTATCAAAGTCTTAGCCAGATTAAACATGAAGAGCTCAGCCAGGCTGAGTTAAGCCAAGCCTCAACCTGACTGAGCCCTCTAAACCTCAGCCTGATTGAGCCCTCTAAGCCTTAGCCAGACTGAGTATGAAGAGCTCAGCTAGACTGAGTTAAGCTAAGCCTTAGCCCGACTGAGCCCTCCAAGCCTTAGCCAGACTGAGTTAAACCTAGTCTCAGCCAGACTGAGCATAAAGAGCTCAAGAAAATCTGAAGAAACTGGTCTCACCAGATCGAGACCTCCAAGCCTCACCAGATCAACATAAAGAGCTCAGCCAAACTGAGTTAAACCTGGTCTCAGGCAGACTGAGACCTCCAAGCCTCAGCCAGACTGAGCATGAAGAGCTTAGCCAGACTGAGTTAAATCTAGCCTAAACTAGACTGAGACCTCCAAGCCTCAGCCAGACTGAGCATGAAGGCCTCAGCCAGACTGAGCATGAAGAGCTCAGCCAGACTGAGTTAAACCTAGTCTTAGCTAGACTGAGCCCTCTAAGTTCATTCTTATCCTATGTCATTTTTACCTAAGTTAGATTACTTATCTAAGTTTACCATTCATACAAGTGTAGACACCCCATTTTTGACCGACCTTAAGACTCAGACGTCACCGATTGAGCACTTGGTGATGTTGCATATTGTGCTCGTTCAGAAGTTTCAGAGTCTCGGCTGTGAGCCTTGCCTCCGGACTTCCGGATTCTTTCATGCTTTGCCTCGGTTTGCAAACCAGGCTCGGTTTTCTGCTTTCTTCCGTAAGGGAGAGAGGTCTCAGAGATCATCTCTCAAGGGCCGAGGCTACGCTTTCGTGGTCGAGGCCATTTTGCCCATTTCGGAGTCCTTGCTGCTTTGAGCCGCCGCCGAGTGCCTCGGTTCGGGACCGCCTAACCACCTCCGTTTGCTCCGATTTTTGGCATGCATCTTATTTACTCCCTTTTGAGGGACACTATGGTCCAAGAGACCAACTTCGTGGTCGAACACCACTTCCGGTGCCTAACAGTCAGTTTTCGGGGCCCCAGGCTGCGCGTTTCGGCCCCCGAACCTTCATTTTGCATCGGTTTGAGTTCGTTTTTGGCAGGGACCTCTGTTTCATTGTTAGAAAGGTCGTAGAAGGGTGGGAGGCTAGTAATTGTTTCAGCAACCAGTTTTATTCCTCCATCGCCCTCTGTCGCTCGTTTTTCTCACTCGAAAGCCAATGTTGACCACCCTAAGGCCACTTTTTCTTGCCCAAAACCACATATTTGTGTTGTAGACACCTGAGAGGCCACCAATAGCACATGGCCGGCCAGTAATTGTCATTGACCCTTTTGAATCCCTCCAAAAAATGGCCTTTTCTCTCTCCTGGTTCACTGTCTCCAGTTTTTGACCACATGGTTGTGTTGAGCACACATGGGAGGCCACAAATTTGTGGTGGCCGGCCACTAATGCCACTTGACCCTTTTGACCCTTGGCCGGCCGGCCATGGGGAGAGCCGGCCAGCCACCTAAACCCTAGCAAACTGGCCGGCCATGATCCTCAGGGTTGGTACATTACAAATCTGTCCTCCTTTTCCTCCCAGATTTTGTATCCGGGAGGCTGCAGTTTTTGGGGGAAACTTGAATTGTTTCCCCCCCATTTTTCCCCCTCTTTCTCCCTCTCGTTTGCCTATATAAACAACCCCCAGCCCTTGTCTTGAGGGTTAGAAAAAATTTGCTTCAAGCCTCTTATATTGGAGCCCTCTCTCTTTACACTTCCACACTCCAAACCTCCTAAACCTTACACCATTTCTACACCATCACCTAGCACCACAGCACCACTCCATTCCAGCAGCTTGAAAGACCTTTTCAAAGCTTAGGAGGCACCACTTCTCAAGCCAAAACGCTGTCAAAGATTAGGCTACAAGGGTAAGCACATTTCTCCTCTTTTTTGGCCTTATCTTGCTCAATATATTAGCCTCTCTTGCTTGCATTTTTGGGCTCCGACCCTAACTGAAAATAGCATTTTTTTGAGCTCTTTTTCATGTTTGTTTAAGGGCCTCTCACTGTTTGAGGCTTCCTTTTTGCACTTGCTTCTTTACCTCTCTTGTATGCCTATTTCTTGTGTAGTATTTTAGGCCTATATGTAAACTGTTTTGTGGCATGTTGTAAACTGAAAAGTATCTTATTTTGAGTCCTTATTTAACATTGTTGAAGGGCTCATCACTATTTGAGGCCTCCATCTGTCACTTGCTTTTATATCCCTCTTTTGGCCTTATTTTTGCATGATTTGTTAGCCTCTTGTGCTTTTGTTTTTGGGCCTGGTACAAACTATAAATGGCCTTATTTTGAACCCCTATTCATGTTTCATTAAGAGTCTTTTACTGTTTAAGGCATCCTTTTTGTACTTTGTGTTTAAACCTCTTTTTAGGCCATATCTTGCATAGTATTTTAAGCATGCTTGTGTACTGTTTTGGGTCTGGTAATCAACTGTAAAATGCCATATTTTGGGCCTCTCTTCAATATTGTTGAAGGGCCCTCATGTGTTTGAGGCCAGAAACCATCACTTGCTTCTTTGTCCCTCTTTTGGCCCATTTCTTGCATAAGAGCTTAGCCATACTTGTTTTTGTTTTTGTGGCTTGTTGTAAACTTTAAAATACCATATTTTGGGCCCCTCTTCAATATTGTAGAAGGGCCCTTCTCTATTTTAGGTCAGCAGCTGCTACCTACTTCATTATCTTGCTTTCGGGGCCATTTTTGCATGCTAGCTTAGCCCCATTTGTGTTCACTGTTTGGCCTTGCTTAAAACTATAAATATGCTTTTTTTGGGGCTGTATTGATTCTGTCTTCACACTTCATGTTCAAATAATGCATGCATTGCATAGACATAGGTCATTCCATGCGCTTAATTTCATGTTTCGGGATTCATTCCATGCATCGGGTGTCATTTTGCCATGCTTCGGGGCTGTTTTGCATCAATTTTTTCTACTGAAATTTGCATGCTAGTATTTCATATTCCATGCCTTGTCATGTCTTGTTAGAGTGGCATTCCGTGCCTTAGGTTCGGTCCTCGGTTTGCGTACACGCGTGTAAGCATCTCGAGTGTCTCATTTTCACCTAATGGCCTCCTATGTGAGTGTGGCCGAGGTCCACTTGTGTTGGTGTAAGTCCATTATGCATTGTGTATGCCATTTCGTTTCATAGCATTGTGTATGCTAGGTTGTATGTTAGCGCATTGTGTATGCCATGTTACCTCGTGTATCGTGTATGCCATTTCATAGCATTGTGCATGTTAGGTTGTATCTTAGTTGCATTCATGCATGTCATGCATATTGCATTGTGTTTGGGATAGGAGTTAGCCCAAGCACGGGAAACGAGGTACGTTTCGTACTCCAAGTGACGGAACGTGTCTCAATTCCCCAGTCGCCGACACTCCGGATTACCCATGATGAAGTCTAGGTATTGTTGTGTTTACATGTGCATTCATTCCATATCGAGTTGTGCCATTCGACTTCTCGGCCATTATGCATCGAGATGCGTGATTGGTGGCACGAGGATCGAGGTATGCATACATATGTGAAAATACATTGCCATGCCCCTTTCCTGCTCTCTGTTGCAGCAAATCAAGAATCGGCAACCTTCCGGAGCTTGGCGCGCTTTCCAAGAAACAATTGCAAACAGAGGCTAATTGGGGCATCGCAGTGGATTTCCGCGCAAGGCAACCCGAGCATGCATCATTCATCATCTGAAGAGGAGTCAAGGCAGTCCCTGGCTTGCATGCCAGTTTATTGTTTTCTTAGTTAATTTGTTAATTAGGAATTTGTACATATTTTGGACTGTATTATTTATTTGGACTGTACTATTCGGGACTGTATATTATTCTTTTGGACCCTCTGCGCGAGGGCAATGTTGTAATAAGTGTGCGTGAGTGTGATGTATGTCTTCCAACCGCACATCTTTCTTCCCTTTTATTTACCAGCTTACGATGGTTAGATTAGGGCATGTTTCAATTAGCATACAGTATGATAGCATGTTTGCATTCATTCATCTGCTTTGCATGCACCGGGCTCGGCGCATCATACTAATTGCATTTGTATTTCAATTCTAAGTTGAATACGTGTTAGCTGTTGCATTCCATATGCCATGTTTAGAATAGCCAAGCCTGCTATAGTTGCATTTTTGCATGTGTTGCATTAGGCATTTCTGTATACTTAGGATCATGCATGGATTTCTAATTAGCTTATTTTTTGGCTTGGAGTACTCGGTGAGTTTTATGTTTCAGCATCCTTGCATGCGTGTGAGTGACTGCCATGAATAGCATGCTTACCATGAGGCTAACTGCTTATGTGATATAACTACCTTGAATGCCTGTGGGTGAAGGCTGGGTTATTTGAATTGGAACAGTTCATCAAATGCATGTTTTAAGGCCACTAGATAGTGGCAAAATCATGTTTTCTAAGCCCACCTGAGGGTGGCAAAATCTGCATTTTAAGCCTACCTGCGAGTAGCAAACCATCTTTCAAAAATAAACATGAAATGTTTTGTTCCAATTCAGGCGACCCGGTTTATACTTGTATGCTGTGCGCATCACATAGTAAATCTAGGCTAATAATCGGAATAAGAATGCACAATATTTTTAAAACTAGATATCATGGTTAGTAGAGGCCGATCTTTGATCGAGCGAGCGGGGGTGCTCACGAAGTGACCTTCCCCAATCATACCCAACTTCCCGAGCCGAGGCAACTTTGGTGATGACGGACACGTGGCCTTAGGCAACGAGTCAGGGTTTCCTAAATTTCCCAAAATAAAATATTTAGGTGGTGACTCTATATCTGGCAAAGCAGTCCATGTTTGGCACTTCTTTTCTAAAAATCTGTTTTCTCAAAACGATTTTGCCGAACTTGGACTCTTTGGTTCAAGATTAAGAACCGTAACACAAAATCGAGTCCGAGCTGTAGTGAGGTCCCCCGCGGGCATGTCTACAGTTTTTGACGACTCTGCTGGGGATTTAGAGAACTTGACTCGAACTCGTGATATCTGGTTTTGACTACACTTGTGTGTTTCTTTGCATTGCATGTGCATTGGTGCACCTAGGACACCGTGTTTGCCATCTGCTATTCCGGAACGGTTTGCCGGAGGCTTGTCTTGTCAAGGCATGACCATAAGGTTGATCGGTTATGGGCTCGCCAAGATGGGAACACAAACCCCGCTTTACCGGCACCCTTTTGACCATTCGACCTAGTGCATATCGAAATCCGTAGTGACCATTCCAAACTAGGACAGGTTGCTTATCCGATATAGGTTGTTTGAAACCGCTGCGTGTGTAGTGAAACCCTAGTTCCTGACAAAATAGGACAGGGAAACCCTACCCCAGCATATGGGTGTTTTGGCTCTCACTTATCTGTTATGTGCTTTTAGAGTGTGTCTCTACAGGGAATGCATGTATTAGTTTATGAGTTTGGGCATCAGGCCTGCGGGCATCAGTCAGTATTTGAGAATCAGTTATCTGCGGGTATCCGATTTAGTCTTTGGGGAACAGTGATTCAGGGACAGTGATCAGTATTTGAGGACAGTGTGTATTCAGCTTATCAACTCTATGTTGTATGCCCGACTGTGTGTTGTGTATTTATTTTAAGCTATCATGCTGTTCATTTATCTGGTTATTTATTTTCTTTTCGCTTTATTTATCTTTTTGCTAGGGCAGTTTTAGCACTATTGCTTCCGACCCAGTAGATATTCCCCAAGCACTTTGGACACGAGGTCGTCGACTTAATCGATCTGAGGATCTGGTTGACGGACATCCAGTGTTCCATTCTTTACCCCCTGTTGTCAGGAGAAGGCCAAGGAAGCGCAGTGTGTCAGAATAGAGGTTGCTAGAAAAGTGGGTTACTCCATCAGAGGACAGTAGGACTGAGGTCTCAATTGTTGCTATAGAAATAGACATACCGGTCAATCGGATGGATCAGCAAAATACATCAGGGATGGAAGCCCTGATGCGCCAAATACAGGAGAGCATGAGGCAAATGCAGGAGGACTCTGCCCGCCAAACGGAGTTCTCCAAACAGCAGGCCATAATCATGGCCCAGCAGGCCGAGCTAATCACTAGACTGCAACAGCAGAATGCGACATCTGTTTCACATCAAGTTCCTCCTCCACCAGGGGCCCCATTACCCGAGCAAGCACCTACCGCCCGTAATGCTCGCTAAACACCCGTAACACCGTGCCAAATGTTCGTAATATCCAAGAGGACACAAACCTTCCAATCTGGCCGCCTCGCTTCCGCCTCAATCGCCCAAGACCCATACACCCAACCACCCGACTCTCCTTCGAAGTTCAAATAGACCATACAAATTAAACGAACAAGCTTGAGAAGCTTTTCAAGAAATCACAAGGGATAAAGGCTATTCCGGACATCGAGGACAGATATACCGACGTGGCCGTGACATTGCCCAATAGGTTCAAGATGCCACAAATTGACCGCTTCGACGGGTCCGGGGACCCCATGGTCTATCTTCGGCTATTTTCAGACATACTGCGGCCAATGGGCCTAACCAAACCACAAAAACTTTTGCCGAATTACTGAACTCGGGTGTAGCCGCTTATCCGCACGCAGTTGGAGGACGAGGTCAAAAGAAGTTGGGATGAAATGGTTGAGGCCTTTGTTGCACAGTACTCGTATAATACCCAGATCGAGATTACAACTTGTGATCTCGAAACAACGAGGCAGGAGCCCAAAGAGACTTTCTCAGATTTCGTAACTCGATGGAGGGCGAAGGCATCGATGATGACTTTGAGGCCTACTGACAAAGATCAAATCAGGATGATTGTGCACAATCTCCAACCAAAATTGATGCAGAAGATGATCGTACTCCCCTTCCCCACCTTCTTAGATTTACACGAGATGGGGGTACAGATCGAGGATGCCATGAAACAAGGTCTGATCGACCAGGATAAGGAGCAACCAAGGAGGACTTTCAACCGTAACAACAACGCAGTTCGAAAGTGGCACTCAAGAAGACGAGCCAGAGGTGAGCATGGTCACCACCATTCCCTCCCCAAGACCCATAGTCATGACACCTTTCTCCTGGGCATCCTAAGTAATACCCAAACCCCCAAATATCAGCCCAGAGGCCAAAGAACTTTCACCCCGCTATACATGCCTTTGTCTAAAGCTCTGGGGGTATTAATCAGGAAGAAGCATTTGACGCCCCTAAAGCCAAGGCCACTACCAAATCCACTCCTTCCCTCTCATGACCCGCAAAATATCAGTATCACCAACAAAGACGGTCATGACACCGACTGTTGTTTTAGATTGCGTCATGAGATCCAGGATCTTATTGACAAGCAGGCGATCGCGCCTCCCGACAAACCCAACGTCACAACAAGTCCTCTCCCACCACATAACCAAGCTCCTCCTCCCAACAGAATCAACTTCATCCAAACTGGGGTCGTGTCTTACGATCCTAGTATCTATATCACCCCATCCCACCTACCTAAGCCGGAGGTGATCCTTCTTGTCTGCACTAACTTATGCATGATGGACATCTCCACAACCCAATCTGAGCCAATAGTGGTGACTACTGAAGATGGGACAGGGTAGGTTTCAGAGGAAAGTGGAGTTGTTGAGTCTGGGGTTGAATAGTCTGGGAATCTCGCTGGAGGAGTCTACGATCCAAGTGAATACATCCAGCCAGTGGGCCAGTCTGAGCTGAGTGTAGGGCTGCCAGAAAGAGCAGAATTATGTGTAATTCAGGGGGACAGACTTGAACAGGAGAGGGATGATCTGACAACTGTAGGAGAGGACCTTGCCAACCTCCAGTTCTTCAGTGACCAAGAATCAGGGGATGCGGCAATCAACTGGTTCGAGTATGAGAAGTCGGCAGAAGTTATCGGATGGTTAGATGATGTCACGACCCAAACCCGGCCCTATGGGTTTAGCACCATAACCAGCCAGTAATCCGAGATTACCGAAAGCCTGCTTAACAGTAATACAGTAAAACAGAGTACAGGGCCTAGCGGAAGCCAATACAGTAAATAAATAATGTCCAATGAGCCGTGACAGTCTGTATGCCAAAATATTTTTCATACATTTATGCAGTCAAACAGTACAGTCTATACCAATATTTACAGTCACTCAGTGCAGGGACCTAATCCCTTGTTAACAGTAGAGTCAAGCAGATAACAGTCTATACAAAACAGTGAGAAGATGTATGGAATGCTAAAACACCCCTAAGCCTTAGCATGATAGGCTTGGAACCTCGCAGTGAGGCACGTAGGCTGGCTTGACAAAACTGGAATAACCCCGACGCGTCTAGCTTTGGTCCGATGCCTGTACACCTACATATATATATGAGCAGTGAGCTAAAGCCCAGCGAATAACATAATGCATAAAGAGGTTTAGAATGAATGTCCTTACAGTAATGAAAATAGTTCAATTAAATCAGTATATCAGTTGTTTAGTACAGTAAACAGTCATATGTGGTACATCCATCAGCATAACAATAATGAGGGTCTTAAAAACCTAACAAGAATGATGGCCATAAATAAATCAAGAAGAGTGGTTCCACAAGGAACCGACAGAGATCTCTCGTAAAGATAAAGAAGCGAGGTGCTAAGGATGCCACAGTACAGTTCAGAATATAGGACATACATTCATTCAGTAAACAATATCAGTTCAGTAAACAGTTCAGTTCAGTGTTCAAAAGATAAACATTTTGAACGTATCTTTACACAATCGTTACTCACAGAGTTCTGGGCTATCGAGCTAGAGCTGCCTCCTCGAATGCCAACCCTAAACAGCTAATGATTGAACACACTTTAAGTTTCACAGTTGGGAAGTGTAATAATTAACTCCCTATTATGCCTCGGTGTGTTCTACATCTATATCCTCATTAAGATGTCTTAAACTAGGCCTAAGAATGCCTAGGATGGGATGAGGATGCAAAGATGTGCACAGAAAACAGTTTAAGAAATTTTCAATAAAACAGGGTCCCGCTCGAGCACAGGTTTCCCCGCTCGAGCGGACAAGCCAACAAAGGTCCCCGCTAGAGCGTGTCACCCAACACTCCGCTCGAACGTACATTTTCCCCGCTCGAGCGGACTGATGAACAGTGCAAAGTACTGGATATGCGATTTCTCTGCTGAAGCGCCAAGATTACCTGCTCGAGCGGATCAGAAACAGGGCAAAATTGCTGGGACCTTGATTTCCCCGCTCGAGCGGCACTTCCCCCACTCGAGCGGACGACAAAAATCTGGAAATTCCAGATTTCAGTCCCAAGCTCAAAATCAAGTTTTGATGCTCCAAATTCGGTCCTCTTGGGCCCATTTTCTGGAAAACATTTGTAAACTCATAGAACATCATGTTTCAAAGATCAATTTAAGAAATCAAGGCCCAAGGGTGTTTCAATTAAACTCATTTTCAAACTCATTTTTCATGAACATGCATGAACAATATTCAAACATGACATGCATGCATTCAAACCAATTTAAAGCTTCAAAACATGCTCTAAGGAGCTCATTCTTTTCAAAACAAGTTGAAAACATGGACTTAAGTTTAAACATGAGCATGCATGTACAATTCTACCATGAATTCCACTCAAAACTCATCCATTCAAACATGCATGCATGAATTCTAGCATAACTCACCATGTATGAGCTACAACATGACTTAGTTCTACAATGGAGCATGAAACATGCAAGACTTGGCTTAAACTCACAATTAGAGGGATGAATTCTCTTACCTAAGTCTTGTATTCAAAAATGGAAGCACGATTTTGAAATCAATCTTCAATTTCCAAGCAATTCTACAAGTTGAACCCAATTCCCTCTTAATTCTCTCCCTCTCTTACTCTAAGGTCGGCTAGCTCTCAAGAAGGGCTGATCAAATGTTTGGCATGAGGTGTTATAAGGCTCAAAATGGTTTAAGATAGTGGGCCACTACATGGTTTTTTGGTAAATAAGGCCAACTTTGCAACATATCAACATTTAATCTAATTTAATCATACCTAATCACATTTTGGATAATTATACCATAAAATCAGATAAATTATGATGGTCCTAAAACATCAATCTATTTACGGTTCGGCCGCCGATAGGGCCTTCAATTAACAGTTTAAACATAAAACACGAACAGATAAATAACCAGTCAAACAGATAGAATATGCAATACAATAAATATACTCAATCAATTCAGGTTCAATTTCACTACCAATACCAAGATTTCATTCAATCCTTATCACCATTATTAGTCTCGCCATCAACAGAATCAAGAATTAATCGGTAATTTATCCAATCGGTACGAGGTTGTTACGCCTCCTCCTTAAATGAGTTTAGTCCTCAAACTCAATTACCTTTAGTTTTAAGAAAACAGGTTCAAGGGAACAGCTTCGATATCTCTTAGCCATGTCGTCTTCCCTTTCCCAAGTGGCATACACACTACCATGGTTCTGCCAGTCCACTTTCACCTGTGGGATCTCTTTATTTCTCAGTTTCTTGATCCGTCAGTTTACAATCTGTATAGGTCGTTCCTCGTAAGTGTAGTTATCACTTAACATTATCCGAGTAGGCTTAATCACATGAAACGGATCTTGAAGATAGTCTCTCAACATCGAAATGTGAAAGACGTTATGCATATGCCCCATTTCAGGAGGGAGCGCAACTTAATACGCCACTGGATTGATTTTCTCAATAATCTCATACAGTCCGACATATCTCAGTGCTAACTTGCCTTTGACTCCAAAACGAGTCTGGCTTTTCATCGGTGTCCCTTTCATAAACACGTGATCACCCACTTCATATTCTCTGTCCCATCTTCTGACATCTGCATAACTCTTCTGTTTGCTCAGGCGCTTCATCTCAGACGCTTACTTTCTCGGCCGTTTATAAACAATTTCGCCCAAGAAAGGCCCATCTCCAATTCTCCAAAGAATCGGAGATCTACATTTTCTGCCATACAATGCCTCGAAAGGCGCCATACCGATACTCGAATGGTAACTGTTGTTGTAGGCGAATTCAACTAATGGCAGATGACTTTCCCAATCTCCCTGAAAATCAAGGACACACATTCTCAGTAAATCCTCCAGAGTTTGGATGGTCCTTTCTGACTGGCCATCTGTCTGAGGAAGATAGGCACTACTCAGCCTCAATTCAGTACCCAATGCAGTCTATAGGCTTTGCCGAAACCCATGTCAGAAACAATAGACACAGGCACTCCATGCAGTCTAACAATTTCGTCAATATAGAGTATAGCCAGTTTGTTCGCATTATAAATTGTCTTGACAGGTAGGAAGTGTGCAGATTTAGTCAGTCTATCAACAATAACCCAAATAGAGTCCATACCTTTTCTGGAGCGAGGCAATCCAACGATAAAATCCATCGTGATATGCTCCCATTTCCACTTCGGTATGGGCAAGGGTTATAGTAAGCCTGCGGGTCGCTGATGTTCCGCTTTAACTTGTTGGCAATGAAGACATTTCGATACAAAATCAGCGATTTCTTTCTTCATTCCCGACCACCAGAAATTCTGTTTCAAATCTTGGTACATTTTCGTATTCCCCGGATGGATAGAAAATTTTGAGTTGTGGCCCTTTTGCAGAATTTTTCTTTTCAATTCAGAATCATTCGGTACACACAGTCTTTCTTGAAACTTCAGTACATTGTTTTCAAATTTGAATCCCGGTCTCGGTTTAGATTTTCTCTCTTCGATGATCTTCTTGAAGAAGTCATCCAGTTGCTGTTTCTCTTTAATTTCTTCAATCAGTGCTGGTTGAACAGAAATAGCAGCTAAGGTTCCACCGTGTTCTCTCAAAACAACTTCAATTTCAGACCTTTCAAGGTCACAAAGCAACTCTTTTTGTCCAGTGAGCAAACAAGCTAAGTTCGCAATCGATTTCCGGCTCAGTGCATCGGCAATGGTATTGGCTTTTCCCGGGTGATACAGAATCTGTAAGTCATAATCTTTGATCAATTCTAGCCATCTCTGCTGTCTTATGTTCAGTTCTTTCTGTGTGAAGAAATATTTCAAACTCTTGTGGTCAGTGTATACTTCACATGTCGCCCCGTAAAGGTAGTGACGCCAAATTTTCAGTGCAAACACTACTGCAGCCAGTTCCAGATCATGGGTCGGGTAGTTCTTTTCATGTGCTCTCAGTTGTCGGGAAGCATAGGCAATAACTCTCCCATTCTGCATTAACACACACCCCAAACCCTTATGAGAAGCATCACTAAAAATAGTATAACCATCCGTACCTGTAGGTAGGGTAAGAACCGGTGCAGTCACGAGTCTAGTTTTCAACTCTTGAAAAGCTGATTCCCTTTGGTCAGTCCAGTCAAATGATGTCCCCTTCTGTGTTAATTGGGTAAGTGGTAAGGCAATTTTGGAGAAATCTTTGACAAATCTTCTGTAATATCCAGCCAGTCCCAAAAAGCTTCGGACTTCTGTCACATTTGTTGGTCTAGGCCAGTTCACTATAGCTTCAATTTTCTGCGGATTAACAGATATACCATCCTTGCTAACAACATGCCCCAAAAACATAACATGATCAAGCCAGAATTCACATTTAGACAGTTTAGCATACAGTTTCTGTTCTCTTAGGGTCTGTAGGGCAAGTCTCAGATGGTGTTTATGTTCTTCTATACTTTTGGAGTAAATCAATATGTCATTAATAAATACAACAATAAAGTCGTCAAGGTACGGTTTAAAGATTCTATTCATGAGGTCCATAAATGCAGCTGGTGCATTCGTGACTCCGAATGACATAACTAAAAATTCATAGTGTCCATACCTCGTTCGGAAAGCAGTTTTATCAATGTCTTCTGGTTCTTTCAGTTGATGATACCCTGATCTGAGATCAATCTTAGAAAACACTTGTGCACCTCAGAATCGATCAAACAGTCATCAATTCAGTAATGGGTATTTATTCTTTACGCTACCTTATTCAGCCATAGTCAATACACGCCTCAAGGAGCCATCTTTCTTCTTTAAAACAAAACAGAGCGCCCCGGTGAAGCATCGGGCCCGATAAACTTTTCGTCTATCATTTTTGCAACCGCACTTTCAATTCTTTTCGCTTAGCTATTCGATAGGAGCTTTGGATGCTCTGGTGTGTGCCTAATCACATCAACAAGAATTCAATCTCCTCACACTCAAATCCTCGCGGCAATTCATCCGAAAACATCTAGGAATTCTCTGACTATAGGAATACAGTTCACATCAGTTTTAACATTATCATCAGTAGGTACAGTCAATACGGAACACAGATATCCTTTACACCCCTTCCTAATCAATTTACAAGCTTTCATAGATGAAATCAAATACGGAGGAGGTATTACTTCACTTCCATTAAATACAAATTCAGGCAAACCAGGTGGACGGAAAACAACTTGCTTTGTCACACAATCAATGGTAGCATGATATTTTTGTAACCAGTCCATCCCTAATATCACATCGAAATGATCAATATTCAATGGCAGTAAATCAATAAACAGATGCATATCCTCAACATTAATCTCACAAGCGGGATACATATAAGCACATGCCATGGATCCTCCTACGGGTGATGATACAGCTAGTAGATAATTCTTAGGTTCTAAGGGTCTATTCAATTTACGCGAAAAAGCATACGACACATAAGAATGTGTAGACCCCGAATCAATCAGTACATATGCATTTTGAGCACAGATAGAGAGGATACCTGACACAACAGCCAAGATTTTGCATCGCCTCCTAAGACTAGGCGAACACTGCCTCGCCTCGTAGGCTCTTTCCAGAAGCTTTGGGGTTAGGCTTTGGTGCTACAGTTGATGCTGCGGCGCTGCCTGTAGCTTTAATGTTGCCCGGAGTAGTGGAAGGGCAATCTTTCACCATGTGGCCCACCTTGCCACACCTGAAACAAGCACCTGAAAGTTTATAACAAACTCCCTTATGGTTGTTACCACATTCGGAATAAGGCGGAAAGGAATGGTTTCCTGGACTAGAAGTAGTCGTTGACCCTGTATTTTGCTTTTTGTTCAGTTGATTATGCTTGCCTTTCTTGAATTTGAAATTCTATCTTTTACCACGCCATTTAGACGCCGGTGTTTCAAATTGTTTCACTGCTTCGATGTTCGACTCAGCCATCAATGCTCGGTCAAGAACACCTACATAGGTCGGTAGTTTTAAGACACTTATTCTCATTCTAAGATAAAAGATTCAGGCCGCCTTCAAACCTTCGGGCCTTCTTGTATTCGGTGTCCACCATATGTGGTGCATATTTGGCAAGCCCGATGAACTTTGTTTCATATTCGGCAACGGACATGGTGCCCTGTCTCAGTTGCTCAAATTCAGTCACTTTCCTATCCCTGATACATTAAGGAAAGTACTTTTCAAAGAAGGCTACTTTGAATTGAGCCCAAGTTATAATGGTATTGTCCTCACGGGTAAGCATCCACCACCTTCTTGCTTCCTCTTGCAGAGTGAAGGTAGCCAGTAGCACTTTATGTTCTTCAGAACATGGAAAAACCTCAAACAATTTCTCTATTTCAAGAACCCAAGCTTCAGCCTTTAACGGTTCCAGGCCTCCCTGAAAGGATGGCGGTTTCAGTTTGCTGAACTTCTGGGTGAGAGCAATTAGGACCCCATCATTCAGATTCACATTCGGTTCCGGCTGTACTGGAGGAGGAGGTGGGAGCTGTTGGTTCTGTTGTTGCTCAAGTCTAGCAGTTATCAGTTCCATCATTCTCTCCATTCTGGCCATTCTAGCCTCAGTGGATGAGGATTCAGATTCATTTGCGTTATCTATTTCACTATAAGCAGTTATAACAGTTATAAACTTCAACAGTTGCATACTTAGAGAGTTTAACACATTAGCATATATTCAGTCATGTTATAATCACACACTTTTCATGCTCATGCGATGCCCTAATTGCTTTTCTAGGACACCCTATAGCTCATTTGGACACGTGTGTGCGGTATAACTCGTGGTTAAGTATCGCTCTGATACCACTCTGTCACGACCCAAACCCAGCCCTATGGGTTTAGCACCGTAACTGGCCAGTAATCCGAGATTACCGAAGGCGCTTATGAAGTCTGATAAAAGCAGTACGTGGCTGGCGGAAATACAAGAAATAAATAATGTCCAATGAGCTATGACAGTCTGTATGCCAAAAATATTTTTCATACATTTATGCACCAAACAAGACATTTATACCAATATTTACAAATACTCGGTGGACCTAATCCCTTGTTAACATGAGAGTCAAGCGAGATAATGCCTATACAAAACAAAGGAGAGAAGATGTAAGGGGAATGCTAAAACACCCTAAGCCTTAGCATGATAGGCTTGGAACCTCAGAGGAGGCACGAGGCTAGCTTGACAAAATCGAATAACCCGACGCTGCCTAGCTTTGGTCCGATGCCTGACACCTACATATATATATGAGCAAAGGAGCTAAAGCCCGGTGAATAACATAATGCGAAGAGGTTTAGAATGAATGTCCTTACAAAGAATGAAAACAGTTCAATTAAATCAAGATATCATTGTTCAAGACAGAACAAATATATGTGGTACATCCATCAAGATAACAAGAATGAGGTCTTAAAAAACCTAACAAAGAATGATGGCCATAAATCAAGAAATGTGAGTGGTTCTACAAGGAACCGACAGAGATCTCAGAATAAAGAATAAAGATAGCGAGAGGGTGCTAAGGATGCCACAGATGCTCGTAATATAGGACATACATTCATTCAAGAAACAATATAAGTTTAGTAAATTGCCATTCCAAGATTCAAAAGATAAACATTTTGAACGATCTTTACAAAATCGTTACTCACGTAGTTCGGCTATCAAGAGCTAGAGCGCCTCCTCGGAATGCCAACCCTAAACAGTTAACAGATTGAACACACTTTAAGTTTCACAGTTGGGAAGTGTAATAATTAACTCCCTATTATGCCTCGGTGTGTTCTACATCTATATCCTCATTAAGATGTCTTAAACTAGGCCTAAGAATGCCTAGGATGGGATGAGGATGCAAAGATGTGCACAGAAAACAGTTTAAGAAATTTTCAGTAAAACAGGGTCCCGCTCGAGCGCAGGTTTCCCCGCTCGAGCGGACAAGCCAACAAAGGTCCCCGCTCGAGCGTGTCACCCAACACTCCGCTCGAGCGCACATTTTCCCACTCGAAAGCGATCGATGAACAAAGGCAAAATCGATGTGCGATTCGCTTTGCGCGCATCACTCCGCCAAGCGGATCAAAAACAGGCAAAATTGTTGGGACTTGATTTCCGCCGAGCTGCACTTCACTGAAGACGACAAAAATCTGAAATTCCAGATTTTCCCAAGCTCAAAATCAAGTTTTGATGCTCCAAATTCGTCCTCTTGGGCCCATTTTCTGGAAAACATTTGTAAACTCATAGAACATCATGTTTCAAAGATCAATTTAAGAAATCAAGGCCCAAGGGTGTTTCAATTAAACTCATTTTCAAACTCATTTTTCATGAACATGCATGAACAATATTCAAACATGACATGCATGCATTCAAACCAATTTAAAGCTTCAAAACATGCTCTAAGGAGCTCATTCTTTTCAAAACAAGTTGAAAACATGGACTTAAGTTTAAACATGAGCATGCATGTACAATTCTACCATGAATTCCACTCAAAACTCATCCATTCAAACATGCATGCATGAATTCTAGCATAACTCACCATGTATGAGCTACAACATGACTTAGTTCTACAATGGAGCATGAAACATGCAAGACTTGGCTTAAACTCACAATTAGAGGGATGAATTCTCTTACCTAAGTCTTGTATTCAAAAAATGGAAGCACGATTTTGAAATCAATCTTCAATTTCAAGCAATTCTACAAGTTAAACCCAATTCCTCTTAATTCTCTCCTCTTTACTCTAAGGTCGGCTAGCTCTCAAGAAGGGCTGATCAAATGTTTGGCATGAGGTGTTATAAGGCTCAAAATGGTTTAAGATAGTGGGCCACTACATGGCTTTTTGGTAAATAAGGCCAACTTTGCAACATATCAACATTTAATCTAATTTAATCATACCTAATCACATTTTGGATAATTATACCATAAAATCAGATAAATTATGATGGTCCTAAAACATTAATCTATTTACGGTTCGGCCGCCGATAGGGCCTTCAATTAGCAGTTTAAACATAAAACACGAACAGATAAATAACCAGTCAAACAGATAGAATATGCAATACAATAAATATACTCAATCAATTCAGGTTCAATTTCAGTCAGTCAGTTCAGTATTTCATTCAATCCGGTTATTAGTTATTATCAGTCTCAGTTAACAGTAATCAGTAATTAATCGGTAATTTATCGGCAATCGGTACGAGGGTTGTTACAGATGATCAACCAGACGTTGTAGAATTTCAACCGTGTAGTAAGGGCTGCGGCGAGAATATCGATGATGGCCTAAGGGCCGAAGTCAAAATGAACCGAGAGTGCCTATGACTAAGAATTTCGCCGTAACTTGGGCATTGTAAATGCAGAGAGTATTGAACAACCAGCTGTACTGACGCAGTTGAAAAAACAAAAATATGAGGATTCCGAGAGAATCAGAAAAGCTAAGGCCCATGTAGGGGTCGAGAGTGCTGCGTGCACGGAACGTAAAATGTTTGCAAGCATATGGATCAAGGTATCGAATACGATCATACAAGTCAAGACAGTGTCCATTTATCCGAATGTTAATGGGAAGATGATGATTTATGTCTTGCCCACGCAGATGAGGGTGGGGGGATTAATCAGCCTGATGATACCTGGTTTAGTGACGAGGTCGCCCATATGACAAGAAGTGGGCGGTATTTCAAGCCCCCGCACTTAGATCAACCTGAGGCATCTGGGAAAGACAAGGAAGCTGAGAAAGTAGAGGGGAAGCAGATTGAAGAAGAAATCGTGCTCAAGCAATTAAAGAAGATACAAGCGCACATCTCCATTTGGGGAATCGCTTATGGCATCAGGGTGCACAGACAAGCCGTTTTATCGCTATGGACAAGGCCAAACTCTCTATAGATACTACACCGAGCAAATGGTTGGGGTGGTCTTCGGAGGAAGTTCCCAAGATTAACCTTTTCGCACAAGAACTACCGCTGAGGGCACAAATCATAACAAACCCTCTATGTTTCCATGGAATGTAGAGATAAGTGGATACCAGGTGGTACTTGTTGATACCGGTCCGCCATCAATGTATGCCCGTAATAGCAGCGTATGCAATCGGTTGAAGCCATGACTTCGTCGACTACTCAGGTGATCAGAGCATATGATAATACTAGCAGGGAAGTGATGAGGACTGTCAAAATTCAGACCCAGGTTGATCCGGGACAACACAAAATTGAATTCCATGTCTTGGACGTTCCCGCAACCTTCAATCTACTCTTGGGGCGGCCGTGGTTGCACCAAGTGAAGGCAGTCTCTTCCACTTTACATCAGATGTTGAAGTACCCTCACGGGAAGGGGTGGCTATTGTTTTCGGGAATTCATCAATCCATCCACCGCCAGAAGTGTCCACATCAATCTTGGAGATCGAGCATGGCACAGAGGATGTGTTCTTATCAGGGTTCACTTTGGCTGAGGCCCGGGTGATGCAGAATATCATGGCTGTGAATGAGGGAGTGTACGTCAGTGCTCAATCCGTCTACCTCATGGACAAGCTGCAACACATCCCCGAGATGGGATTAGGAAGGAACGGCCAGAAAGGAGTCGCAGTATTGGTCGAAGTGCCACATAACCCTCATACATTTGGCTTGGGTTATCTGCCTACCAAAGAAGATTGAGTGAGGAAGGGAAAGGAAATGGCCGGAAGAGCCAGAGCAAAGCAGGCTGGGAAGCCTTTTGAATTAATGCATAGGCCCATCCAGGGTACCCTAAACGGACACTTCGTCTGGGAGGGGGAGGACTTTCCATTTTGCGGCTTCCCGGAGCCGTGGCTAAACGCGGAGAAGAAACGCGTGCCAGGTTTCAAGATCTTCTTCGACTTGCAACTATCCGGGGATGACGTTGCCACAGAGCAGACAAACCCACCAGCTGAGGTTGAGCAGTATAAAGCAGGGGATGCCGAGGGCGCTGAAATTGAAATAGGGGTAGCATTGGCAAGTCTACTTTCAGATCCTCCGATCGACCATAAGTGCTTGGGGGATAACTTCTCGGTTTCCATGATTAGGGATGAAATGGCTGCGGGCCTACCAGCAACTATTTTGGATGCATCTATCGCACCCTCTCTCACTTGGCAATACGAGGAGGGATTTTTGTCCAGCAGCACCGGGTCAGGTAGTGAGCCGGAATCTGATTCCACCGAATCTTGTGAGTCGGAATCAAGTTCCAGCTCAACTGAGTCTGAATCTGGTAATCCTGGAGATGATAACCCGGATACCACAGTCCTGTCTAGGTCGTCTTTTTCCTTTTCATTTGAGTCTGTTGTAAATGAATCGGACGATTTGGATGTGCTTAATGAGAATCAAGTAACTGTGGTTTCTGAGTATTTTTCTGTGCCCTTGATTTATTGCATTAATTCAGACTTTCAAAACTTTGACGAAAACGACGAGGACGAAGTTCCTCCGGTTTTGCAACGTTTAATTGAGCAAGAGCAAGAGAGATTTGTCAAACCCTTAATGGATGAAATCACTACCGTGAATATTGGTACTGAGGAGGACCCGCGAATGGTCCAGATCGGGTCCACGTTGTCTTCGGAGGAACACGAGCGCTTAGTCGCTTTATTAAAAGATTTCAAAGATGTTTTCACGTGGTCCTACGAAGACATACCTGGAATCGATTCTTTGATTGTACAAAGACGGAGCCCCTTGACCGATGCCCCACATTCGCGTAAACTTAGGAGGATCCGCCTTAATCGCTCTTAAGATTAAGGAAGAGGTCACCAAGCAAATTGACGCAGGCTTCCTGCTGGTATCCGAATACCCGACTTGGTTGGCCAACATTGTTCCAGTGCCGAAGAAGGATGGCAGGATCCGGGTATGTGTGGATTTCAGGGATTTGAACAGAGCTAGTTCGAATGACGATTTTCCCTTGCCGCATATCGATGAGTTGGTGGATTTCACAGCAGGGCATGCTTTGCTCTCATTCATGGATGGCTTCTCAGGCTACAACCAGATAGTGATGGCACCCAAAGACCGGGAAAAGATTGCATTCACCACCCCGTGGGGGACGTACTGCTACAGGGTAATGCCGTTTGGGTTGAAGAACGCTGGAGCTACTTATCAACGGGCCGCAACCACAATATTACACGACATGATCCACAAAGAGGTCGAGGTGTACGTGGACGACATGATTGTCAAGTCCAAAGAAAGATAGGGCCACTACACCGCCTTGCACAAGTTTTTTCAAATGATCAGGGAATTCCGGTTGCAGCTGAACCCTCAAAAGTGTACGTTTGGTGTTACAGCGGGAAAAATGCTAGGGTTTCTAATTACACAAAGGGGCATCGAGGTTGACCCTTCCAAAATCAAGGCCATCTTAGAAATGCCACCACCAAGGACTGAAAAGGAGGTGCGAGGCTTTCTGGGTAAAGTGCAATTCATAAGACGGTTTATCTCAAAATTAACCTTGACTTGTGAACCACTTTTTGGTCTCTTCAAGAAAGGAAAGAAGTTCCAATGGGACGGTCGATGTCAAGCTGCATTTGAACAGATTAAAGAATATTTATAGAACCCGCCCATGCTGTCACCGCCAGAACCGGGGAAACCGTTGATTTTGTATCTGTCAGTAACTGAGACTACAATGGGCTGCATGCTTGCGCAAGAATCAGAAGACGAGGTGGAGAGAGCCATCTACTATCTGAGCAAGAAGATGCTAGAGTACGAAACCCGCTACACTCCGCTGGAGAAAGCTTGCTTAGCTTTGGTATGGGCTACCAGGAAGCTGCGGCACTACCTGTTAGCTCACTTTGTAATGTTGGTTTCACGACTTGATCCTATCAAATATCTTTTCGAGAAACCAAAGATTTACGGTAGGCTAGCTCGTTGTTGTTGCTCTAATTTGATCTAAAATATGTGACACGCAAGTCGGTCAAGGGAAGAGCAGTGGCAGAGTTCCTTGCCGACTATCCAGTGGAAGGGGGTGAAGCAGTTGAATACTTATTCCCAGATGAGGCCATTTTGCATATCGATGACGAAACTTGGACGATGTACTTTGATGGAGCGTCAAATCAATACGAATATGGGATAGGAGTGTTGCTGATAGCACCCGACAATTCCCGTATCCCTCTAGCCTTCAAACTCCGATTCAAAGTCTCGAACAACGAAGCAGAATATGAGGCGTGCATTACTGGCCTAGAAGCAACCCTGGAACTAGGGGCAAGACGGTTGGACGTCATCGGGGACTCGAACCTTGTTGTGTCTCAAGCTAAAGGAGACTGGAAAGTGAAAGAGAAAAAGATGATGATGTATCACCAGAACTTGGACTTGCTGATTCCTCAGTTTGAGAAGCTAAGTTTTACTCATCTACTAAGAAAGAACAACAGGTTCGCAGATTCTTTAGCAACTCTATCTTCCATGATAGATATCCCGTGTGGAGTCCGGATGCGTCCAGTCATCATTGACCAGAAATTTGCACCTGCCTACAAGTCGATTGCTGCTATAGATGAAGTTCAGGACGAAAACCCCTGGTATTACGACATCTAGAACTTCTTGGAGAAAGAAGCATACCCGCCAGGAGTAAATGCCAAAGACAGAAGGGCAATCAGAAGAATGGCCATTTAGTTTATCATCTGTGGGGGTACGCTGTATAAAAGGGGTCATCTAGGAATGCATAAGCTATGTGTTGATGCCGAAGAGTCAAAGCGTCTGATGGAAGCCATCCACAGGGGAGAATGTGGTGCGCACATGAATGGGGTAATGTTGGCACGGAAGATCCTCAAACAGGGTTATTACTGGTCCACTATGGAGGAGGATTGTATCGGTTTTGTCTGGCGATGCCACAAATGTCAAATTCATGCAAATCGCATGAACATTCCGCCGTCAAAGCTGTACAACATGACTTCGCCATGGCCATTTTCAGTTTGGGGAATTGATGTGATCGGGGCTGTCACCCCGAAGGGATCGAATGTGCATGAGTTCATCTTGGTAGCGATAGATTATTTCACAAAGTGGGTCGAGGCCCAATCTTATGCGGTGTTGAAAGCTTCGCACGTCACAAAATTTATCAGAAACAACATCATCTGCCGTTACGGAGTCCCAAATGAAATTATTTCAGACAATGGTTCCCACTTCAAGAAGGAGGTGATTGATTTGTTGGAAAAATACAATGTGGCTTTTCATAAGTCCTCTACCTATCGGCCGCAGACCAATGGAGCGGTTGAGGCCACCAACAAGAATATCAAGCACATACTACGGAAGATGGTGGAAACCCATCGATCGGCCGATAAGCCGCTTGCTCTTCAGGCTACCGGACTTCAATCAGAACTTCTACTTGGGCGACTCCGGATTCATTAGTTTATGGGATGGAGGCCGTTCTACCTATTGAGATTGAGGTCCCGTCATTGCGGGTATTGGCTGAGTGTCAAATAGCCGAAGCAGATTGGCAGAGGAGCAGATTTAAGGAACTCATGCTTTTCGATGAGAGAAGACTGAAAGCACTGTACCATGTCCAAGGTTATCAACGCAGAATTGCCCGGGCTTTCAACAAGAAGGTTAAGTCTAGGAATTTAAAAGAAGGAGATTTGGTGCTCAAGGACAACCGAGCTCCCATCCACGACCCAAGGGGCAAGTTCAGACCCAATTGGACTGGTCCCTACATCATCAAGTCAATCTGGTCAGGTGGAGCTGTGGTTCTAATGGATCTAGATGGCTTGGAGTTCTCACAACCGATCAATATGGACAAGTTGAAGAAATATTACCCTTGAGAGGCTCACAGGCGAAAACCCGAAAGGGCTTACCTAGGCAAAACTCAGAGTACGTAAAATTTGAAATTATAAAAATTGAGCTCATAAGGTTGGAAACCCGCAAAGGCGGCCTTGGCAAAAGTTAGAGCGCAAAAGGAGAGTGAAAACACCCGAGCGAAGCGGGGCTCGAACTACGAAGGCTTGATTCCCATCTTTGGGATACGAGGCAACTTCATCCCGGAGTTCACCATAAACTTTTTCCCCGATCAACTTTGTCCATTTTGATCATCTCACCATCTTTTTCCATCAAGATTCGCCGCAATCTCCCAGACAAGGTTATTCGTGACTAGGGCAACTTTCCGCTGCCACACGGTCGCAAAGATTATTCAGATTAGCAACTTTCCAGCCATAAGATCCGGGTTGTGCATCTCAAAGGATGAGATCTCAGGCGTGTCCAGTTTTGATCCATATCGAAAATAGTTTTGAAAAGTTTTAATAAAGGTTGACTTTGTTCAAATTAATCTTTTTTAATACTAAGACCATTTTTGGACCAAAGCGGAAAATTTTCAGTACCACAACTTTCAATTTCATTGATTTCAACACAGAATTCACTTGCTCTTTCATACAATTGAAGTTGCTTTTTTATTACACTCATGAGGAAAACTTGAAAGTACTAATAAAGCAATAAATCCGGGGCATAGTCAAGTCAGGTGTCCTTGCGCCCCCTCCCGGAGCTAGTCGAAGCCTCTGATGCCAAGCTAGGCCCAATATGTGCCTCTTCATTGAGCCAATCCCAGCACTCGTCAGATAAAGTGCAACTTAAAGTAGGAGCAGGGGCCAGAAGCTCTCTAGTCCTCCATGCTTTGGCATATCGGCGTCAGCCTCGGACCGAAAGCAATGTACTCAATTCTTTCGGGCAAGTCTGATCATGGCCGAACCGGCAGAACCGAATGGAAAATAGAACACACAGTGAGTCGCACTAATCACCGGACCCCTGTGGGACATGCTATAGCTCATTGCCGGAAGATTGAGCCAAGGACAGCGCCAAGTAATGCGGTTTGCAGACAAATTGCTCATCCAGTTGAACCACCATCCCTCATCAAGCGCATCAACCAGGCGTTGTCGAAAGAAGTAGCCGCGGGCTGAGTAGGCAGGGCAAGAGTCCACAACCTACAATTTATCCATCAACCATACCTGGGGAGGGATGAAAAATGAGAGAATAAAGAATAGAGAGACGTGCGATGAGAGAACAGTGAGACAAGGGTTTTGTGAGAAAAATCGAGCCTGAAGGCCGAGTGATGTGAGCAACTACATATGTGAGATTGGGTGGGAAACATTACCTGCAGCAGTAGTGGACTCCCCGCAAATCTGGTTGTCTCCTGACGGTGGAAAGCGTCCAAGCTTCCATCCTTTCGCCAATGCCATAGCAATACAGCTCTCCCCTCCTTTCAAGCCCTGCGCAACTACAATCAAATGTATGTTGGGTCTACCCATCCCCGGGGCAAGCAGGAAGTGAGATAGCATCCACAAGCAGAGGGCATGTTGTCGAAAACCTTGCCAATGGTGGTCGCCATGTCACCGCACCGTAAAAGCGATGGATCAAACCGAGGATATCCAGTTCCCATTACGGTCGAGACCGAGCATCATGTAAGTCCACACATTCGCTTCTAAAGCTTACGTGGCCAAAGCAGAATTGAGGCAAGATCTCTTCCGAACGTTCAGACTCTATCAAAACTTGAAAATCTTCAAAAGTTGGACATACCTTTTGCCCACCAAAGCTAAAGACATCCATCACTGGGTTCCAGAACCTTGCTGCGGCTTGGAGGAAAGCAAGGTGCAGCGGAGTACGACCTAGCGTGAATAATGCATTCAACCCGAAGCCCCGGAAGTTCAACTTTTCCGAGCCATCTAGAGAAGCAATCCAAGATGTGAGATTTTCAACGAGAAACGCCTCCATTTTTGTGCAAAACTAAGATGAATTGAATGAACCACGGAGCCAAGGCTTTTAAAGAGAAGAAAACACTATTCGGGGGACACGTGTCAAAGATTTGATGGTTGCTGAATTAAGTGTCCGACCGCCATCTTTTCCGCAGTCGGCCATTTTTTTCAAACTCCGCCGGTGGCCCCCTTGCAATAAAGTGGCCGCACCATGCTCCAATGTGTGTCCTGGTCTGCTTTTACCCTCCGGAGGAAGTTTCAAGCATTTCCATGCAACGGTATGTCAAGGCCTCCATTTCCCTCTGCTTCGTATGCCTCCGCTGCCCGGATCGTCCGGTACACTTTTGTTTTGTTGTTTTGCTTATCGAGTTATCGTTTTGCTTATCGAGTTATCGTTTTGCTTATCGAGTTGTTTGTCGAGCTGTCGTGTTTCATGCTTTTGAGTTGTTACCCTTTGTTTAAGCAATTTTTGTTGAGTCTTGTTTATTAAGTTGTCAACATTGTTGTATTTTGCTTATCGAGTTGTAAACTTGCTAAGGTTTTGTTATATCTTAGTGAGTTAAGTTGTTGCGTCGGTCCACTACTTGACTGGGTAAATGCATAACGCACATTTCCATTCAATCTCATTATGGTGCAAAATGATGCGATATGATGATAAAAGTTTAAAATACAACACTTTTTCAAAAGTTGTTTCATTCCATCATGCTCCATTTGTTACAACATTTTACAAACAAATGGCACAACTTTTACAAAAATAAAACTGCCTAATAATGTATAATGTGCTACAACTACTAGCAAAAAGGTAGATAAAACAGGGAACCGCAATATCAATGCTCTCAAGAGCGGGAATAAGAGGGCCTTTTCATCCTCTTCTGCGAAGTAGCCTTTGCACCCCCATCACCGTCCGAGTCGGAGCTGTCATCCTCAGGATCCCCCTCAGCCTCGCCTCCACTCTCGGAGCCAAGACCGAGTCTCCTCTCTGCCGCCAGATGTCTTCGATCGACGATCCGCACCTCCTCTTCCTCATCCCACCGGCTCCTCCTCTATAATGTGTGCTTACGTCATGAGGCGACCCCTCCTCCTCGGCCTCGAAAAGGCTTGATGGCCCCTCGAAAAGGCCCAGATGGTCCACCTCCCGAGAAGGTCTAGGCCCGGCTGTGCCGAGCATATATGAGGCATCTGAAAATGAAAAATGCAGTTTGAATACATCATCCAAAACATGTATGTCAGATACAGATGCAAACAAGCTACACAGGGTGGATGTATGCAGGAATAGTGCACGAATGTGGTGTGTGTCAGATGTGCTCTACACAAGTAGCCTATTAATGCAGTAAAATGTCCAAAATTAGCATGTTATCAAAAGTGCAATGCTAGAAAACTAAAGGGTACCTGGAAGCCCATAATGGACAACTGCGCCTCCCTCCGCAGTACCATCCCCTCAAGTGAGGCTACCATCTCGAGCACCTGATCCATGTACTCAATAGGGGGCTGCAGATGCAAAAGGCAGGGGTATCAGTAAAGGAATGAGTGTCCAAGTATCTGAGTAGTGAATCAAAGCTGTAAAACATACTGGTGGTGAGTCCGTCTCGACATATTGTGGCACATCGGAGGCCCTATCGGGATCGGAATCGGAGAGGTAGTTCCATATTGCCACCCTATCAGCTCAGTCGGCATATCCAGCCATCCAGGATGATGATAAGTCGGGGGAATTGGGGGAACCAATCCATCCCCACCTCTAGATGTACTAGCCCTGCTGGTGGAAGGGCGTTCAACCGAGCCCGGCCTGCTCAAGATGGCATACCAGCAGGCCTCATCGTCGGAGTACGGACTCCAGTCAATGGAGGCATCAGATATATGTGACGGTAAGTAGCATAATCCCCCTCCTCAAGATGGAGTAAGGCATCACTACCCAGCATAGCATTAACAACATCCCGGGAAGAGAGCCTATCAGCGATCCGCATCTTGACTGGGGGTGCTGAGGGAGGGTCCTGAGAAGTATAGCCCCATACCTGATGCAAGAAGCGCTCCCCCAGAAACCAGGCCCTACCAACTGGCCCCTCGAATAGGATCTCAGATCGAGGCACCCGCTCTCCAAAGAAATCGAATCGAGACCTCACCTAAGGGTGCCTGTGGTCATGTAATCTGTGGATAACCAATCAATCGTAAATCGTGAAGGTACAAGACAAATCAAAGATGAAAACACAAAGAACCGAGAGTTTTGAATACCTCCATCGACCGCATCGCGTCGAATATCGCCAGAGATAAATGAGAGACTCCCGAGGTCTTGGCCGATGCTGGCCTTCAAATACAAGTGAGTACAGGGTCACGAGGGGCCCCTCCACCACCAACTCTGGGGCTAACGTCGGGAAATACACAGAGACCCATAACTGTGGAAAACAGTGCAGAATGTAAATGCAAAGTGCTGAGGGCAAAATACAGAGTGTAAAGTGCGCCGTGTGTGCAATATACAAATAATAAGGGGCAGAAATGTGAATCAAGAGGGCAGAAAATACCTCCCAAGCTCTCCAATAGCCGCCAAGTAAGTCCCCCTGTCCGCGGGAGGTCGCACTCATGTAGCAATAAAGAGTAGCCAAGCCGGCGCCACCCCAATCATACCGTCTGACCTGTGATAGGTCCACCAAAGCACTCAACAGATATAGCCCAACGGTGTTCCCCCTATCGGCAAACAAAGTAGTCCCGAAGAGGAACATCAGAAAACCACGGCATATTGGTTGCCTCCTCAGAGTCCTGCCCATCTCCACCCTCCTAAAATGGGAAAAGAACCTGTGTATTGGACTCGCCTGAAGATCTATCAACAAAGTGGGCGAGCCCCTAAATATATCCAAGCGCCTCCCATCGCCCATGTCCTCGCCGTGAGGGATGGGCCAACCTCCCACGCCAAGGCCGCCAACACAGCAAAGTCAAGCGGGTCATAGTCAAGTCCCGTGGCGTCAAAAATGGAAGGAGTTGGTGGTGTCCCACCATCTCCACCAAGGCGGCCATCAACGCCCTCCGCAGACAACGAGAAAGCCCAAGATGAAGGGCCCAAACCCCGCCAAATCAACCAATCCCAGCCTCACGGAGCTCGGCAGACTAATCTCTAGCTACGGTGGATCCGTATCCCACACAAAGGCGAGAAGTCACCGATTCAGAATGAATACATGCTTCAAAGATGAAATGAATGAGTCAGTGCAAATAAAATGAATGAGCCGTGTACAAATGAAATGAACATGGTACAAATAAATGAATGAGCTGCAAGAAATGAAATGAATGAGTACGTGTGCAAATGAATGAAATTGCGTCAAGTAAAGTGAATGAGCCGCGTGTTCATATTTCAAAGTGTAAGCTGCGTGCTAGACATCAGTTTGGGCTGCATGTTCAACTCTCAATCAGTGTGTGCCGTGTGTTCACCTTCAATTTGAGCTGTGTGTTCAGAAAATCAGTGTTTGGGCTACGTGTTTAAACCTCAATCAATGTGTGTTGCGTGTTTGCCTTCAATTGACCGTGTTCGTAAAAATCGGTTTCGGGCTGCGTTTAACTCTTAATCAAGCAGGTGTCTGTGTTCACCTTCAATTTGAGCCGGGTGTTCAGAAAATCAGTGTTTGGACTGCGTGTTCAACTCTCAATCAGTGTGTGCCGTGTGTTCACCTTCAATTTGAGTCGGGTGTTCAGAAAATCAGTGTTTGGGCTGCGTGTTCAACTCTCAATTAGTGTGTGCTGTGTGTTCACCTTCAATTCTAACCGTGTTCGTAAAATCTGGTTTGGGCATGCGTTCAAATCTCAATCGTGTGCCGTGGTGTTCACCTTCAACTTTGACCGTATGCTCGTAAAATCAGTGTTTGGGCTGCGTGTTCAAATCTCAATCAGTGTGTGCCGTGTGTTCACCTTCAACTTGGACTGTGTGTTCAAAAAATCAGTGTTTGGGCTGCGTGTTCAAATTTCAATCAGTGTGTGCTGCGTGTTCACCTCTAATTCGGGCTGTGTGCTCATAAAATCAGTGTTTGGGCCGTGTGTTTAATTCTCAACCAATGTATGCCATGTGTTCATAATCAATTTATGGGCTGAGTGTTTAGAAACTCAAGTGATTGAACCGTGTGTTCAGAATGCAAACAGAATGCATGAAAAATTCATAATATGTTGCAGAAAAGGTGAAAACGAAGTAAATACCTCTCGTGCCTCATGAGAGAGGTGATACTCTGGCTCCCGCAGAAGGAGATCCCCGGGCGCTCGCTCATCAAAGGCAGTGAAGTGATAGAAAATAGCCCGCGAAAGAATATGCGCTGGTGGGTCGTACCTCTCGAGTATGAAGGGTCGAACCCTCGGAGGCAGAGCCATGATATCAGGATCACCTCCGGCGCCCGGAGGACCTCCACCGTGAGGAAAATGACCGGCCATTTCAGAAAATCTGCAAAAAGAGCAAAAACGAGCAAAAATTGAAAAAAGTCCACAAAAGTCAACTCCCGAGAAAATCTTTCAAATGTTGAGATTAACTCACCTCAAGTGGCGAAAATGAGAAAAGAAGCACCGAAATCAAAATTTAATCGGTTCAAAGTGCTTAAAACTGAAAGATTTCGCGAAAACAACTTGCATGAGGCGTTGGAAACGCGTATAGAGCTCAGATCTGAAGAGGAAAATGGTTTGGGAAGGTAGGGAAGATGTTTTCGGAGCTGCACTTGTGAGCTCAAAGAGTTTGGATGAGTGGATTTAAAGAAAAGAAGGTGAAAAGACAAAATGCCATGATTTGGACAAGTGGTCAGCCACCTTTTCGCAGCCGCCATTCTTTTTCAAAAGTGGTTTGGCTCTCCTTGGGAAGAGAGCTGGCGGTGGTGTTCCCTACATGCCCCCAAGGTCTCTGCAAATTTTGAGAAAAATTGGAGTCCTCGGGACCTGAAAAAGTACAAGAGAAATGCACTTTCTGTCGCGAAATCGCTCCGCCGGAACTTTAGCTTCAACTTCTGACGTGTGTCTCATCATTACTCATCAAAATCAAGGTGTATCCTTTTTGAACATGTTGTAACCTCTCCGGGAGGTGAACCGGAGGCCGCGATCGAGTCGCCCTCGTCGAAACGCGCATTTCCTTGCTCGTCGTTTTATGACAAACACGCATCCTGATTTACGTTTGTTCTGCATTGTTGTGCACGTAACTTGCATTCTCACGTGCGTACTTGCATTGTTATGCACGTCTCTCTGATATGACTAAGCCTCCGTTCTCAAACTTGCGTTGCCACGCGCGTTCTCCCCGCATTGTGGTGCACCTTGCTACCGGCACTGCATTTGTCTGCATTCAAGATCAAATTGAACATATGTTGTTAGATTTGTTGTGCTTGTTGAGTTTCCTCCTTTTGCAGGCACGATATTGTATGTACGGTTCATTTGAAGCTGGCGCGACTGCATTTAATCGCAGTATCATATCTTCTCCGCATGAGACGCGACGATAATTGAATATTCTCCGATTCCTAATCGCATGAAATGTAGTTGTTGCTTGGCATTCTTGCTTAAAACTGCTTGCATCTGCTTGCGAATATTTGTTTTATTACGACTTGTCGTGACTTGCATGATCATCAAGTTACATCCGCCTTGTGCATATCGCTTTGCATTTTGCCCCGCTCCTTTGCACGCCTCACAAGCACATCTCTGCTTATATCACTGCTTGTCTAAGTCTTCTCCTTGTCAAAATGGGTCGTCTCTAGGCTTTGACATTCACTCCCGCCACTTATCACTTTCGAGTTCTGTCAAAGGGGGGTATCTGTACACACCCCATTTTTGACCAACCTTAAGACTCAAACGTCACCGATTGAGCACTTGGTGATGCTGCATATTGTGCTCGTTCAGAAGTTTCAGAGTCTCAGCTGCGAGCCTTGCCTTCGGTCTTCCGGGTTCTTTCATGCTTTGCCTCGGTTTGCGAACCAGCTCGATTTCTCTGCTTCTTCCGAAGGGAGGAGAGGTCTCAGAGATCATCTCTCGCTGGCCGAGGCTACGTTTCATGGTCAGAGGCCATTTTGCCCATTTCGAGTCTTGCGGTTTTGAGCCGCCACGCCGAAAGTGCCTTGGTTCGACCGCCTAACCACCTCCGCTTGCTCGATTTTTGGCATGCTTTTATTTACTCCCTTTTGAGGACACTGTGGTCCGAGAGACCAACTGCGTGGTCGAACACCACTTCCTGCCTAATCACCGGGCTGGCCAGACGCTGTTTGCCCCTGAACCATCATTTTGCATCGTTTGAGTTCATTTTGGCAGACCTCTGTTTCATTGTTAGAAAGGTCAGAAGGGTGGGAGGCTAGTAATTTTTTCAAGCAACCAGTTTTATTCCTCCATCGCCCTCTCGCCGCCTGCTTTTTCTCACCGAAAGCCAATGTTGACCACCCTAAGGCCACTTTTTCTTGCCCAAACCACATATTTGTGTTGTAGACACCTGGGAGGCCACCAATATCAAATGGCTGGCCAGTAATTGTGATTGACCCTTTTGAACCCCTCCAAAAAATGGCATTTTCTCTCTCCTGGTTCACTGTCTCCAGTTTTTGACCACATGGCTGTGTTGAGCACACATGGGAGGCCACCAATTTGTGGTGGCCAGCCACTAATGCCCCTTGACCCATTTGACCCTTGGTCGGCCGGCCATGGGGAGAGTCGGCCGGCCACCTAAACCCTAGCAAACTGGCCGGCCATGATCCTCAGGGTTGGTACATTACAAATCTGTCCTCCTTTTCCCCCCAGATTTTGTATCCGGGAGGTTGCAGTTTTGGGGGGAAACTTGAATTGTTTCCATTTTCCCCTTCTTTCTCCCCTCTTGCCTATATAAACAGCCTCAAATTTTGTCTTGAGGTTTAGAAAAAATTTGCTTCAAGCCTTTTATATTGGAGCCCTCTCTCTTTACACTTCAACCCTCCAAACCTCCTAAACCTTACACCATTTCTACACCATCACCTAGCACCACACCACCACTCCATTCTAGCAGCTTGGAAGACCTTTTCAGAGCTTAGGAGGCACCACTTCTCAAGCCAAAAAGCTGTCAAAGATTAGGCTACAAGGGTAAGCACATTTCTCCTTTTTTTTGGCCTTATCTTGCTCAATATATTAGCCTCTCTTGCTTGCATTTTTGGGCTCCGACCCTAACTGAAAATAGCATTTTTTTGAGCTCTTTTTCATGTTTTTTTAAGGGCCTCTCATTGTTTGAGGCTTCCTTTTTGCACTTGCTTCTTTACCTCTCTTGTATGCCTATTTCTTGTGTAGTATTTTAGGCATATATTTAAACTGTTTTGAGGCATGTTGTAAACTGAAAAGTAGCTTATTTTGAGCCCTTATTCAACATTGTTGAAGGACTCATCACTATTTGAGGCCTCCATATGTCACTTACCTTTATATCCCTCTTTTGGCCTTATTTTTGCATGATTTGTTAGCCTCTTGTGCTTCTGTTTTTGGGCTCTGGTCTGAACTATAAATGGCCTTATTTTGACCCCCTCTTCATGTTTCATTAAGGGTCTTTTACTGTTTAAGGCATCCTTTTTGTACTTTGTGTTTAAACCTCTTTTTAGGCCATATCTTGGATAGTATTTTAAGCATTCTTGTGTACTGTTTTGGGTCTGGTCATCAACTGTAAAATGCCATATTTTGGGCCCCCCTTCAACATTTTTTAAGGGCCCTCCTATGTTTGAGGCCAGAAACCATCACTTGCTTCTTTGTCCCTCTTTTGGCCCATTTCTTGCATGAGAGCTTAGCCATACTTGTGTTTGTTTTTGTGGCTTATTGTAAACTGTAAAATACCATATATTGGGTCCCTCCTCGACATTTTAGAAGGCCCCTTCTCTGTTTAAGGGCAGCAGCTGCTTCCTTCTTCATTATCTCGCTTTCGGGGCAATTTTTGCATGGTAGCTTAGCCCCCTTTGTGTTCACTTTTTGTCCTTGCTTACATCTGTAAATATGCTTGTTTTGGGGCTGTTTTGATTCTTTCTTCACACTTCATGTTCAAATAATGCATGCTTTGCATAGCCATAGGTCATTCCATGCGCTTAATTTCATGTTTCGGGATTCATTCCATGCATCGGTGTCATTTTGCCATGTCAGGCTGTTTTGCATCACTTTTTGGTACTGAAATTTGCATGCTAGTATGTCATATTCCATGCCTTGTCATGTCTTGTTAGAGTGGTATTTCGTGGCTTAAGTTCGGTCCTCGGTTTTGTTGCATGCATGCACGCATCTCGAGTGTCTCATTTTCACCTAATGGCCTCCTATGTGAGTGTGGCCGAGGTCCACTTGTGTTGGTGTAAGTCCATTATGCATTGTGTATGCCATTTCATTTCATAGCATTGTGTATGCTAGGTTGTATGTTAGCGCATTGTGTATGCCATGTTACCTCGTGTATCGTGTATGTCATTTCATAGCATTGTGCATGTTAGGTTGTATCTTAGTTGCATTCATGCATGTCATGCATATTGCATTGTGTTTGGGATAGGAGTTAGCCCAAGCACGGGAAACGAGGTAATGCTTTCAGACTCAAGTAATCTTAACGTGTCTCAATTCTCCAGTCGCCGACATTCCGGATTACCCATGATGGAGTCTAGGTATTGTTGTGTTTATATGTGCATTCATTCCATATCAAGTTATGCCATTTGACTCCTCGGCCATCATGCATCGAGATGCGTGATTGGTGGCACGAGGATCGAGGTATGCATACATGTGTGAAAATACATTGCCATGCCCCTTTCCTGCTTTCTGTTGTAGCAAATCAAGAATCAGCAGCCTTCCGGAGCTTGGCGCGCTTTCCAAGAAACAATTGCAAACAGAGGCTAATTGGGGCATCGCGGTGGATTTTCGCGCAAGGCAACCCGAGCATGCATCATTCATCATCTGAAGAGGAGTCAAGGCAGTCCCTGGCTTGCATGCTAGTTTATTGTTTTCTTAGTTAATTTGTTAATTAGGAATTTGTACATATTTTGGACTGTATTATTTATTTGGACTGTACTATTCGGGACTGTATATTATTCTTTTGGACCATCTGCGCGAGGGCAATGTTGTAATAAGTATGCGTGAGTGTGATGTATGTCTTCCAACCCCACGTCTTTCTTCCCTTTTATTTACCAGCTTACGATGGTTAGATTAGGGCATGTTTCAATTAGCATACAGTATGATAGCATGTTTGCATTCATTCATCTGTTTTGCATGCACTGCCTCTCAAGATCATACTAACTGCATTTGTATTTCAATTCTAAGTTGAATACGTGATAGCTGTAGCATTCCATATGCCATGTTTAGAATAGCCGAGCCTACTATAGTTGCATTTTTTGCATGTGTTGCATTAGGCATTTCTGTATACTTAGGATCACGCATGGATTTCTAATTAGCTTCTTTTTTGGCTTGGAGTACTCGGTGAGTTTTATGTTTTAGCATCCTTGCATGCGTGTGAGTGACTGCCATGAATAGCATGCTTACCATGAGGCTAATTGCTTATGTGATATAACTGCCTTGAATGCCTGTGGGTGAAGGTTGTGTTATTTAAATTGGAACAGTTCATCAAATGTATGTTTTAAGCCCACTAGATAGTGGCAAAATCATGTTTTCTAAGCCCACCCGAGGGTGGCAAAATCTGCATTTTAAGCCTACCTGCGGGTAGCAAACCATCTTTCAAAAACAAACATGAAATGTTTTGTCCCAATTCAAAGCGATCTGTCTATACTTGTATATGGCGCATCACATAGTAAATCTAGGCTAATAACCTAATAAGAACGCACAATGTTTTCAAAACTAGATATCATGGTTAGTAGAGGCCGATCTTTGATCGGCGAAATGGGTGCTTACGGCGATATTTCCCAATCGCATCTAAATTCTCGAGCCGAGGCAACTTTGGTGATGACGGACACGTGGCCTTAGGCAACGAGTCGTGGTTTCCTAAATTTCCCAAAATAAAATATTTAGGTGGCGATCAGATCGCAAAACAATATGTTTGACACTTCTTTTCTAAAAAATCTGCTTTCTTAAACGATTTTGCGGACTTGGACTTTTGGTTCAAGATTAAGAACCGTAACACAAAATCGAAGTCCGAGTCAGTGAGGTCCTCAAGCATGTCTACAACAAGTTAGATTGCTTATTCAATTTTACCATTCATACACTTTATTAACAATTTACCAAAAAAAAAAACAACAACAACAACAACAACAACAAACCATTACAAATCACACCTTTTATTTATTAACAACTTGCACCATCATACACTTTATTACAAAAATCACATTTAGTTCATTACAAAAAAAGAAAAAAAAAAGGAAAAAAAAAAAAAAAACCAACAACAAAAACACAGGAAAAACACCCAACCCTCAGTCCCTCTCGCTAGACACCAGATCTTCCTCCTCCACCCCCTCATCTAGGAGAGTCTGGGCGACATCGTCCTTTCCTACTTTCACCAGACGGAAGTCCACATCTAGGAACAGCTCCTACGCCTTATATTTAAAGCTCATCCGGCTGCTGTCCCAGTACTGGCTCATTTCGTACTTATAGAAGTCTGACCGCTGAAAACTTTGAATTACTTCTTCTTCGCTCCTACTAGCAAGTACACTCGATGGCCAAAGACCCCATTCACCCTCCTTTGCCAAACACCTCGCATCACTGGCCGATGGCCATCCGAATTCAACAACCTTTAAACTTCTCCATCGCTGCCACACAAAAGTTTGGGTATGCCGCGCTCTCAGAGGCCATTTTGGCCCTCTTTTCTCCCAGCGTCCTTTTTCAACTCCGCGATGTGCCCATCCTTTTCTTCTTTGTCTTTTAGGGCCTGGTCGTGCAGATCTTCATTGTTGGAGAGGGCCTCTTGGACTTGGTAGTGTTACAGGCTTCTTGGACTTCGTCTACCTTCCTCCGCTCACCCGCCAGCTCAAACTCTAGCGATACCGCCTTGTGGCACACTACTTCCAATTCCGATTTGGCGATGGTGAACTCGGAGGCAGCACGTTCTGCTAAGTAGCTCTGCACCACAGCCAATACTTCCATCTTTTTCGCCCTTTGCGTATAGTCCAGGCCCTTCGCATAGGTACTCTGCACAGCTTTTCTCCAGCTCGCCGTCTCCACCCTTAAGTTTTGTAATTGTGCCTTCACCCCTTCCAGCTTGGTGTTCAACAGCTTTGCCTCCATCTTCGCCTCCATTTATTCAACAGGCCGCCTCAAAGGTCGTTGCTTCCATTTGTGTTGAGCAGAGACCTCTCAAGAGGTCGGCCTCTGTAAATTGTGCCACCGATCGCAAGTTGCATCTCTACCATACCCAGAGACGATTGCGGTGACCTCGATTCTCCTTTCCGCTAAACGATCGGCCATCGCACGATCATGATGCGTGGCCTTCAACGCGACGCTGCCTCCGCTCTACTTGCTCGCCTCCCTACCTTGGGACTTGGGGACACTTTTACAGCACAATCTTGGACGATTGGTCTTCTAACCGCCACCTCCTCCAACTACTCGCCCAAATTTATTCTATTCACCACTTAGGCACCTGGGCACTTGGCCTCTTCTACCCCCCTGGTCTCCCCCACCTCTACTTCTGGGGATACCTCCGTTATCCCCTCATTCGCCTTCTTCAACATTGGCCTTCCATCACTCTCCTCCGCAGTCGCCCTCCTTTTCTTCTTTTTCTTCAACACCGCCTCACACTTTTTGCTCATCTTCTTTAGCGGATCCATCGGGCGTGGTGGCCAAGCAAAATCGGTCAAATCCTTGTCTCCTGTGAGGCTTGGGGCGAGTCAAACTCTTCTTTCATGACCAAGCTTAGGCGCACGGCCTAACTATGATTCTTTGTACTTATCTGCCTTGGCGAACGCCCTTCGTCCTTTGCCTCCTCATCTTCTTCCTTCGCCTCAGCTCTTTCAGTGCGTGGTCCTCCTTGGTCGGCTGTGGGCCCAGATTCAAGGCAAACATGGTTGAAGGCTGGATAAGGTCATCCCACTTTACGCCTTCCTTCTCCCTCCACTCCTTTACTCGTTTAACCTTATTCTTTACTTCTGCCTCCAGCCTTGGCTTCACCAACTTGATAGGAATTTTCCACAATGTATGCACCCCCTACCACCGTTCACCGATACATAAAACCACCTTGGTTTCCACCCCTTCACCGACGATGGCAAACCTGCCACTAATCCTCTACCCGCCACCGCTTGCAAGGTCACCCATGTTTCTTGTTGACCAGAGGCCTTATAACAAGAAAAGAACTCATCCACTGTCATTGCTGCTCCCCCGGTCGCCCGTGGCCATGGGATTGCGCAAGCTAGCAATATTTTCCATGCATTGGGCATAAGTTGACCTGGCGCCACTTCCAACCGGTTCAACACGTCTACCACTATTTATAGGAGTGGCAACCGTAAGACTAAACCCTCCTATTTGGATCTCTCTTTGTCCTTTAGCTCTAGCTCAATAATCTTGTTTAGCACATTATCTTCTTTTCCATTGAAATTGATGCCAAGAGATTTACCTAATTTTATAGTGGCTTTAGCTTCATTGAGGAGAAGATTGTTCGGACTAGTAACATCCTCAGAAAAATCTGAACGTGCTATCATAGTTGATGCTGGTCTGAAAATGACAAACCTAGAAGTGTGCTTGCTGACTGCTGCAACTTTCTGCCCATGAAGTCTAGCAAAGCTGGTGAACCCCTTTAGCTGAACCTTCTTCTTTCTTTTCCTATTCTCATTCCGCAGGAGTTTTGGGACAGAAACTGGTTGCCTAACTAAACCTGAATGATTAAGGCTCAGAAAACCCTTCATATTTAGATTCTTACTAAGAGCTTATGCCAAATCCACTTCAAGATTGATACCAAACCCAATTCCATCACGAGATCCACTGAAGCTTTTGATAAAACCAGGTGTAGATACTTGCTGTTTGTAATAATGCATATATATGTGTTATGCAATAACTCAGAAGAAGAGTGTTTGCAGGGATGTGGCAATTTGTTTTGCTTATGAGCTTGGAGGGACCATCATTTGGGGGCAGCTTTGTGTTCATTTTAATTGATTGGGGTTTTCTATTGTTTTTTTACTTTTGTTGTTGGTTTCTTACTAACTCTCGATGATGTGCTAGCAAATGATAAGCTGTGCCTATCGGTGCCAACCTAATTGGAATTGATTTGTATTGCTGTGATACTTTTCGCACTCATCATTTTTTTGTATTGATGTAATATTTCATCTTCATCAATAAAGGTTAAGTCTTTTGTTGATTAAAAAAAATGCGTTATGCAATAATTTGATCAAAATGTGTTATGCAATAATGCCTCAGATCATGAATCGCTGTAACCCATTGAAAAAAAACAAAAACAAAAACAAAAAAGCCTTAAATCAATAAATTTATATACATACAGTGATGGAGTTAGTAATTCAACGCAAAGGGAGTACATGTTAATTACAACATTAAATTTGTTTTTTCCATAATGAGATACTATTAAACTAATACATATATTTTCGTTTATTTTTGTCAATCGGTGAGATTTAATATTACAATGATCATGAGATTTACATCAAGGTGACTTATAAGTCCATATTCAATAACTAAATTCTATTAACCTAACAATAAGAACAAACAAACAATTGAATTTATAATCAATAAGTCCTAGAGTATCAACTCAACAAAGAGTCCCACAATAGAAGGAAATAACTAGCTAAACAAACTTTATAATGGGAAATTAATTATAAATCGATTCAATTCTTACCTTGATTTATCAATTAAGAGTGTCAAAGAATGACTAAAAGAATAGAATAAAACATTTTAAAAAAATTTGAAATACAAAGAATTTTACATAATTTAAGAAGAAATACTATTACAATTTTATTAGCGATAAACAATATATAATCTTTATAAATAAGAATAGTAGTATAACTATCAAAACTTTATAGGGGCACGTGACCCTGGCTTGTCCATGTATATGTACACCCTTGTCAATTTGTGCATATATGAGTTTACAAGATAAGGGAAATGGCAACAACCGTTTAGTGGGTGGTTATTAATTCTTATGTATGTATAAAAAATGTATAGAAGTATATGAAAAGAGTATTAAGATTCTACATATTTTGTCATTATCTTGATCTTTGGGTGGGTGTAGTTATCAACACGCCCAAGTTAAAATTTTAAAAACTGTCATTTCGTGACTTATAATTAAGTTGGTCAAGCGTCAAAATCGAGTGGGCATGGTCACTCGCTCGCTCAACCATTTAATTGTAAGTCGAAGTTAAAAATATTCATATTTCAACTTTTAAATAATTAGTTTTTTAACTTATTTAAATTAATAAGTTATAAATAGAAGTCGCACTAAACAGCCTATCTGCACTCTCAAATCAAAATAAGTTATAATCACTCCCTCCCAAAACTATAACAAACAGTCCCATTATTGGATCCCTTGACTAGAAGCTAGGTTATCCGACCATAGACTTAGCAAATATTCGAGCTCATGATTCAGTCTAGCCACCAAATATATAACTTACAAAAACAAAATCATGCAACACAACAAAAAGAGCTAATAAATGGGATTTCACCTAATTGTAATATGACCTATGATACAACTATCATCAATCACAGCATCCTTTTTGTGGGTACCCAATTATCTTTTTAAGAGACAAAAGCAATGACTAAATGGAGTTAAATCAAAGATGAGAGGAGGACCTTTAACAAAAATGAAAAAGAGGGAATAATAGCTTAGTTGGCCCAGTGTTGCAGTTGGATTGGACCCATCGATGACTTGTAATCCTCACAACAACAAAAAGAGGGGTAACACTAGTTTTTTTTTTTGATAGACAATAGTTCGGTTGGAAGGGAACTTGTAGGCCAAAGGAATCAGCTAACAAAATCGTGACTTTCGTGTATGCCTAAAAAAATGATCACTCAAGACACCTCATTCTTACTAGAGTGAAATTTGGGGAGAATAAGGTTTGCAATTTTATCTCTATTTTTGGAGGAAAAATGATTTATCTTTCTAATTTTGTTTTCTTAAATCCACTCCCAATAATGTGAAATTAGAGGAGGCTAAAGATGTGAAAGAAAGAAGAGTATAAAACCACTTCACATGGATCTTAACCACATCATTAGACGTAAAATTAAAAGGCCTCAATTAAGGAATATAGTGAGACTATTTTTGGAGAGCCGGTTTTCATGTCGGCGAAACCCATGCCACCAAAATTGTTAATTGTTGTGAGGTAATTTTTATTTTTTTCAAATTTAATGTAAGAGGCGTTTTAGAATAATGGATGTTAGGATGAGACCGTGCAATGATAAGTTTTACTGTTAGACCAAATCATCCTTTCGCTTTGGCATAATTTCTAACAAATTATACTAGTGGTCTTTACATTTATCCCTTGCGTCATTTTAGTTCTTTCATTTTCAATTGGCTCAATTTTACCTTTAATTTTACATTTTGTATCTATTTGGTCTAATTGATAATGTCATTAGTATTTTTGACAAAAAATAATTACTGAATTGGTTGAGCTTAACTCACCAAATTTAGTAAATTTATGATTTTGCTCCAAAAAATATAACTTATGTTACTTATATGCATATTTTTCACAAAAAATGTCAAGAGTTGTAATCAATTGGATCAAATTAAAATAAAATCATAAATTCAGGATTAAAATCAAGTCACTTGAAATTATAGGGAGTAAAATGGCACAAAGACCAAAATATAAGGAATCCTATCGCAATTTGCCATAATTTCTCTTATGAATGCTACCAATAATACCTCTCTTTTTTCTTTGGACCCACATCATTTTCTATTTTTTTTTGGAAAAATTCTATTTTCACACACCTTTTGGTCTCTCGCACACTTGATGAAAGAAATTTTATTACAATTTTACCATGAAACAAAATGACTATAATGGACATCAATACACACACTAAATATTAAAACTTAGTTTTTTCAGACACAACTTTTGAAAACAATAATTCTCAATGCACATCTTTTGGAAACACAAAAACTAAAACCTATATTTTTCATTTATTGTTTCTCACTTCCTCCATTGCTACACACTCTATTGTCCTCCATTGTTTGTTATAAATCCTCTAATATTTCTTCATTGTTCACCTCTAGGTTTGTGTAAGTTCATACTCCATTGTTTCCTTTTTCCATTTGAACCCACCATCATTTTTTATTTTTGTGATGGATGATTTGCAAACTAATGGAAATTCAAATTTAGATAAGAATATGACAGTTTAAAACCAATGTAGCAATGAAAATATGAGTTTTATATGTAGAAATTAATTTTTTTCCTGTTCACAATTCTCATTCGACAAACCAATGCCGAACAAATAGACAAATTTCTAAAGAACATAACTAAATGAATTCAATTTTTTTTGGAAGTACATAACCAAATAAAACAAATTGATTTGTAAAATCAATTCCAAATGAATTATTATCGTTTCATCACAAAACCAACGCCGAATCCACAATCTAAAAATGGTAGAATTATAACTTTTTTTTGGCAAATTTATTACATAATAACCACGAAATAGGTGTTCCTTACCTCAAGAATGCAGTGGAGCTGAAAGTAGGTCTTCAGTGGAGTTGAGTATTGTTGAAAATGTGCCAGATTGTCAGAAGAAGATTGGAATCGCTGAAGTGTCGAGGGTTTGGTGTGCACAAAGAAAACCATTTAGGGGTGTAAATGTATGGTGTTTGGAAATGTGTTTTTGTATGATGTGTGTACAAATTATGGGTTATGACTATATTTGGAACATTTGGCGTGTGAATTGAGAATAATATTACCTTCTTAAGTGTGAGAACTAAGATATGATGTGCACAGAGCCTAAAGGATGTGCAAAATAGAATTTCCTTTTTTTTTTTTTTGGTATTACAAATTTATCTTATCATAAAATTTCATTTATGTTCTTATCCCTAATCACCAAACGCTAACCCTAAATCCTACCCTCACCCCTTACTAGTTCCAACCACCCTCTCCATTTCCTCCCCGATAGTCATGGACAATCTTTATTATATTTAAATTTTTTTTTTTATTTGTGTACTTAACAACAAACGAAATACAGAAGAAATAAAGGAAATGAGAGAGATTATTTGATTACAAAAATCAAACCAGTGAATAAAAATATATAAATAAAAACATATTTTTATTTTGTTACAAAAAAAAAATTAAAATCTGATATAAATAAATGATAAAATAAAAAATAAATTAACAACTTACTTTATTAATTTCTCGAATAAAATTTTGATCAAGTCCAGTGTTTAATACTATGTCCTCAAGACAGATTCGTCCTCTCCACGGTGTTTTCAAATTGTAGACGTCTATCTCCCAAAATAAAATGATCAACAGTGAATAGTAGCAGCACTACACGCTATTCACACAATGAACACACTAATTAAGTGTTTACACTCTTTCTCACAAGGAAAATAATGCAGCAAAATGCAGAGAGAGCAGGTAGAATTTGAGATGAAAATTGGAGTGAAAAAACCAAATGAGAGACTACTTATTTATAAATGGAATGATGGCCTTTCAGTTTGAATTCAACAGGTATAGTACCTGTTCGGACAGATCTGGTTTGATTTTCAAACAGATAAAAAACTGTTTTGGGTTTGAATAGATTCAGATTCATGGACGCTTGCATGTAAATTCTCAAGAGGTGCAAACAGATTTGAATTCAAAATTGAAATTAAACTAGACAGATTTTTAATTAATTTCAGATTCGACAAATTTTATTTAACCAAAAAATAAAATTAAATTCAAATATTTTTGGCTCAAAGATAGTTATTGGGCGCATAAGCTCGACCCAACCTCACACCACCTAATTGCTCAATGTAACAACTTAAAATTTTAAGTTGTCTCTCTTAAATTTTATATTAATTATAAATGAGAAAAACTCTAAATATTTAATTAATAGCATAATTAATTATGATAATAATAGTGGTAGTAATAGTAAAATTAAATAATTGATTTTATGATTAGAGTTATTATTTTATTAATTAGAATTAATCTAATTGTCGTGGATAAGTAAAGTAAAAAAAATATAAAAGGATAATATTGAATCGACAAAGGTAACATCGCTTCATTGATCGGGCTTTCCATGGCTTGTTGCCCACTTGCCTCCGCTTATAAATGGGAAGGATTGGCTCATGATATAGGAATAAAAAAATAAAAGAGAGGAAGGAATTAGAAAGTAAGGAAAGCTAGCGATGACGGAAAGTAAAAGTGAGGTATTAATTTTAAGGTGAGTTATATTATTTTATACAAGTTACGCTTTTTATAAATTATTATAAATTATATTAATATTTCAATTATGTGAATTATTTTCGAACCCTATTTGCTTAAAATGAAACCCATGGATATGTTTGTTTAGCTTGTAAAGAATATCGACTATAATTTTATAAACAATTATGTTTTGTAAGTACCACCATGGGGAGTCCCATGCCTTGGAGGACTTAAATAACCATCGGCTCGCTTGGTCACTTTGTGACTCTCTATTGTCATGGATCTATTGACCTCTGTATAATACAAGTTATATTTCATAAATATTTCAATTACGTGGATTAATTTCTGAACTCTATTTATTAAAATGAAACCATGGATATGCTTATTTATATTTTAAAGAATATTTAACTATAACCTTATAAACAATTATGGTTTGTAAGTACCACCACGGGAGTCCCACGCCTTGGGGAACTTAAATAACCATCGGCTTCTGTTTAGTCACTTTGTGGCCCTTTATTGTCATGGATCTATTGACCTCTGTTCTGTGCGGAGATAAGTGTTGCACTATTGTGGGAGCCACCTCTATAATTCGTATGAGCTACCTATTGAATCCGTACCTCTGTCCTGACTGTCACTCTTGTGACCGCTGTTCTATTCTGTTCGGTACCGTGGTTATGGTTATTTATTTATATAATCTCAGTTTTACTACTTAAATGATTATTTGTTCAGACTAAGTTATCTTAAATATTTTAGTTACATAACTATCCATGGTTTATTTTGTATCCTTTATACTCTTGGCATAATATTTTTCACTCTGCCATGTGCTTATAGCTGTTTACTAATTTTCAGAAAACAATGCAATTTAGAAATAGCTTTTAGAAAGTCTTAGATGCGGGGCTGCGGAATAGACACACACAACACTTTTATGATATTTTTATATGTAAATATTGTCCTGTTTGGTCAATAAATTTTGTAATAAAAATAGAAACTCCGATGATTATTTTGGTACCCTCACTTGAATATTATTTCTGCTCACGTTTATTAATTTGTTTAAGAATTGGCCGGAGGTAACTTCAGTTACTGGCCATCACGATACTTAACCCTTAGGTATGGGGAGCGGGTCGTGACAAGTGGTATCAGAGTAATGGTTTATAAAAAAATAAATAAATCATCATTGGAGCATATGACACAATTTATATTTAAGAAGTAGGATAGCGGGTAATTAGTACCTGAATATTATATTTTGTTAGTCGATTTAATTATATTATAATTTTATATGATTTAAATTATATTAGTATAATTTTATATGATTATATATATATATATTATTTATTATTTTTTTTGTCTGTGCCTAATTTGTGAAGGATATTAGATATAATTTATATTTGTTATAGTAAAAGAAAGAAAAGAAACAAAGGGTGTCGGGCTAAAGCACCCACCAAAATTATAATATAATTAAATATATATAATTTCCAGTTTGGTATTCAAAAAAAAAAAAAATTCATTTCGACTTTTTAAAAGTGTGTTCAAATTATAAAGATACTAATTTTGAAACTATTTTTCATCAGTGGAAAGTTTAGGATAAAAGAAATGGAAGCTCATTTCAAATTCCTTCAACTCTTGCATGTAATTCTATCATTTCATTTCCAAATAAGCTTGTTTAATTATGTTCTCATTTTTTTTTCTTTTCAAAAATAAAACCAATGAAAAGTTTTTAAAGTCACCGATTGTTTCTCATTTTCGCCCAAAACAATTTTTGATAACTAGATGGTAAGTTATTTTTGGTAAAGTTTTTTTGAGGTAATATTTTCTATCAGATTAATCATCTAATATATATTTATCAGAGTACGCAGCAGATAGCTTACACATATGACAAATTTCGAAAACTTAAATTTTCAAAAGGAGGAAGATTAGAATAACCTAAAAATTTAAGTTATCTCTAAATTTTATATTAATTATAAATGAGAAAAACTCTAAATATTTAATTAATATCATAATTAATTATGATACTAATAGTGGTAGTAATAATAAAATTAAATATTTGATTTTATGATTAGGATTTATTATTTTATTAATTAGAATTAATCTAATTGCCATGGATAAGTAAAAGAAAAAAAAAAGCAAAAAAAATATAAAAAGATAATATTAAATCGACAAAGGTAATATGTGTCTGATCGGGCTTAGAACTTGTTGCCCACTGCCTCTTATAAATGGGGCTAATTGGCTCATGATACAGGGAATAACAAAATAAAAAGAGAGGAAGGGAATTAGAAAGTAAGGAAAATTAGCGACAACGGAAAATAAAAGTGAGGTATTAATTTTAAGGTGAGTTATATTATACCTTGAGTGACCATAATATATTTTACGTATATTTTGACTTACCATAATTTATTTTATACAAATTGTATTTTATTAGTTATATTAATATAAGTTATGTTTTATAAATATTTCAGTTACGTGAATTAATTTCTGAACTCTATTTGTTTAAAATGAAACCCATAGATATGTTTGTTTAAATTTTAAAGAATATTTGACTATAACCTTATAACAATTATGTTTTGTAAGTACTACTACGAGTCTCACGCCTGGGGACTTAAATAACCATTGACCTATATTTGGTCACTTTATGAGCCTTTATTGTCATAGATCTATTGACCTCTGTTCTATGCGGAGCAAAGTGCTATGCAGAGATAAGTGCTACACTATTGTGGGAGTCACCTCTATAATCCGTACAAGCCATCTCTTGAATCCATATCTTCGTTTCCAATCGCCTCACTGTGACTTCGTTTCTATTTTGTTTGGTACCGTGGTTATGATTATTTATTTACATAATCTCGCTTTTGCTACTTAAATGGTTATTTGTTCGCACTAAGTTATCTTAAATATTTTAGTTACATTACTATCCATGGTTATTTTGTATCCCTTATACTCTTGGCAAAATATTTTCACTGTCATGTGCTTATAGCTATTTACCAATTTTCGTGAAATAATGCAATTGTAAATAGCTTTGAAAAGCCTTAGATGCGGGGCTGGGGAATAGATACACACAGCACTTTTATGATATTTTTATATGTAAATATCCGTATTTTTGGCCAATAAATTTTGTAATAAAAATAGAAGCTCCGATGATTATTTTGGTACTCTTACTTAAATATTATTTCCGCTCGCATTTATTGATTTGTTCAAGAATTGGTTAGAGGTAAGTTTAGTTACTGGCCATCATGATGCTTAACCCTTGGTACGGGAAGCGGGTTGTGACACCTAAGCCTAGGGCACTGATCGGTCTGAAGAGGCATCGCCAGATATTTATTTTTAGTCCAATGGGTCTAGTCCAATTTGTTATAATCTCTCCTTTCTATAAACTTGCTACCCTTGGAGCTCTGTTACAATCCCAACCTTATAAACCTGACAAAACCAAACCTTAAGAATTTCCACAAACTCCACTTCCACTCACTTCAATGTTTGGTTGCCAAATTTGACATGGTCCTACCTAAAATTAGATCGTTAATTTTATTTTCCAAAACCATTTTTAACAATCTTATTTTTCGCTAATCTTGTTAGAAATAGTTTTGGAAAATAAGATTTTTCCTCAACTTTGGTCTAATTTTTAGGTGGAACTCATATACCAAATTTATGTGTCTAAGTAGTATCGTGTTCTATGCCGTATTGTGATTCACATAGTATATTTGGTTGCTCAAAACCATTATCGGATGAATGAAAAATTGAAGCCAAAGTGAGCTTCATGGAAATAGAGTTTTTGATGGAAATTCCTTAAGGTTTGGTTTAAGGCTTGTCCCACATTGGTTTGGTGGGCAAACTTTTGTGGGTTTATAAAGCTTGGAATTGTAACTTGGAGAGGGCCCCAAGGAGCATCCCAAGTTTGTAGAAGGTAGAGGTTATAGGCGAATTGGGCTACACCCATTGGACCTAAAAATAAACATACGCGCGTCGCTAGGCTAGGGTACAGGTGCGTGTTGTGAGGTTGTGTTGGACTTGTCCGGTCCAATACCTATCTTTTTTGCCCAAAAACATTTGAATATAATTTTATTTTTTGGTAAAATAAAATCTGTTTAGAATTTGAAATTAATTTTGAAAATCTGTCCAGTTTAATTTCAATTTTTGAATTCAAATCTATTTGTACCTCTTCAGAATTTCTGTACAGTTCCATATCTATCCAACAGATCTGAATCTATTCAAACCCAAAACTGTATTTTATCTGTTTGAAAATCAAACAAGATCTATCCAACAGTACTATACTGTTGAATTCAAACCGAAAGGCCACCATTCCATCTATAAATAGGCAATTTCTCATTTAGTTTTTACTCACTTGTCCCCAAATTCTCGGGCTTACTCTCTCTTCATTTTACTACATTATTTTCCGTGAGAGAGTGTAAACATCTAGTGTGTTCAAGTAGTGAATAGTTTGTAGTGTTGTTACTATTTACAAGGATCATTTTATCTTGGGAGATAGACGTCCACAATCTAAAAGCATCGTGAGAAGACAAATTGCTTTTAAGGACACAATGTTAAATCGATTTGATCAAAACTTGTTCCGTAAATAAATAAAGTAAGATGTTAATTTATTTTCTGTTTTATTATTTATTTATATCAGATCTTGATTTTATTTTTATTTATATATTTATTTTTATTTACTAGTTTGATTTTTGTAATTAAAAAATTTCTCTCATTTATTTTATTTCTTTTGTATTTCGTTTGTTATTAAGTACACAAACAGATTTTTTTTTAAAATACAGTAAAGATTGTCTAATATGGAGGAGTGAAAGAAGTTTAGGGCTTTCTAGAGAAGGAAAAGCTAAAGAAAAGAGAAAAGGTTGAGGGGAATTAGAGTACCAGAGCGACTCGAGTGGTCATAGTTAGGGTTTTATAGAATGAAGATGTGATTGCCAAAAAGGAGGGAAGAGAGTGAGTTGTTGGGAAGAGGTGTTGGGTAGTGGCATGGAAGGAAGACCTTGGGGTTGTCGCAATAATTGTGTTGTAAGCTTCAAAGGTAGAAGTGGTGGAGGGGGGGTTGTTTATAGAAGAGCTGCATGGGTGGGGGTCCTAAAGGGTGCAATGGGATTAGGTGGGGAGTTGGAAGAAAAAAAAGGATTAAGAGCAATTTTTGGTGGTCAAGGTGGGACATGTTAGAAATTATAGCCTTTTGAGCTTTTGAGCAAATTTTGAACCTTATCCATATAATTTTGATATCCTATACGCATTCAACATCTCATTTCAATATCTCGACATATAACCAAATATCTATCTTATCATATCAATTATATGATAGACATATATATATCTTAGTGGTTATTCAAATAAGTTTGAATTAAAATTCAAACTTACATGGATAAGATTCAAGAAGTTCGGGCTCAAAGCTCAAAGGGCCATGCCACATGGGCTACCAATTTCTAACATCTCCCACACATGAGTTGGCATGACATCGCCACATCTCTATCTCAATCTCCCAAAAATGAACAATCTCATACTAGCTAATGCACTGCAAGGCGATCACGAGAACACTGCATGTGGAAGCTCTATACTAGAAATTCAAAATGAGCCAAGATAGAGACATCGACCCAAAAGGAACAAAAATAGTGTCTCATATACCCCAGACCTATCTAATTACATCGGTCCAAAAAACATCTCTAATCCCTCAAAAAGAGCATGTTTGACCCTCTCAATTCTTGCAATACATTCACACTCAATTCGCCTTTCACACAGAGTGATGTGAGTTGTCAATGAATATACAAATGCTGGTGGTGTAATACTAGATGATCTTCCTTTGCACTCATGCCATTTAGTTTAGGATTGACCGCTTCCCGCTGATGTCCCTTAGGGCCGAATCATACATGACCGCAGGCAACATACCAAAGTAGTAGAACATCAACCCCTTACCTTATGACATAGTCAAAAGTCACAAAAGGGTACATAAATGAAAGTCATATCAATAATGACACGTAAGACTACACCTGAGGAAACAGGATCCATTCTCTCACCTCATTACTTGGTCGCTAAGCACATGTAGTATGAATACATCACGGTGGAGTAACTCTTCCAAAAGAGTGACGCTATACTCGAGCATACACGAGATATTAGTTTAGTCGCTTAGCCTAACCCAATTTCTATTTGTCAGCTTCTAGGCGCCTAAATGAGATCTCGCATCAAGCTAATCATAACAGCACAACATGGAAAGTGGGTACTAACATCCATGTTTGGTCCTTAACACGACCATCTTGGTTGTAACCAAGGCGACATGCGTAGTGGATAATTTCACTTCTTGGTTCCAAACAAAAATAAACCACTAGTCTTATCCTTGCTCGCTCCTGCGCCAAGGGCGATTGCTCGTGTGAGTGAGCCAATCTTGCCTGCTGACATCATCATCTACTAATCATTATGACACAAATCATAATAGTGTCAACATCCCATCATCTCAAAATAAGTGATCGATTTTTAAAAAAAATGACCACAGTCTACGCAATTATAGATTCCAAGCATAAGCCTTATCGGCACACTCTTCGATAAGTATATACAATGGAATCCACCATGTGCCTCACATGAAGTGATTCAAAAATCACAATTCTAGATTCCAAACATAAGCCTTATCATCACCTCTTACGATAAGCATATACAATGGAATCCTCGATGCGCTTTCACATGAAGTGATTTAAGATCACTACCTCTCATGCAATATCCTCTCTAAAGATATTTTGGTGACCAATTTATGCTCATTCTTGATGCTAACTAGCGCAGATGCACCCAAATAGCGATAGAATCTTACAAGGAGCAAATTAATATACTACTAGTAAAGCATTCTATCCACAATCTAACGAGCAAGGTCAATGTCTAAACAATTCAATTGACCATTTACCAAAGATAACACTTATTATCTAATCACGCCTACATAGCTGCATTTTAGGCTCCCACAACAAAGAAAAGATCAAGGAATATAGGTCATTTGTTTATCTTAAAGACAATCCGAGGATTCACTCAATAGCTAAGCCTCAATCTCGACACATTTATAGATTACGACGATCCGAAGTCAAGACTATTTGATCTCTCATAAGTCAAAAGTTGTGAGATAATTTTTGCCATTGCACATATGAGGTTGAGATCAATCAGAAAATAGCTTTCGAGCTTGTAGTTTTGACCAAGGTGGCGAGTATCTATTTGAGTTATTTTAGAAAACTCTATAAAGAGAAATGGATGCTTAGAAAATTGATTATTCCTAATACTCAACAACACAATGGTGTAGTAGAGATAAGGAATTAAATATTGTTATTGTTAGGTGGATAATGGCACAAAATGTTTCCCAATTAGGAATTGCACTAGTTTGCTGCCTATATTCCTAACTAAATGCCCTCCATATCAGATTTTACACTCCATTTGAGTAATGGATTAGCGGAGAGCCATCTATGGGCATCTCAGAATCTGCTAAGCGACTTGTCTTTATTTTACTTCTCATAAGATTACGAAGTTAAGACCTAGGGTTCTATAGCGCATTATTGTATGCTGTCTTGTGAACACATAAGGTCACGTGGTGCATTATTATATGCTGTCATCTGCACCCTCCGAGTCATGTGCATATAGGTAAGCAGCTTTGTGGGAGTGTAACTAAGTCACATAAAGTTTTCTTAGTAAAGGTGACGTGAATAGAGTTTTGGAACTTTATAAGATAGAGAATTCTAAGCATAGCGCTTCATGTAGCCTAGTTGAGAATGGAAAGAAATTTCCAATATCCTAGGGGCAGTGGGAGTGATATGCCTACTAATGGATTAATCCATTAGAGGAGAATACTCTACATTCTTAATTGAGTGGTAGCGAATGTGAAAATTTTCCATGTCATCACTGGGTAATTGAGAGGAAAACATTCATGATTGCTCGCAAGATGATAAGCCTAGTGATAATGCCAAATGCTCTAGTCTTCGCTTTTTAGAAAGTGGATTAATGTCAAGGCTAGCTTTAAGACAAAGTCTTTGAGGATTAACCATTTCTATAATTTGGTTGACTTTCCATTATGACGCTAAACTGGTTTCTAAAGTTATACGTAATTTGATAGTCATTGTTGAGGCATAAGGCTCGCAAGTAGACAATCGAAAAGTCGCAGATCATTGAGGAAAGTGTAGACCATGAGAAGACTTCTCCTCGGGAGTGAGGTTATTTTGACTTCCTCATAGGGAGCAGTGAGGTTTTTGACTTAGGGCTATGATTGACATAAGTTCGAACATTAATTTAGAGGATATTGTGACCCAACTTCTTCGTTGGAGAATTGGATAAGTAGATCCGTAGGATTTACTGCTTTTTATGGTGAAAGTTAGAGCGCACATACGCAGGATTTTTACCATAACCTTTTTCCAGATTCTCCTCTCTTTTCCTCGACTTCTCTCAAAAATAACGACAAGTCTTTTGCATCAGTGATTTGTGTGGGTGATATTCACTATTATAATATCATCGTATTAAGTTGAATTTGGATTGATCGATTCAGAAACACGCGGATTTACTCTGCTAAGCTGTTCTTTGCTAAAAGGTATAGATCTAAAACATTTATTCTCGCTTCATTTTTTAATGCTTTATTGATTTACGGTGACACTATGGTCTGGCTTTTGTTTGGAGAGTTAGAGGGGGATTGTGATTGGTAGTGAGGTGGGACCCACCAATATTGTGTTTGTTTTGGAGAGATGGGAGGATTGATAATGAGCTTGGATTAGGGACGGGCCTCCTAAGGTGATCTGGGATGGGCCTGGCAGACTTAGTATTAGAAAAAATAGTCTCGTGACTAGAATTTTATTTTTATTTTATTTTTACATGTCGCATTTTTTTTTTTTAACATTAATGTTTAATTTTTTGTATTTTTTTGTTAAGTAAAAATCATTATTTTATTTGTTTTATTTTTTTTTTGAAAATTTTTTATTTTATTTTTATTTTTTTAAAATTTTTCACATGTTGGGTATTTTTTTTAAAACATTAATGTTTAATGTTTTTGTATTTTTTTTATTTGTTTTATTATTTTATATAAAAATAATTTGACAATTCCTACACAAACAATTATCATCAAAACAAACGTAAGTTTACTTAATCCCCTCACTATCAATCCCCTTTATTCTACCTCCGAAAACAAACGGACCTATAAAAACACTCTTCATACTTCAATCCTAGATAAATAAATAAATAGTAATGTGTGCGTGTATATATATATATTAATATTATTCTCGTGTTATTTTGGCTATTCCTTCTCTTGTGTTGATCTTGCACCAACTTTCTTGGCTTGTGCTAAGTAAAATGATTAAGTGTTTTCTTGGTGCCAATCTAATTGAGATATTGAAGTTACACTATGATATTTTCTACTTTTTGCCATCCCTTTATTGATGTATCTACATATGTAATGTGTGTTGTTTCATCAATAAAATTCTTTTTTTTTTTTTTTTTGCTGATGATATATATATATTCTCATAAAGTTGTTTTAGATTGTAGGTTGTCTTCCAAGTAGTAACATGTGGTTTACAGAGAGGAAATATTAATCTAACAAGCAATCATGCAGGTTGAGTAATTGTAACGACACAGACCTATGATGATATGTAATATAAAAATGCAGACTCGTGCAACAAAACAATACAGATTGTAAAAAATAAAAAATAAAAATGGTTAAGGCTGAACCAGTTAGGAGTTAGAACATGGCTAGCTAGGCCTAGTCAGAACGTACGTTCTAAAGTGCCCAATGTCTCTTTGAACCTTTTTAGCAGCGTTTGATGGAGCAAAAGCAAAGTATGATGCCTAGGGGCCCTTGAAAGACATCTCAATGAGAACCTGCAAAACCTGGCATATCAATGGGTCTGGATTGCTCACAGTGAGGTAATAAAGTACATAATGTCTGAAAGTTTATACATCTGGTTTTCTTTTCTGACAGTTTTGAGCTTGGAGAGCTTTGTAGATTATCAGTAATTGGTGTGTTTTTAATGACTTCAAAAATGCCAATGGTAGAACTAAAGCTCTTTTCAGGCCTTTTTCATAACTCTATGTTAATAGGTAATATGTTTACATCTGTTGGCACAATGCTGCTCTTTTATAAATCGCTCTAAAAACATGTTCTGCCGAATGTCAAGACAAAACTTTCCCTACCATCAATTGATTTAGACGAAATTATAGAATCCCAGAACTGACATTAATTAGTAGGAGATTAATGCGCTTTTTCTCTTTTTCCATTTTTTTTCTTTTGTGTTGATATGGGTTAGGGGAGATGAAATTCGCAATTTTGTGTTGATTGGTTCTTGAATGTTTTTTCACAGTTGAGGGTTGGGAGATTCTGTCTGGTAGGTTATTTTAGGAGTTGTTTTGAATGATTTTGGAGTGGGGTTTGTAGATGAGAAAATGATAATGTATTTTTTTTTTAAAACACTAATTTACGTGCTCTAGTGAGTGGCTAAATTAGTATGTAAAAATAAAGTGCATCCATCATTGGCCTTTATATTATTGTTTGCCATATGTATAAAAAAAGTTTTGGATAAATTATAGAGAAAAATTACTTTATGGGTGGTGTAATTGCATAAAAATTATTATACATATCGAAAAAGTTTATACATATTAATTATTAATATTGATCAAATCTTCTATCAATTTAATTTATAATTATTTTTTCAACTTATACATTGATTTGAATATTTTCCTAAATTATATTATACTCACCTTGATATTTTGAGAGGGGGGAAAAAAAGCACAAAATAAGCCCCATATTACATCTCTAAAATAATTACATTTTCGATCTTCTCTTTTTTAAAAATTAAAATGATCGAAATTAATGCAGTATAGATACAGATAAATATTGAATTAAACAAATATATACAATTTAGTACAAAAGAGATAAATAAATCAATATTTTTTCTTTCTATTCCAAACAAATTTAACGCATTCATCACCATAAAAAACGGTCTAATCAAGTATTTGAATCAAAAGACAAGAGTGACCAAAGGGTAATTATGTCATAAGTGTGACATTAATTGTATTTTCTTTTGAACCTGCTAAGGAGGTGAGTGTAATTTTTCAAAAGTTTACATACAAAAATAAAATAAGATTAATTATGTTTTACTATTATTCTGGAATGCAAAAACATCAAGGGTGACTAGTGTAATATATAATACAAATATGACACTAATTATATTTTTCTAAACCTAAAGTGGTGGTGGGGTGTATTTTTCCAAAAAAGTTTACATACACAAAAAATAAAATAAGGTTAATTACATTTTTGATCCTCAAAGTATATGAGCATTGTGTCATTTGACTCTCCTAATGCTTAAAATGTATCATTTAATCTCCAATGTATAGCAAAATGTTTTGATTATGAAGACCAAATCGTAAAACAATTTTTCGATATATTAGCGACCAAATCAAAACACTAAAAAGTTAAAAAATAACAAAAGACTCATAATTTGGATTCTGGGTAATGCGGTTGTGCCTATAAGGCACATCACGTGCTATGCGGCCCATTATCCCTTATCCCGAAGCATATTTTCACGATTCGAACTGCTTATATTATAAAATTTGTTTGGTCGATATCATCTATGTAAAAAATGAATTGGATCCTAATATGCGTAATCTCGTTGGTCAAGTCCTAACTATTTAAAAATAAATTATCGCAAAATGAAAATAACTGCTTATTTTTTGAAAAATAACTATGGTCTTGTGTTTAAGATTACAAACAACCAATTGGTTCTGATTTTTCCATGCATGATTTACTCCAACTAACCTTATAACATGAATGGTTCGGATCAATGACATGAAAGCTTTT